>CM056049.1:63001499-63463167 GCA_029574335.1 Rana kukunoris
CTCTGTGGTTTTTATTTTTTGTGCTATAAACAAAAAAAGACATACAATTCTGAAAAATAAGCAATATTTTTTACATTTGCTATAATAAATACCCCAAAAAAATAAAGTAAAAGAATTTCTTCATCAGTTTAGGCCAATATGTATTTTTCTATATATTTTTGTTAAAAAAAAAAGCAATAAGCTTGTGTACAAGGGGATAGATTTATGGCATGGAGGAGCTTCACTATGAGGAAAGATTAGAGGAACTGAATTTATTCTCTCTTGACAAGAGGAGATTAAGGGGGGATACTGTATATAGTGAACTTGGTGTTATTCACTTTACGGTCAACACAAATGACAAGGGGGCACTCTTTACGTCTAGAGGAAAAGAGATTTCATCTTCAAATAAGGAAAGGTTTCTTTACAGTAAGAGCTGTGAAAATGTGGAATAGACTCCCTGCAGAGGTGGTTCTGGCTAGTGATGAGCGGAATACGCCATATTCGATTTCGCGATATTTCGCGAATATTTCAAAGAATATTCGCGAATATTCGTTAATATCGAATATTCGCGATATTTTATAAAAAAAAAAAAAAAAATTGCGAAATTCCGCTATTTTTTTTGGATAAAATATCACGAATATTCGATATTTACGAATATTTGCTATATTTTATAAAAAAAAAAAAAATTGCGAAATTTCGCTAATGCGAATTTTCGCTAATGCAAATTTTCCCTAGTGCAAATGCGAAATTGATTGCGAATTTGATTGCGAAATTTGAAAAAATATGAATATTCGCGAATACTCGAATATGCAATATTCGTGAGCAACACTAGTTCTGGCCAACTCAGTAGATTGCTTTAAGAAAGGCCTGGATTACTTTCTAAATGTACAGAATTTAACTGGGTACTAAGATTTGTAGGTAAAGTTGATCCAGGGAAAATCCAATTGCCTCTTGGGGGATCAGGAAGGATTTTTTTCCCCTGCTGGAGCAAATTGGATCATCGCTCTGCTGGGGTTTTTTCGCCTTCCTCTGGATCAACTGATCAACTGTGGGTATAGACTTGGGTATGTGGGATTGTATGATATTTTTTATTTTATTTATTTTTATGGTTGAACTAGATGGACTAGTGTCTTTTTTCAACCTGACTAACTATGTAACTATGTAATCCAAATGTTTTTGGTCCATTCAGATTTTCAAATTTCAAGTTTTTTTTTAATTCTTATTTTCATTCTTTCGAATTTTCGTATTTTCATTATTTAGCATTTTCGTTCTTATTTTTGGATTTTCATTCTCTCTGATTTTCAGTTTTTTGATTTTAGATTTTCTTTCTTTTAGAAAATAGATTTTCGAAACAATTTGTTAAACAGTCTTTTGTTTCCGAATTAACAAATATGCAGAATTTTCATGAAAAACTAATTTGGAATAAAACTAATTGCACATGTCTACAGTTCAGCTGATACATGGGTTTATAGGCTAAACACAGTGTGGGGGGTTCGGGCAAGGATGTGTTCTTGTGGCAGAAGCCTCAATCTGTACAAATAGCAATTCCAACCTCAGCAACTATAAACACAATCTGAGTTTCTGTCGGAATAAACTCCAACAGGTTTTTCCAACGGAATTCTGTTCAAGCTGTCTTGCATACACACGGACACACCAAATTCCAACTGTCAAAAATGCGGTGACATACAACACTACGACGAGCCGACAAAAATGAAGTTCAATGCTTCCGAGAATGCGTCAAATTGTTTCCGAGCATGCATGTTCTCTTTCTAAGTCTGTCGGAATTTCCGACTGAAAAAGTCCGATGGGGCATACACACGGTCGGAATATCTGATGAAAAAATTCCTTCTGACTTTTTCCATCTGAAATTCCGATCGTGTGTAAGAGGCATTAGACCTACTTCCAGACTCTCTTAAGTGGCTCGTTCCAACAGGTCTTGTTTGCTTGGATCACCACAGCACCAAGAGAGTGGGCTTTTCCTAGGCAAAAAATATAAGGCCCTCTTGGCAACTTCTGCCGCACACACAGGCTATAGGGGTTTGTAGATTAAAAAGGCAGTCGTCTCATTATTATAGCCGTTGTCTCAAACTAAATTTCCCAGAATTCCAGGCATTCCAAATTTAAGTCTTTAAGCTTGTAGTAACTTCACTTCACTGCTGGCTGGAGGAGAAGAAAAGAGCAACAGCACAAACAACTCAGCGAGGGCAAGAAAACAGATGGATTTGAAACAAGGTCTTTGTCTTAACTACTGTAGTCCAGTACCTGGCTACTTAAATTTTAGTAAGGCAAAGTCTAGGACATGGGTGCTCAACCTTTGGCCCTTCAGCTGTTGCAGAACTACAAGTACCATCTTAGGAAGTCATGCTTGAAACTGTCAGCCTTGCAATGCCTAATGGGGCTTTTAGTTCTTTAACAGCTGAAGGGCCACAGGTTGAGCACCCATGTTCTTGGTGCTTTCCAGGTCTTTGCCAGAATTTGCTTAGCAGCTGTGGTAGCGTAAAGGAGGCATTTAAACTGCCTTTTAGAGGGCTCAGGCATAGGGGGTCTATCAAACAGTTTGGATCCCAATTCTCAACCACTTTAGTCCAAAAAGTGTGCACCAGGGGGCAGGTCCACCATACATGAAGATGGGTTTCTGACTTACCATACCTCTAAAACAGGTGGATGAATATGTTGGTACATATTTGTTGATCCACGTGGGGACTGAGTATCACGCTGTAAGTACCCTGAATGGCAATGACCTGATCTGAGAACAAGATTTGGTAGCCTCCCAAATTTTCCATCAATTCCTCAGGGTATAAAGTGACATTGAAGTCAGCTGTCCACTTATGAGGAGGGATATGAATATATTGTATCAATAAGTTAGGAATATAACCTTGATATAAGGCCTTGAGAATGGATGTCTTTAGAACACTTGCCTTCAAAGAGCGAAAGTTGGTCTAGAGGGCCTGTGAGTGGACCACAGAGAGGTAGAAATGTTTAATCTGAAGATACCTTAACACCTCCGATTGGGGGAGTTTTTGCTTCTGCTGAATTGCAGTGATAGGTTAAATTTCTGTAGAGCCTGCAAGTTGATGAAATCAAGCAAGGTTTGGCCCAGACCAGGGAGCGAATATATGTGGTGATTCCGTCAGCAAGTAAAATTGTGGGTGTCATAGAAAACATAAGTGTGAAGACAGAAGAAAAAACATATTTTTTAACCTATCTCACAGCCGCAGAGCATGACGTGTTATAGGGTTCGTTAAACATGGGTGTTTGGAAGAGTTAAGCCATAGGATATTATAGATCAGGGGTCTCCAAACTTTCTAAACAAAGGGCCAGTTTACGGTCCTTCAGACTTTAGGGGGGCCAGACTAGGGCTATTGGGAGTAAAAAATGTCCAATGGGAGTAAATAATACCATCATTGGTGACAGTGGTAGGACTTGTGCCCCATCATTGGTGTTAATGGAAAGAATTGATGGTGTCTGTTGGAGTAATAGTGCCCCATTGGTGTCAGCAACAAGAATTATGCCCCATTTAAATTGGATGGAATAATGCCCCAAGGGCCGCATTAAGGCAAGCAAAGGGCCACATCCGGCCCCAGGGCCGCAGTTTGGAGACCCCTGTTATAGATGGTCAGGGGGTCTTTATCCATCCCACCTAGAGTATAATTTCCCATGTGGCTTTTATAGACAGTTTACTAGCTGGGCAAGCTGTAAAAACGAGGAAATTGGGGAAGGCCCAAACCGACAGTCAATCTAAGCAGAAATAGTGAACTCTGTGGCAACTTAGGTTTTAAAGCACCCCAAATGTAGTGATGTACATGTCTCTGAAAGATCCTAAAAAAATTTGCTGGAGCGGACTCAAAAGAAATATACAATTTTTGGTAACAACATCATCTTGACTCTTCTGAGCCAACAAGTAAGTAAGGGAACGTTCGGAACAACAACAAAAAAAATCTAGCGTTTAGCTTTACCCCTTCCTCATTCTAGCCAGATCAAAAACATGTTTACCTTTAGTTCCCCATCTATTGCAAGGGGCACAGAGACGGTATCTTATTCCAGGTGTAGGTGGACGCCTGACCCAACACATGGATTCTCATCTTCACTTCACAATCCTTATCTGCTGTTTTTTTTAAATATTTATTGGATTTTTTTTTACAGTACATTGGAATTAAAGCGGAGGTTCACCCAAAAAGCAACTTTCTGACATTAGATCCAGCATACTGCTAACATCTGCAGTATGCTGGGTTTTTTTTTTGTTGTACTTATCGTTTTATGAGCCGTTGTTATCCGGCTACGAGCGGGGAATCCTGTGGGGAATGGGTGTTCCCAAGCCAAGAGGAGTTGATTGACGGGCTGCTAAGGCGTGTCACGCCTTCTGAAAATACCCGAAGTGGTATCAGTGGGAGAAATAGTGCCCTAATATTGGTATCAAGGGATGGGATAGTACCCCATTGTTGTTGTCAGTGGAAAGAATAGTGTCTTATTGTTGGTATCAGTGGGAGGAATTATGCTCCACTGTTAGAGTCAGTGGGATGATTAGTGCCTTATGTAGCACCACCCCCGAAGGAGCTGCTGGTTTGTTTTGGGTGGCATGTTACCTCATGTTTCTCTGCCGTCTAGGGTACCTGAGTATATTAGAGTATATTCAATGGAATGTCCACAATGTCCTTTTCTGTGCTTTTATTACCCACCCGGGTAAAAATAGGAGAACTTGGTAAAAAGTGAAGAGTAGAAATGAAGAATAGCAGATCCAGGTGTATGTGAATGTAAAACAGTCCTGCTTCCAACAGCAAATTATATCTCACCACTCCAGCTGGAGCTGGACAGGCCTCTTTCACAAGCCTGGCAGACAGAATGTCACTCGAACTGGGGTTAAGTCTCTGCCACAGACCCTCTGAATAGTTGAACACAATGGAGATAATAGTGATTCCTAATGCTCCCAATAGATTTGACACCCGGATCTCCTTCAGGTAGTTTTGGTTTGGGTACCGGCTGATAGGCGACCAACGTCCAGCCTCTCAGCACCCAGTTACCCTGGTCCCTGGTGGATAGTCAGGGCCCTCTTGGAACACCAGCCTCTCTTAGTACTCCTCAGGTAGACTCTCCACCGAACAGCTTCCTCACACAGGAACGGACAGCTCAGGACCTCATCAGATTGGGGACCCAGTCGATCACTGGGCCCCAGCCACAGCTCAGTTGCTCGGGGCCAACATGTTCCCGGGAGCACGCACACCCCGGCGCGGAAAGCCATTTTTCAGGGGTGCTGTGGTATGGCTACCCTGAAGGTGGACGCCAGACGGGAAGAAGACCCAAGAAGATGGCGTCTGCCCCATAAATACCCATACCCAGCATGCACAGCGAGGAAGCCTCCTCCTTATAGGCTGCTGAGGGGAAGCATCCAAATCATTGACTCCACTGCTGCCACCTGTTGGCCTGGGTTGTGACACGCACCCAGAACCACCAGCATGAGCCTACAGCACAGCCAAAGCTGGGACAGAGGCTTCAAATTTAAACAAATTAACAGTGACTTAACTCTTTGACCCCCTCTAAATTTACACTAGCACCCGTTCTGAAAAGTAACCAGGCGCTACACTGCAAGCAAAGGGCCATATCTGGCCTCCAGGCTGCAGTTTGCAGACCACTAATTTAGACCGTTTATACTCGCACAATAAAAGTGTGTGAAGGCAAAATGTGTGTGAACTATGGGGAGGAGACTATAGGATAAAATCAAAGCCGCCAAGCTGGAGCCCAGAGAGGAACGCCTGACCGAGCCCTGCATGGTGAACCTGAGAGAAGGTCAGTGACAGCGTCACAAGGCCAGTGTAAGGTGGGGGTGAATACAATAATGGAAGGGGGCACCGATATAAGGGTTTCCCTCATATCAGTAACCCCCCCTTGCCTTAGTGTATTCACTCTGCGGAAGGTGGTCTCTGGTCACCAGAGTCCCCCCCACCCCCAACATCGGAGTTCCCTGCATTCCCGGTTACATCAGAGTCTGCAGAATTCCCTCTTATGCCGCGTACACACACGATCACTTTATGTGATGAAAAAAAATGACGTGTGTAGGGAAAAACGTCGTTTTATGTCTTGTAAAAAACGACCAAAAAA
Source organism: Rana kukunoris (assembly GCA_029574335.1). Taxonomy (NCBI): domain Eukaryota; kingdom Metazoa; phylum Chordata; class Amphibia; order Anura; family Ranidae; genus Rana; species Rana kukunoris. The sequence continues at coordinate 63,007,572 of CM056049.1, forward strand.
AAATTGAAGCATGCTTCAATTTTATGTGTCGTTTTTTTCAAAACGTCGTTTTTTGTTTCACAAAAAGTCACCGCATGTCCAGAAGCTAGTTATGAAGTGAGCTTCAATGGAAAGAGTGGTGAACGTAACCTCGCTTTTTGTGAAAAAACGATGGTGCGTATGCAACATCGTCTTTGAAAAGGTGAAGTTTCAAAAACTTTGTTTTTTACTTCACAGAAAACATTGTTTTTTTTCATCACATAAAGTGATCATGTGTACGAGGCATTACAGTGCAACGGGGAACTCTGCAGACCCCGGAAGTGAAGGGAAACTCTAATGTTAGGACAATACTGCAGACCCTTAAGTGGAAATTCTGATGTATAGGGGAATGCAGTGGACTCTGATATAAGGTAGTCTCTGATCACCAGAGCACCCTCTTACATCAGAGTTCCCCCTTAGATGATGATCTGCAGCATCTATTTGTCATATATATATATATATATATATATATATTATATATATACACTTACAGTACATAACTTTTCCCAGTCCCCTGTATTTAAACCACTGGTGATAGTATATAATAATGTTCACACCAGGGCATCTCTATCAGCAAAGATAACAGCTAAAAATCAGCTCCTGTACAAATAATGGTGGAAGGTGACATTAAAAGTGAAAAAGTATTTTTTCAATACACATAGCTGACATGCAATAACGTGAACTCACGTGAACTTACAAGGGGAAGTAACTTGGATTTTATACCTAGGGTATTATATACAGTGCAGAAAATAAGTATTTGAACACCCTGCTATTTTGCAAGTTCTCCCACTTGGAAATCATGGAGGGGTCTGAAATTGTCATCGTAGGTGCATGTCCACTGTGAGAGACATAATCAAAAAGAAAAATTACAGAAATCACAATTTATGAATTTTTAACTATTTATTTGTATGATACAGCTGCAAAGAAGTATTTGAACACCTGTCTATCAGCTAGAATTCTGACCCTCAAAGACCTGTTAGTCTGCCTTTAAAATGTCCACCTCCACTCCATTTATTATCCTAAATTAGATGCACCTGTTTGAGGTCATTAGCTGTATAAAGACACCTGTCCACCCCATACAATCAGTAAGAATCCAACTACTAACATGGCCAAGACCAAAGAGCTGTCTAAAGACACTAGAGACAAAATTGTACACCTCCACAAGGCTGGAAAGGGCTACGGGGAAATTGCCAAGCAGCTTGGTGAAAAAAGGTCCACTGTTGGAGCAATCATTAGAAAATGGAAGAAGCTAAACATGACTGTCAATCTCCCTCTGACTGGGGCTCCATGCAAAATCTCACCTCGTGGGGTCTCAATGATCCTAAGAAAGGTGAGAAATCAGCCCAGGACTACACGGGAGGAGCTGGTCAATGACCTGAAAAGAGCTGGGACCACCGTTTCCAAGGTTACTGTTGGTAATACACTAAGACGTCATGGTTTGAAATCATGCATGGCACGGAAGGTTCCCCTGCTTAAACCAGCACATGTCAAGGCCCGTCTTAAGTTTGCCAATGACCATTTGGATGATCCAGAGGAGTCATGGGAGAAAGTCATGTGGTCAGATGAGACCAAAATAAAACTTTTTGGTCATAATTCCACTAACCGTGTTTGGAGAAAGAAGAATGATGAGTACCATCCCAAGATCACCATCACTACTGTGCAGCATGGGGGTGGTAGAATCATGCTTTGGGGGTGTTTTTCTGCACATGGGACAGGGCGACTGCACTGTATTAAGAAGAGGATGACCGGGGCCATGTATTGCGAGATTTTGGGCAACAACCTCCTTCCCTCAGTTAGAGCTTTGAAGATGGGTCGAGGCTGGGTCTTCCAACATGACAATGACCCAAAGCACACAGCCAGGATAACCAAGGAGTGGCTCTGTAAGAAGCATATCAAGGTTCTGGCGTGGCCTAGCCAGTCTCCAGACCTAAACCCAATATAGAATCTTTGGAGGGAGCTCAAACTCCGTGTTTCTCAGCGACAGCTCAGAAACCTGACTGATCTAGAGAAGATCTGTGTGGAGGAGTGGGCCAAAATCCCTCCTCCAGTGTGTGCAAACCTGGTGAAAAACTACAAGAAACGTTTGACCTCTGTAATTGCAAACAAAGGCTACTGTACCAAATATTAACATTGATTTTCTCAGGTGTTCAAATACTTCTTTGCAGCTGTATCATACAAATAAATAGTTAAAAAAATCATACATTGTGATTTCTGGAATTTTTATTTTTGATTATGTCTCTCACAGTGGACATGCACCTACGATAACAATTTCAGACCCCTCCATGATTTCCAAGTGGGAGAACTTGCAAAATAGCAGGGTGTTCAAATACTTATTTTCTGCACTGTATCTAGATCCAAATCAAACAAAACAAATCTAAGGGTTTTACCCATTCAGTGCAAACGATGACTTTGCTGAGCCCTATTTATTTATTTATGTTTTATAAATTTTTCAAAACTGTTCCACCAAAATAAAATGCTAAAATAAAGGCTACTGAATTTCATTACACATTTTCGGCTGTCTGTTGTTCCATCAGTGAAACAGTTACCCCTTACCAACCATTTGATCCACATACCATACAAATTATTAAAGCTGAACTTGTGGCACGTTCACCAATGCCAGGAGTCTAGCGGACAAGGAGGAATTACAGAGACTTGGTTAGACAGCTCTCATGATTGGCTGGCAAAAATTCAAGGGTATTCGCTATATTGCAGGGATAGAGATGGTAAAAAAGGGGGAGGGGTATGCCTGTATATCAAAAATGATGTACAAGTGAATATGAGAGATGACAACTAAGGGAGAAAGGGAGGAGGTGGAATCCTTATGGGTAGAGCTCCAAAGGGAGGAAACTAAGGGGGAAGTAGTACTGGGAGTATGCCATAGGCCCCTTAACCAGAGGGAGGAGGTGGAGGCGGACCTCCTATCATAATTTAGATTAGTGGCAAGATTGGGAAGTGTCATTATAATGGCAGATTTGAATTATCCAGGCATAGACTAGGTGGAAGTAACCGCACATTCTTCTAAGGCTCACCAGTTCCTAAATGTCTTGCAGGACAATTTTATGGATCAGATGGTAAATGTACCAATTAGAAACAAAGCGTTACTAGACCTACTGATTACCAACAATACAGACCTGATCCTGGATGTGGAAATACAGGGGAATTTAGGAAACTAGGGCCGAAACCACTAATCAATTAATCAACAACTAATCGATTATGAAATGAATCGATTACAATTTTCATAATCGATTAATCGGCCAGTAACATAATGGGGTTAAGAGAACTAAAATGAGCCTTTTATAATACTAAAAAGCAAATTGCTACTGTAAATATTACTTTCACTGTCCCACAGTAAAAAAAAAAATGAACCCCTTACAGTAGCGATTATTTGCTCCTTTTGTACTTATTTTTGTTTTTTGAACCCCATTATGTTACTAAACATCTCAGGCCTGGGTTCACACCTCTGTTTTTTGGTGCTTTTTGCAGAAACACACTACAGTTCATTTACATGTTTTCTTATGGGACACATCACATCCATGACTTTTTTTCAGCTGCTGCGTATTTGGAAAGGACAAGGACTTTTTAACGTAAAACAGTGCTATTCTGTTTTTTTTTTTTTTTGGTTCAATATACTTCAATGGAGAAGCTGCAGAAAAGCATGTAATGTGTTTTTGCAGCAATTTGTGTTTTGTAATCTGCCCACCAACAAATGGGGCCAAATTTTTTTTTTCAATGCAAATTTTTTTTTAAAGGCTATTATCCGATTAATCGAAATAATCGGCCAACAAATCGAGTATGAAAATAAACGTTAGTTGCAGCCCTATAGGAAACAGTGATCACATGTCAATTAGTTTTAGTATAAATCACACAAATTTGAAACATAAGGGGAATACAAAGACACTGAATTTCAAAACTACGATCCTTGCTAGAAGATAATAATTGGGATAAAATCTTAGGAACACAGAACAATGGGTATGCTTTAAGAGCATATTAAATAAGGGCATTGACCAGTGCATCCTAATGGAAAATTAATTAAAAAGAGATAATAAAAGTCCTGGGAGGCTTAACCCCAACCTAAAAATGCATATAAAAGCAAAGGAGAAGGCCTTCAAAAATCCCCCAGTTCATCATCAGCATTCCAACTTTACAAAGAATGCAACAAGACGTAAGGGTGCAATCAGGGTGGCTAAGATAAGACACAGTGGAAGAGAGTAAAAAAAATCCCAAGACATTCTTCAAGTACATAAATAGTAAGAAAGGTACACCTGATGATGTAATTTACGACTAAACGAATCGTCGGGACTGATACGTACACATGCTACTGTGCATGCACAATCGCTATCTGGCCATTTACAAGGGGTTTGTTTGGATTTATGTATCTATCTGCCTGCATTCTACTAACCTGATGTAAGTGCATTACTTTTTATTAAATTCAAAGCTGATACAGTATCACACTAAGTGGAGGCTTTTGTTCCATATATACTTCAGCTAGCTGATCTACTGCAGGTTTTTGCCACTGCTTCCTGGTCTGTTTAGAGCCTTCTGGTTTACCACTTAAGGATCCCATTTAAGGACACCTGAAGCATCCTGGTGAAGTGTTAAAGGATTAGATAGGTGGTAAGACAGGAGTAAGGGGGGTCGCAGGCAGAGCTGTATCCTGGCCTAGGCCAAAAAGGCCCAGGCCTAGGGCAGCACGTTGCAGGTCGGGGCAGCACGGAAAGAGTCTCCGCCGGCTTGCACTATTAGTGTAGCACTGTTAGTGTAGCACCAGTCTTATGTTGGGCGGACTGGGCAGAGAGGCAAGCATTCCGCAACTGTAGGGGGCGGAGCTTCTAATTTTGACTGTCCTATCATCCTGGACCACAAACCTTCCTCACTGTGCTATATGTTTTCTGCTGTACCATTGGCATGGTTATATCTTTTTAGTCCTCTCCATAAAATTATCAGAATTTTGGGCCTAAAGTAGAACTTTAGGAACACTTTTCTATTTAATTTTGGAAGGTAAAGTAAGGGTAAGGTAAGGGAAGGGCAGGTCTTTAACAGCAAGGGGTGTGGCCTTGACAGGAAGGGGTGGGTCATATTTAAATTAGGGGTGCATAAGTTTAGTCAGGCCTAGGGCAGCACAAAACCTAAATAGATCCCTGGTCCCAGGCTTGTGCTAAAAATAGCATCTGCAAACCGACCTGAAACAGCAGCTGCTGTTTCTCCAGTGTGAAAGCCTGAGGGCTTTCTCACACTGGAGCAGTGCGCTAGCAGGACAGATCCAAAAGTCCTGCTAGCCGCATCTTTGGAGCAGTGAAGGATCGGTGTGTATATAGCTCCTCCACCGCTCCTTCCCATTGAAAGCAATGGGAAACTGCGGCTATACTACCGGCAATGCGCCTCTGCAGAGGCACATTGCGGGTGGTATTACCTTTTTCTGTCGCTAGCGGGGGGGGAACCACACCACTAGCAGCCGAATACAGCCGCAATTCTGGCGGTAAAGCACCGCTACCGCCACCGCACCTCCTGCCCCAGTGTGAAAGGGGCCTTCTGGTAGGCATCCATTTTTACTTTGGTGATGGGTGTCACATAGCTGGGTGTTTTGATCATCATTTCAACACACGTTTTAGCAATGGACTTTACACATGTACTTAAGTCCCATATGATTTTTTGCAGTGATCTACACCCTTTTGTATATTGCACTGATATTTATGCTTGAGATTTATTTCTAGCTGAAATTTAGGTTTTGCGCAATTTATGGTACTTATTGCACTTTAATTAGTACATGTTTTATTTTATTTTTTGCATATTCCTTTTTATGCAATAATTTGCTATTGATTTTCTATAATGTTCATACACTATTGATTCTACTGTATGTACGTTAGTAATCGTTGCACCTGTTATATGCATTGTGTTATATATTGCAAGAATATTTTTAGCGCTGCACTACTTATTTACACAGTAAGAAAGAGAGGTCAGATCATATTGGTCCCATAAAGAATGATAAAGAGAATCTGGTTACTAAGGATTGAGGGATGTCGAAGGTATTGAATTTATTCTTCTCCTCAGTCTTCAAGGCGAAGGCGGGGGGGGCTTCATTAACCAAAACTGCAATTTTTATCCTCATGACATTTCACAGGAAGCTAACAGAGGACAGAATTAGAATTATGCCGCGTACACACCATCATTTTTCGGCATTAAAAAAACGTTCTTTTTGAAAAACGTCATTTAAAATGATTGTGTGTGGGCTTTACATCATTTTTCAGGTTCTGAAAAACGAAAAAAAAAAAAAAAATTCGAACATGCATTTTTTAACGTCGTTTTAAACAATGTCGTTTTTTGGGTTGTAAAAAATGATAGTGTGTGGGCTAAAACGGCGTTTTAAACCCGCGCATGCTCAGAAGCAAGTTATGAGATGGGAGCACTCGTTCTGGTAAAACTATCGTTCATAATGGAGTAAGCACATTCATCACACTGTAACAGACAGAAAAGCGTGAATCGTCTTTTACTAACAAGGAATCAGCTAAAGCAGCCCAAAGGCGAATAGAACTTCCCCTTTAGAGTGCCGTCGTACGTGTTGTACGTCACTGCGCTTTGTTCATAATTTTTTTTAAACGATGGTGTGTGGGCAACATCGTTTTTAATGATGACGTTGGAAAAACTTTTGGGCCAGATTCAGAGAGCCGTAACTCCTGTCTAACTGGTGTTAGACTGGAGTACTTTCGACTTACGGGCGATTTTTAGCTAGTCGAAATCCTCAAACCATGAAAAGACACCTGCGGGCTTCAATTCGACTGGATTACGTGTTAGTACGCCTTCAGATCTACGCTGCAAGAAAATTGCGGCCACTGGGCGGACTTCCTGTTGTTTTTCGCCGTCAGAGTATGCTAATGAGCTTTTGCCTGCAATCCAAGAAATTTCGCACTTCAAACGCAATCTCTTACGGCACCTTTAGTCATCTTTTTTTTGCGTATCACTATACCAGCCTTTTACCTCCTCTAATATTAGACAGCCCATGTTAAGTATGGCCGTCGTTCCCGCGCGTCGAATATCAACGTCTTCCGACGTCTTTTATTATTTTTAAACGTAAGTCGTCCGGGAATAGGAATGTTCGTAAACGCCGCTACTCAAACAACGAATGACGTCACAACGTGATTTCGCGCAATGCACGGCGGGAAATTCCTGAACAGAGCATGCGCAGTTCGATCGCCGCGGGGATGCGCTTAATTTAAATGCTTCACGCCCCCTAATCACGTATTTCGATTGCGCGGCGAGAAATAGACTACGACACCGTAGCGTACGCGCAAAAAACTATCTGAATTCGGCGTAGAGCCTGGTGAAATACGGCAGCGTAGCGTATTTCGATTACGCAGCGGAATATTACGTCTATGTGAATCTGGCCCTTTGTTTTTTGGACATGCTGAAAAACTTTTTTTTTTTTCATGCTGAAAAATTATCGTGTGTATGCGGCATTAGACTTAGAAAAACTTAACATTAGTAAGTCACCAGGACCAGGTGACTTGCACCTGAGGGTCCTTAAGGAACTTAGTCAAGTACGTTTTTTTTCACTATTTTGGGCCAGTTTTCCTTCGATAATAAAAAAATAAAAATCAGGACCACCAAATGAAAGCCCAATTTGTCTTGAAAAAACAAGGTATAATCCACCTTGATGCACATACAATTATTGTGATGATATGTACGATTTTACCAACACATGTCAAAGTTGCAAAATTGTGCTTGGGCATTAAGATTTGTTTTACCCTTAGGAGCGAAGGAGTTAAAAGCAAACAACATTTGGAAGAACTTTGAGGGCCAGATTCTCTAAGAAATTCGCCGGCGTAGCGTAAGCCATTTACACTACGCCGCCGCATCGTACTAGAGCAAGTGCCGTATTCCCTAAGCATTTGCTCCGTCGTTTGCGTTGGCGTAGCGAAAATGGCCCAGCGTAAGCCCACGTAATTCAAATGAGGCGGCTTGTATTTAAATGAAGCGCGCCCCCGCGTCGAACGAACTGCGCATTCGCCGGCCGGGGAAAAAGCATGCTCCAGCTCACGTCGGAAAGCGTCGTTGAAACCGACGTCAAAACGACGTGAGCGTCATTTACGCAACTCCCTATTCGCGAACGAGTTAGTAAAACGACGTAAGCGACGGAAAAAGCAGACGCTGACCCAACGTCATACTTAACATGGCACCCGACGGCATCCGACGGAACTTCGTAAGGTTACTCCTCATAGAAGCAGGGGTAACCTTACGCGGATGAAAACGTTGTACGCGACGACGGGGTGGCGTAAAAGCGATCGGGAATCGGCGTACTAGCCTCATTTGCATAGGCAAATGAGAAAACAACGTAAAGGCCACCTAGTGGCCGGAGTTGTCATTACACCTACGATCCGCAAGTGTAATGGTTTTACACTTGTCGGATGTTGCAGCGTATCTATGCAAAAGTGATGCTAAGCATCACGCGCATAGATACGAGGCAAAAAAAACGGCGATACGACGGGGTATCTGAGATACTCCGGCGTATCGCCGCTGAGAATCTGGCCCTGACATTTGTTATATAAACTGAGAGGGCCAGATTCTCAGCGGCGATACGCTGGAGTATCTCAGATACCCCGTCGTATCACCTTTTTTTTTGCCTCGTATCTATGCGCGTGATGCTTACCTCATCCTTCCATTTTGCTTTTAAATGTCCTTATTTCTTCTGAGAAATCCTCACTTCCTGTTCTTCTGTCTGTAACTCCACACAGTAATGCAAGGCTTTCTCCCTGGTGTGGAGTGTCATGCTCACCCCCTCCCTTGGACTACAGGATAGTCAGGACGCTCACTATGTTGCAGATAGAGAAAGGAGCTGTGTGTTAGTGGGCATACTGACTCTCCTGTTCTCCAAGGGAGGGGTCGAGCACAACACTCCACACCAGGGAGAAAGCCTTGCATTACTGTGTGGAGTTACAGACAGAAGAACAGGAAGTGAGGATTTCTCAGAAGAAATAAGGACATTTAAAAGCAAAATGGAAGGATGAGGTAAGTGAAGGTGGACTGCACTAAGGTAAAGGAACCTATTTAGGGAAAAAAAATTGTACCTTTACAACCCCTTTAATTACATTTATCACCATTTCATGTTAGCATGGCAAATTTTGAACTATGTTAGCTGTAGCCAGTGGCACTGATGGTTTGGGAAAAAAACTTGACAGGCTGGTTGTACACAAGTTGATTGATAGATAGACTTGTGTACAACCAACCTGCCCAGACACGGATAGAAATTTGCCCTGTCCCTGATGAACTAGCCGAATTTCAATCCATAAATGTCTGGCTTAAAAATAGTAATAGTCTATTAGTAGGAAAAATGTATACAAAATTGTAATATGTTCTAAAATAGTTCAAGATCTTGTTTGCTTTTAAATGGGTTGTAAAGGCTTGTGTTTTTTTCACCTTAACGTGTCCTATGCATTAAGGTGAAAAAACACCTGGTAGTCACCGGCCCCCCAGCCCCCCATTTTACTTACCAGATGCCCTTCATCTTTTCGGCGGGGACGCACTGTCCCTCTCTCCACGGGGTCTCGGCTCTTGATTGAATAGATTGCCGCTGCTGTCAAACAAATCCAAAGACACGGACGCCGGGGGGCGGGGCCAAGTCCAGCATTCGTGTCTGTGTATGCAAATGCTGGATTCGGGAGCGTGCCCGCAGGGTAACCCCCTCGGGAGAGCACTTCTCCTAGGGGGTTATCTGATGTGGGGAGGAGTCACCGGGGGCCCCCAGAAGAGGATGTTTGGGGCCACTCTGTGCAAAACAAGCTGAATAGTGGAGGTAAGTATGATATGTTTGTTATTTAAAAAACAAACAAAAAAAAACCCTTTACAATAACTTTAAGATTCGATTTTGTAATGAATGGACTTTACCAAATAAAACCACATAAATTTTTTGAATGCACAAACTTCTATCTATTTTCTCATCACTGCAGTCGAAAATGAATGCCAGTTTGACCCCAGTAATGATTAGAAAAACAAAACAAACGTTCTTACAATGTTCTTATATTATTCTTACAAAAAAATAATAAACAAAATTATTCTACTGTATATCTAGCTTAAAGCGGAGTTCCACCCTAAGAATTAACCCCTTCCCTACCAGCCCATAGGGGAATCACGTCATGGTGATCCCCTCGCCGATGAGACAGGACGTTGCACAACGTCCTGTCTTCACGGCGTTCTAGGGCGCGCGCGCGCGCCGCCGGCGGCACCACCCGCGATCCCGCGCGAGTCCCCGTCGGCCGTGATTGCCGCCGGGCACCCGCGATTTCCGGCAATCATGGCAGGAGTGTGGATCTGTGTGTGTAAACACACAGATCCACCTCCTGTCAGCGGTGAGGAGACTGATGTGTGTTCCCAGTACAGAGGAACACACATCGATCTCCTCCCCCTGTGAGTCCCCCTCCCCCTACAGTTAGAACATACTTTAGGACACATTTTAACCCCTTCAGCGCCCCCTAGTGTTAACCCCTTCCCTGCCAGTCACATTTACACAGTAATTAGTATAATTTATAGCACTAATCGCTGTGTAAATGTGAACGGTCCCAAAAACTTGTCAAAAGTGTCCGATATGTCCGCCGCAACGTCACGGTCACAAAAAAAAAAAAAAACGCAGATCCCCGCCATTACTAGTAAAAAAAAAAAAAAAAAAAAATGCCATAAATCTATCACCTATTTTGTAGACGCTATAACTTTTGCGCAAACCAATCAATATACGATTATTGCGTTTTTTTTTTTACCAAAAATACGTAGAATACGTATCGGTCTAAACTGAGGGGAAAAAAAGTTTTTTTTTAAAAAATATTGTGAGATGTATTAAATAAAAAGGAAAAAATATTGTGGTTTTTTTTTAAATTGTCGCTCTTCTTTTGTTTATAGCGCAAAAAATAAAAACCGCAGAGATGATCAAATACCACCAAACGAAAGCTCTATTTGTGTGGGGAAAAAAACATAATGATTTAATTTGGGTACAGTATTGCCTGACCACGCAATTGTCATTCAAAGTGCAACAGCGCTGAAAACTAAAAATTGGTCTGGGCAGGAAGGGGGTGAAAATGCCCTGTATGGAAGGGGTTAACTTTCGCTTAATCCCCTCCCCCTTACATGCCACATTTGGCATGTAATTTTTTTTGGGGGGGGGTGGGGGCTTCAGTAGGAGTGGGACTTCCTGTCTCACTTCCTGCTTCCGACGAGGGGCTGGTAAGGCGATTAGGCCTAATCGCCTTACTGCAGCCCCTCCCTTTGGCGATCGTCTAGTACACTGACAGGTCCTAGACGATCGCCTGTCCAATCAGCGGCGGGCATGCGCAGTGCGGCTCGTGCATGCGCAGTGGGTGCCCGGCCGTGAAGCCGAAGGTTGTCACGGCTGGGTGCCCACAATCACAATGAGGATGCCGGCCGGGGAGGGCGGGAGAGGAGCGGAGCCCCGGTCGGCGCGTCGCTGGAACGTGGAGAAGGTAAGTGTCTGTTTATTAAAAGCCAGCAGCTACACTTTTTGTAGCTGCTGACTTTTAATAAACATTACATTTAGGTGGAACACCCCTTTAAAATGGAACTAAAGCCTTCTATTCTTTTCACCAAGGAAGCGGTTATCTTAAAGTGGTTTTAAAACCCAATTTTTTTACTTTTACCTACAGGTAAGCCTATAATAAGGCTTACCTGTAGGTATAAAGAATATCTCCTAATCCTGTACGGGTTAGGAGATATTCCCCTCGCAATGCGCCGCTGATTGCAGCGGCGCATGCGCAGGGGGGATCCTCGGCTGAAGGGCCGACCACCGCCGGGCAATGCACGGTAGTGACGTTATCGCTGCTCCAGCCAATCACAGCACTGGAGCCTCGATACCCGGAAGACACGCAGAGTCAAGAGGACATCTCGCTCGGCGTGGACCAGGTAAGTTCTCTTCTCCTCGTTCCGAGGCAAGTATTTCATAATGAGCTAATATTCGGTGCATACTAGCTCATTATGGCTTTTGCCTTGCAGGTGTAACAAAAAATAAATAAAATTAAATTTGGGTTAACAACCGCTTTAAGCCTCGTACACACGATCAGTCCATCCGATGAGAGCGGTCTGAAGGACCATTGTCATCGGTTAACCGATGAAGTTGACTGATGGTCCGTTGCGCCCACACACCATCAGTGTCAGAACGTGGTGACGTAAAACACAACGACGTGCTAAAAAAATGAAGTTCAATGCTTCCAAGCATGCGTCGACTTGATTCTGAGCATGCGTGGATTTTTAACCGATGGCCGTGCCTACTAATCGGTTTTGACCTATCGGTTAGAAATCCATCGGGTAAATTTAAAGCAAGTTTTTTTTTTTTTAACCGATGGTTAAATAACCTATGGGGCCCACACACGATCGGTTTTGACCGATGAAAACGGTCCATCAGACTGTTGTCCTCTGTTTAACCTATCGTGTGTACGCAGCGTTAGTCTCTGTTTGATCTGCAACTGTCATGGTGCTGCACATGTGAGTTGGTATCACACCAGCCATTTGATGGTTTGACAGTTTGGTTGAGAGCACCAGCAAATGTGACAGTTATCATTCCTGGCATTTCGAGATGTAACTGTTTTCTGAAACTGTTAAATCGGTGGGTTTAGTTCCACTTTAAACCTCTGCTGGAGTAAAAGATTACACCTATATATTGTTATGTGACAGCAGACTGGCAAGAAGCACCATAAAACCAGCAAATGTGTCCTCCATGTAATGTGCTACCATAGCAACATGTAAACATGTAGACATTCTGAAAGTCAAATGGCCTCAACACAACATAAAAAAGTTGAGAGCCTGCCACCCTCTTCTAGCTAGTACAGAAGTCATGATGTTTGCTGGTTCAGCCATTAAATAGAGGAAACAATATATTTTCCTACAATACACCTGTCACTGTTATTTACATCCAGCATTATGATGATGAATGAAGACTAGGCACTGCCAGATGCAGATTGGTATCTTTATTGGGAGTTGCCTTGCATTGCACTGTGAGTCATTCCTTTCCATCACGGTTTCCAAAGCTGAAATTTGCATAATGCAGGTCCTGGGGAAACCTGCCCAGGACAAAAACATCTACACTATATTATCACAAGTATTGGTACGCTTGCCTTTGCATGCACATGAACTTCAGCCCTTTAAGGGGTTTGCTATGCCCAGGCCCGTTGCTACAGGACAGGCAAAACAAACAATTGCTTGGGGCCCCAAGCTGGCCAGGGGCCCCCAACTTCCCCTTCCCAGGCTGTAACATGGCAGAGCGCCTCTTCCTTCCTCCTGGAGTCCTGTCAGTCTGGCCGGGTACCATGCGTGGTACAGGAGATTTTGCATCCTGTTCCCGGCCGGACTGACAGGAAGTGCACACTGAGTGCTCTCTTCCTTTCGGTCCGGCCAGGAACACAGAAAACAAAATCTCCTGTACCGCGCAGTGCCTGGGCACTATCTGATAGGGGACTGGGGACCCATAAGGATAGAAAACCAGAAGGAAGAGGAGCTCGGCCACACTACAGCGGCAGCCTACAGGGAAGAAGGGGAGGTGAGAATGAAAAAACATAGGGACTGGGGGAGGGGAGGTAAGAACACTGGTGTAAAATTTAGTGTAGCGCGAACATAGGCTTTGCGCACGGGAGGTGCTTGGGGGGCCCCCATTTTGCTTGGGGCCCCCCAAATTCCTTCAAATGGCCCTGGCTATGCCAGGAGGTGGGGTGGGGTTTGGGACTTTTCCGTTCATGTGACCGCCATGACTACCGTGACTGGCACATGATCGGAAAAGTCCCAATCGTAAATGTAAATCGGGAACTTTCCGGGAGCGCACAAGGTACGCGCTCTCGGCACAGCATTGTCAGCGCTATTGGATGCAAGTATGTGGCCGCTTGGTGCCAAACCCCAAATGCGCTTCTGGAAGAATGGTTAAAAATTCCCATAGACACACTCCTAAACCTTGTGGACAGCCTTCCCAGGAGAGTTGAAGCTGTTATAGCTGTAAAGGGTGAGCCAACTCAATATTGAACCCTACGGACTAAGACTGGAGTGCCATTAAAGTTCATGTGCATGTAACAGCAAGTGTCCCAATACTTTTGATAATATAGTGTAACATCACATTGAGGGGCTTAAAGCAGAACTTCACCATAAAGAGGTAAATGTTATGTCCTCAACCCCCCCCCCCCTTCTACATTTTGGGATTTTTTTTGGGGAGGAGCAGGTACCAGGTTTTGCAAGGAACCCGCTCTCACTTCTGCTCGGGTTGCCTAGATCTTAAACTGGCGGCCCTCCAGCTGTTACAGAACTACAAGTCCCATCATGCCTCTGCCTGTGGGAGTCATGCTTGTAACTGTCAGCCTTGCAATGCCTCATGGGACTTGTAGTTTCGTAACAGCTGGAGGGACACCAGTTTGAGACTCCTGGCCTAGATGATCTGATTTGAAATGCCCCCCCTTTTGTCCGTAGCCTTCTGGGACATGTGGCAAATTTTCTTTATCCCTTTTGCTGCAAGAGTCATTTTTGCATATGTTTTTGTTCACAAAAAAACATGTTAGATCTGAAGATTATATAAAACCTCCAAACATGATGTATTTTTTTGAAAGCAGACACCCTAGAGCAGGGGTCTCCAAACGTTTCAAGCAAAGGGCCAGTTTACTGTCCCTCAGACACTTTAGGGGGGCCGGATATGGTGAGCATTGCTTCTGAGCATGCGTGTTTGTACTTTGAAGTTTTGTCCGACGGACTTGTGTACACACGATTGGAAAATACGACAACACACAATTGTTGGCGGACAATTTTAAAGTCTGCTATCCCACATCAGTCCGTGGAAAATCCGACAAATGATAGAGCATACAAACAGTCAGATTTTCCACCAACAGCCTGTCATCACACAATTCCCATCGGATAATCTGATCGTGTGTATGAGGCTTAAGAAGTGCAAAAGTTCAGTAAAAAAAATACACTAAAGTCAAATTTAAATTAAATAAAAAAATTAAATAAAGTTTTAATTTTTAGGCACATAAATGCAAAGTATACATGAGGCTATGTATGAGGCTACACCAAGTAAAAAGATACCCAACATGTTAAACATTAACCACTTAAGGACACCTTCACGCCGATATACGTCAGCAGAATGGCACAGCTGGGCACAATCATGTGTCTCTTTAAAGGGTCACTAAAGGCAGGGATTTTTTTAAAAAAAAATAACAAACATGTGATACTTACCTCCACTGTGCAGTTCGTTTTGCACAGAGTGGCCCGGAAACCTGTCTTCTGGGGTCCCTCGGCGGCTGTCTGGGCTCCTCCTCGCAAAAGCTTTCCTTCTTCATGCGAGGGCGCTCGCATGGAGGAAAGCTTTTGCGAGCGCGCTCCCGTGATACAGCGGCGGCCATAGCCGCCGACTGTATCACTCGGCTCCGCCCCCCAGCGCGTCGCGTCATCCACCCTGATTGACAGCAGCGCTAGCCAATGGCTGCGCTGCTATCAATCCGCCCAGCCTAGCCAATCAACGGCCAGGCTGGGAACCGAAGAGGACGACGTGGACGCGCCCGGGAGATTCGAACGGTCAGGTAAGTACAACGGGGGCTCGGGGGGGGCCGGTGCTGCTAGATGTTTTTTTACCTTCATGCATAGGATGCATGAAGGTAAAAAAACTTGTACCTTTAGAACCCCTTTAAGCCCAGCCGTGGGGTCACGAGCGCGCCACCGGCGTCGTGTTCGCGACACGGTCCGAAGCTCCATGACCACGCCCGCGGTACCCGCGGACCCGATCGCCACTGGTGTCCCGCGATTGGTCACCGGATAGCTGAAGAACGGGGAGAGGTGTGTGTGTAAACACACCTTGCCTGTTCTTCGTTGTGGCAGTGTCATTGATCGTCTGTTCCCTGATATAGGGAAAGACGATCAATGACGTCACATACCAGCCCCGCCCCCCTACAGTTAGAAACACATATGAGGTCACACTTAACCCCTACAGCGCCCCCTAGTGGTTAACTCCTAAACTGCAATTGTCATTTTCACAGTAACCAGTACGTTTTTATAGCACTTTTTGCTGTGAAAATTACAAAGGTCCCAAAAATGTGTCAAAATTGTCCGATGTGTACGCCATAATGTCGCAGTCATGAAAAAAATCGCTGATCGCACCATTAGAAGTAAAAAAAATATTATTAATAAAAATGCAATAAAACTATCCACTATTTTGTAAACGCTATAAATTTTGCGCAAACCAATCGATAAACGCTTATTGCAATTTTTTTTTTTACCAAAAATATGTAGAAGAATACGTATCGGCCTAAACTGAGGAACAAATAAATGTTTTTTATATATTTTGGGGGGATATTTATTATAGCAAAAAGTAAAACATTTATATTTTTTTCAAAATTGTCGCTCTATTTTGGTTTATAGCGCAAAAAATTAAAAACGCAGAGGTGATCAAATACCACCAAAAGAAAGCTCTATTTGTGGGGGGAAAAAGATGGCAATTTTGTTTGGGAGCCACGTCGCACAACCGCAAAATTGTCAGTTAAAGTGACGCAGTGCCGAACCGCAAAAAGGGGCAAGGTCCTTAACCTGCATAATGGTCCGGGTCTTAAGTGGTTAAAATTGCGCCCCTGAATCAGTGACCAACCTCAATACTCTATATTTTTCTTTAAAGTTGTTTTAAAGCCCCTTTAGGTAATAGATTTAGTGTTAACCGTGAACACTGGGCCTAGAATTTTTGATCCCACTCCAGCGTGCGTAGAGATATATAAGCGTTTTCGTGAGTAGGTGTCCCCAACCCATGAATTTGCGTTTCTTCCATGTGTGTATGTGGGGGTGGGAGAGGCCTGTCAGATATACACTTCCCAGTGTTAGTCCGGATTGTGTGAAAACCCCTCCCCCCAAACGGAACGGTGGTGGCGGTAAAAAGGTTTAAAGCGGAGTTCCAACCATTTAAATGTCAACAGCTACAAAAAGTGTAGCTGCTGACTTTTAATAATCAGACACTCGCTTGTCCTACGGTCCAGCGATGCGGGCGAATGAAGCCATGTGCCTCTCCCCTCCTCTCTGCACCGCCGGCATCACTAACATACCTCCCATCTTTTTGAGATGGGAATGAGGGACACGGGGGCGGGGGGGTTTTCGCGGATCTGAGTTGTTGAGCGGGGGGGGGGGGGGGGATTCACGGATAGGAGTTGTTGAGCAGTGGGGGGTTTGGCCGATCAAAGTTGTTGAGCAGGGGGGTCGCGGTAGTCGCGGGGGGGGGGGCCGAATCGCGGGACTACAACCCTGATCTACCGCGGTAATCGGGGGGGGGGGATCGTAGGACATTCCCGAGAAATCCGGGACGGTTGGGAGGTATGCACTATGTAGGTGCCTGGCTTTCACTTCACAGCTGGGCACGCACTGTGCATGCGCAGCGCGATGTGATTGGTCAGACAATCATTTGGGACCTGTGACGTGACCCAAAAGTTTGCAGGGAAGGGAGAGGTGAAGTTCCTTTCAGTGCCGCGGAGCCTGGGAGAAAGTGGGAGCTGGATGCCTCTAAAAAGAGGGTATTCGCTCCCCCCCCCCTCCAAAAAATAAATTACATGCCAAATGTAGCAGATCAGTAGTCCAAAACACGGCAGCCAGACTGGTAACGGAGAAAAAACCCTGGGAATCCATCACCCCTTCCCAGTGAGGACCCTTCATTAGCTAACCGTAAAGCAGTAGCCATCAACCATTCCTGCAGGACCCACTAACAGGCCAGGTTTTATGTATTACATTGGGGAGATGCAGACTAGAATATTGCAATCACAGAGCAGCAAATGATATCACCTGTGTTGTATTTCAGTTACCTTGCAAACCTGGCCTGTTAGTGGGCCCTGAGGACAGGGTTGATGACCACTGCCGTAAAGGATCGGATCATATTCAAGACCCTCTGTCTCACCCACAAGTGCACACAAGGAAACGCTCCTCAATACTTGTGCAAGAAAATAAAACACTACACCCCCAATTGCATTCTCCGATCAACCAACCAAAACCTCCTCCACATCCCAAAGTCCACTACAAATCAAAGGTCCAAGGACCGCGACTATGGAACGCTCTCTTCCCACCATAAGTGTGCGCAGCCTATTGCATTAGGGTGTGCACCCCAAAGCAATAGACAGTGTCGGTAGAGCAGTGGACGATGTGGATAGGGCAGAGACTAGTGTCAGTTTATTTTTTATATTTTTTTATTATTACTTTTTACATTTTTTTTTTTTTTTACAATATTTTCAGTTTTGTTTTTTTACAGTATTTTTTTTTTCAAATATTTTTTTTGGAGACCTAGGTGAAATATCAGGGGTCTAAACAGACCCCTGATGTCTCGCTTTTGAGACAGAGAAAGGGACTGAGGACAGAGATTCTTTTCTCTGCAGCCAAGTAGCAGGGGGAATCTGCCCAGCACAGGGTCATTAGGGTGTGCCCAGGCACACCTGGCACACCCTGTGCGCACGCCTATGCTTCCCACAAACATCCGCATGGAGGAAAACCATTGGGCCTTCAGGAAAAAACGTAAGACTCACCTCTGAAGGATCAGGATGACACTGGATGGGAATAAGCGCCTTGAGGTGATTTAGTTTGCGTTTGCAGCGCTATACAAGTTACTCACTCACCATCACTTAAAGCGGAAGTTCCATTTTTGGGTGGAACTCCACTTTAAAGCGGAGGTCCGGTTAAAAAAATAAAAAAATAAAATAAAAGTCAGCAGCTACTAACACTGTAGCTGCTGACTTTTAATAAGGAGACTTACCTATCCAGGGTTCCCTCGATGATGGCAGCCGATGATGGCAGCAATCGCTCGGATCTCGGCTAGCCCTTCGCCATTCTCGGTGAGGGAATCAGGAAGTGAAGCCTTGCGGCTTCACCTCCCGATTCCCTACTGCGCATGCTCAAGCCGCGTGACGCAACGCGAATAGATGATGTCTCCTAGGACACACACAAGGTCCCAGAAGACACCGCTCCACCATTCCACAGGAGGCAGCCGAGGAACAGAAGAAAAAAGACGGACCGCGGATCAGGAAGTGGCAGATTAGGACGATCTGCCTAGCAACAGGCACTTCAGGTATGTATAAAAAAAAATTAAAATCTTGCTGGAGCTCCGCTTTAAGGAAACTTTTCCAGAGAGAGACAGCCATTGCCACTTCTCATTCTGTATATTCTAGCATCCTGACTGTCTTGTTTACTTTCTCTCTTAGCTGCAACAAGCATGCAAATAAGGATGTCTGACTTTACTTGGACTCACATAAGTACGTTCTGTTCCAGGACAGATACTCAGACATGTAAATGGATAGAAGAAGGAGGTTCTATTTACAGGGATGGAGGCTTATGGTTGTAGTTTATCGTATGCCTCATGTAAAGTCCCAATCTTATCCCCCCTTTTTTTGCTACTCAGACCTTACTGAACCCAGATTATCAGTGTACTAGCCAGACAATTTGTATCTTCAGCTTGGTTCACACTAGTCCAACTCCAAAGTCACGTGACTTTCAGTGCAACTTTGATACGACTTTGATGTAACTTTTTACATTCTGTGGCATTGAAGTTGTAGCAAAGTCGGACCAAAGTAGTGCAGGAACCTTTTCTAAAGTCAGACAGACTTGTGTAGTATCAGTTAAGACGGCTCTCATAGGCATACATTGAATTTCACATGTCATTCAACTTGGGGTCTCACAAGTCGGATCCCATGTCGCATCAGTCTTCGGAAGAGAATAGGCACTGTAGCTCCACTGTGCAGCTGCTTTCTCCGTGACACTTTGCCTGCTATCTAATAAGAACATGCGGTGCAGAAAACAGAGACTATAGTGATATTAAAAAAAAAAAACTTTTATATGACATCAACCAGGGGAGGGCTGGCAGCCTTAGGCCTGGGGGGCAAGTCCAGTCAATTGGCCCATTTTTCATGATCACAAGAGTCCGCGCAGAGGCCCCCCTTGCATCAGAGTCCGCGCAGAGGCCCCCCTTGCATCAGAGTCCGCACAGAGGCCCCCCCTTGCATCAGAGTCCGCACAGAGGCCCCCCTTGCATCAGAGTCCACACAGAGGCCCCCCTTCCATTAGAGTCCGCACAGAGGCCCCCCTTCCATCAGAGTCCGCACAGAGGCCCCCCTTCCATCAGAGTCCGCACAGAGGCCCCCCTTCCATCAGAGTCCGCACAGAAGCCCCCCTTACATCAGAGTCCTCGTGTCTGTGCATAGAGAGAAGGGGATGTCAGCACTGGTGTGCGCTGAGGCTGAGCTATGTGTGAGACGAGACATAGCTCAGCTCTGCAGCCATCTATCTCGGAGCTGACACAGGCACGGCTGCTGCTCACCTCCCACTGTGCAGCCGTGCCTGTGTCAGCTCCGAGATAGTTAACAGAGATCCAGCAGGCATATTCCTTCTCTGCAAAAAGAGCATTTGGTAGTGGCGGCCAGTGGCTGTGCATAGTGTCACCAGCCCGGGGGGAGATTTCCACCCTGTCCCCCCTGCCAGCCCTCCCTTGACATCAACCAACCCTGCAGCTGATTCAGAAAAGGGCATTTAAACCATGGTCCAATTTACTCCAAGTAAAAAAACAAATCTTATAAAACAATTGGATCAACATTCCACAGTGTTATTTCCCAGAAACATTTATGCCCTGTACACACGATCGGTTCATCCGATAAAAACGGACCGATGGATTTTTTCATCAGATATCCGATGAAGCTGACTTTAATCAGTCTTGCCTACACACCATCAGTTAAAAATCTGATCATGTCCAAACGCGGTGACGTAAAACACAACGACGTGCAGAGAAAAATTAAGTTCAATGCTTCCGAGCATGCGTCGACTTGATTCTGATCATGCCTGGATTTTTGACCGATGGATTTCCCCACAGAAGATTTTTTTTTTCTATTGTTTTTTTTAACCATCAGATAATTTTAAAACAGGTTCTACATTTTTTCACCGATGGGAAAAAAAACGATGGGGCCCACACACGATCGGTTCGTCCAATGAAAACGGTCCATCAGAACCGATCGTGTGTACGTGGCATTACAATTAATTAGCCATTTAGATTTCCAACCTTTTTTTCAAGCAGTGCAGCACAAGTCATGTTACTTTACTAAAGGCAAATAGGCTGTTCACATTGCAAGGGAAGTTTCTCTAGAACAGCAGATTTGTTGCCTTCCATCATCCAATCATGTGCAAGCCAAAATTCTATTTTCTTTGATGTAATTTTACTAGCATTGGACCAGATTCTCAAAAGAGATACGACGGTGTATCTCAGATACACCGTCGTATCGCAGTTTTTTTCAATGGGTATCTATGCAAGTGATTCTTAGCATCATTTACGCATAGATACACTAAAGATCTGACAGGTGTAAAGCAATTACACCGTTGGATCTTAGATGTAATGACAATGCCGGCCGCTAGGTGGCCTTTACGTTGTTTTCTCATTTGCCTATGCAAATGAGCCTAATACGCCAATTCCCAAACGTTCTTACGCCGCCCCGTCATCGTTTACGTAGGTTGCGTATGCGTAAGGTTATCCCTGCTGTATGAGGGGTATGTTTCCGAAGTGCCGTCGTTGCCATGTTAAGTATGGCGTCGTGTCAGCGTCGTCTTTTTCCGTCGGTTACGTCGTTTTACTAAGTCGTTCGCGAATAGGGAATTGCGTAAGTGACGATCACGTCGTTTTGACGTCGGTTTCAACGACGCTTTCCGACGTGAGCTGGAGCATGCGCACGGGGCTTTTTTCCCAGCCGGCGCATGCGCACTTCGTTTGACGCGGGGGCGCGCTTAATTTAAATACAGCACGCCCCCTCCTTCAGTATTTGAATTACGCGGCCTTACGACGCCGCATTTACGCTACGCGGCTGAAAATTACGGAGCAAGTGCTTTGAGAATACGGCACTTGCTCCAGTAATTTGCGTAGACGTAGTGTAAATGCGATACGATATGCTACGCCGCCAGATACGCCATTTTTTGAGAATCTGGCCCCTTGTGTATATCCTATTTGCCTTTAGTAAATCAACCCCATTGACTTCTTAGAGGTCTGTTGTCAGCATGTTCCTATCTATCTATCTATCTATCTATCTATCTATCTATCTACCTGTTTGTATAGTTCTATTCATTCTATTTGCAAATAGAAAAAATAACTATTAGTCGTACTCACCATTGCTGCTCCTGTACGAGATCTGTTTGTGAAATGTAGTGAACGAGTTTAATAATTATCCTTTGCACGTAGTTGAAGCTCGGAACACACTTCCTCTTTTTTTTTTTGGTTCATTAGGTCTTATCGGAGAATAGTTATCTGAGCCACTCTATGTGCTCGCCGTCCTCAGTCCTACTCTGATTTTATGTGAAAAGTGGAGGAAGGCGGACTTCATAGCTTTGTCTGGTGGATCTAGGGAACACTTGTGACTTGCATGTCAACTGGTGATTTGTTATGTGAGTTTCCTCTTTCCAATACTCTGTAGTTAATATCTGCTGGGTGTGTTTTTTTTTTTTATTCTTATCTATTTCACTTGCTATATTACTTGTATTATTTAATATCCTTTATAAGGATCTCATGCTTTTCCTCTGAGTCACATACACAGGCTTAGTAGATATAGTACAGCTCTGATGTGCTGCATTACAGCAGCAAGAACTGCTCAGGATTAACGTGCAGTAAAACCTTGGATTGCGAGCATAATTCGTTCCAGAAACATGCTTTTAATCCAAAGCACTTGTATATCAAAGCAAATTTCCCCATAAGAAATAATGGAAACTCAAATGATTTGTTCCACAACCATTTATTCATAAATCCTTCAGTTTATGGTCTGTAGCGCTCACCCCCGAAGGAGCCGCTGGTTTGATGATGGGACCGGCATGTTGAAGTTACCCTTGCTTGGTCTAGGGATGCACCAGAACACTTTGTAATAACTTGAATGTCCAGACAGGCAATAAAGATTTTCTCATGCTTTAATTCAGACCAACATAGTCAAACATCAACTCGATGAAGAAGGACAGGCTGATGAATAAGAGATA
This sequence comes from Rana kukunoris, assembly GCA_029574335.1. Lineage (NCBI taxonomy): Eukaryota > Metazoa > Chordata > Amphibia > Anura > Ranidae > Rana > Rana kukunoris. The sequence continues at coordinate 63,030,552 of CM056049.1, forward strand.
GAGATTCTTGATGTCAGGCCTGGATAAGCGCAACTCAGTCGCAGGCAACGCCACTTCACACGCGTCACCGTCACAACGCAGGCTAGGAGGAGCGTGTGTTTTCTCTCTTTGACCCGGCTCTAGGCCTCTGCCAATGTAATCTGAATAATTAGCTAGCACCCAAACAGAGCAAATCCTCCCAGCTATTTTCCGTGCGCCCGGCACCATGCCACAGCGAAGAGTACCTGTCTATGGCTCTAGCGCCGGATCTTCCCGGCGACGTTCAGGAACCCAGCCATCCACTGGGGTCCCTCTCAGATTCGTCTCCGACCGAGACTCAGCAAGGCCAGGATATTGGCCGGATGGGCCACGCCGACGAGGTCCCTGGGTGCGCACACCTAAAGCTGGATGCCGCACCCCGACTCCGGGACCCCCCGCAGGGAACGCCAAAAGGGCCCAGAACACCTGACCTCCCTTCCAGATATACCCCTCCCCAGCATCCCCAGCAGGAGGAAAACTTTTCCATTGGCTGCTAGGAAAGACTCAATCTGCCAGGAATCCCTCTAGCTCCCACTGCCGGCCAAGGATGAACTTACATCCCCAGAATGCAGTCCGAGCCAGGGGACCCTCCCAGAGCAAGACAGGCCAGTAACTCAACAATTGTGATTGGAAGCAAAGTAACTCTCCCAATTAACTATTCTTTTAAAGCGCTAAATACCGCGCTAAACGCAAGGGGGCGCTACAGGTCCATATGAAAAGATTATAGCAATAACCATAACATGTCCGTAGCACTACCCCCGAAGGAGCTGCTAGTTAAATTTTGGGTTTGCACGTTACCTTTATAGCTTCGATGTCGGGGTGGGAAAGTCCATAAGAAATGCAATGTCCAGACAGATGTAAAACCTTCACCAGTCAGGCTTTATTTTTACTGCAGGGTAACTTGAAGTAGAGAAAGTAGAAGGCAGGAGAAGAGCAGGGGAAGGTTCAGGCACACGGTACAGAATGTTCAAAATATTCAATCAGTCTCCACTCTCAGCTATTGAGTGGGAATTGCTCACTCACATAGTCCCCTCTCACTTGGCCTATCAGCCGGGATGATGCGCAAACTAATGTCCAGACTGTCTCTGCCACAGACCTCTTGGAATGAGCTTGGTCTCTGCCACAGACCTTTGAATGTATTTGGTCTCTGCCACAGACTTTTGAATATATAAGGAATACTCTGCCACAGGATTTCAAAGTCCCGAACCTCCAGCTGTGCAGCAGAAGAACCTCTAAGCCGATACAACCAAACTGCAGGGCTTTCAATATAGTGGATCCCTCCTTAATTCGGTCACCTGAGATGCTAGTACTTTGCTGGTCTCCTCCAGGGCAGGTCCACTCCTGGTTTCCTTCATTAAGACAGCTTCCTCCCTTGTGGACAGACAGCTTGGGATCCCCTTTTAGGATAAGGTGACCAGATTTTTTAAATGAAATCCGGGGACAAATTTTTTCTTTACTAGTAATGGCAACAATCAGCGACTCTCTGCCTATCGCCGAATGCCTCACAGCCTCTCAAGTCTTTCTTTTCAGGCCCCGGCTACTACTGGATGGGGAGCGGAGGAAGATCATTCCGCCAGGGAAGGCAAGGAGATAGGCAGATGGCTGGCCAGGATTTGAGCCAAGGCAGAAGAACATGCGAGCGAAGGTGAAGAAATATTCCCTCCGCTCCGACCAGCACATGATCATCAGAAAGGGGCACAGATAATGGGAAAAGTTCAACCCCCCTATGCTAGTAGGCATGGCGGAGCGGGGGGGGGGGGGGGGGTGTAATTCTATTTTTTTTATTTTAATTCTGCACTGACTTTCTTTGAAATTGCCCCTGTCCCCTATTAAATCCAATCTGGGGACAAAACCAGGGACAGACTTGGTCCGGGCACAGTGTCCTCAATCAGGGGACTGTCCCCTGAAACTGGGGATGTCTGGTCACCCTATTTTAGGGACATCAGCCAGCATAGCTGGGCCTACTAAACAGCGAAGCAACTCCGGGCCAATGTGGTCCCCGAAGTTGGGCTCACACATGCACACCTCGCGCCAGATGGGCCATGAGGCGAAGGAACCCCAAAAAATGGCGACTGCCCCTTAAGTATTCTTCCCCAGCATGCACAGCGAGGTCACCACTCCCTCTGTACCGCTGTCGAGAAAGGACACCCAATACACCATGGTACACCTGTGTTCCAACATAAGGCCAGGATGGCAACACCACCTACAGGCAACAAGGGAAACTACCAAGCTGTACCACAGCCAGAACAGAGGCACATTTGTGTTAATCAACACATCTGGGCCCAAGTACTGGCCCAGACTTCCCCTAATTTTAAAATAGTGCCTCTAGATTTGGGGTGGGCACTACATGTCCATACACAAATAGAAGCCTCCCCAAGGGGATTAGAAGGAAAATCCAGCAGGAGCTACAGAGCATAAAAGAGAAGAGAGGCGCCTCTAAGGGCCAGATTCAGGTAGATGGGAGCATCTTTAATCTGGAGTAACGTTTCTCATTTACGTTACTCTGGCGAAATTTTAGGAGCAAGTGCTGTTATTCATGAAGCACTTGCTCCTAAAGTTGCGGCAGCGTATCGAAAATGAGCCGGCGTTATTCAAATTGGGCGGGTACGGGGCGTGTATTATTTAAACTAGGCGCGATCCCGCGGCGAACGTACTGCGCATGCGTCGACTGTCAATGCATCCCAGTGCGCATGCTCACAACTTCCGTCGGCACCACTTCCTTGGAAACGACAGCGCAATGTGTTCCGTTGGACATTTAAATGCGCCCGTAGATGCGCCATTCCGGCACTAAAGTATATCCTGTTCCCCCTTCCTGCAGTGAAGTTACTTTTGTTCTGAGATGGCTGCTCCCGTTCCCCGCAAACACAGGAGAAAGCTGAACTTTAAAGGCCAGGAGCTGTCAGCCGTCATCTCGGCTATGGAGACCTATGATGTCTTCCTCCATGGCTGTAAAATTTGACAGACAAGCAGGGACAGAGGTGTTGTCCTGCAAGTGGGGGTGCTCAGCTAGCTCTTATCGTCGGTAAAGCTGCTGTAGCTGCTCTCCTGCTGACCTGTGGCCGTCTGGAGTAAAGATAAAGCAGCTATTTGTAGAAATAACTTTGCGACGGCTGGACGACATATGCGCGGCGCATGTAGCCAGCGTATGGTGCTAATTCGTCGGGAAATCTCCCTCATTTGCATATTTGCAGTGGAAATCAATTGGCGCGACTGATGCGCCAAGCGAAATTATGCGCTGCCGATACTCTGGCGTCGGAAAGTTAAGCCAGTCGGGGAAAGCCCGTTTTCTGTTGCTTCTAGTTTGGTGGGTACGGCCGCGGAGATACAACGGCGCATCTTGACAGTTACGCGGCGCATATCGAAATACTCCAGCGCAACTCTACCTGAATCTGGCCCTAAGTGACGACATATGTGGCTAAATGTTGTACCTTCATTAAATGTAACCATATTGCTACAGAGGTGCCTCTCTTCTCTTTAATACCCAGTTGTGACACGACGCTACTTGTATATCAAGACATCGCTTGTATATCAAGTCAAAAGTTATAAAAAAATTGTTCACTCAATAAACAAACAAAAAAAAGTAATTAAATGTTTTTGCTTGTCTTGCAAAACACTCTCAAACCAAGGTTTTGCTGTATATGTGAACTCTCACCTTGTAAAGCAACCCATTCAGTTTAACACAGAAACCAAAGGCAAAACATTTGTGCATACATAAATAATAAATAAATACCTTGGGCCAGGTTCACGTACATTGGCGCATATATTGACCGGAGTAGCGCACCTCCTTTACGTTAGACCGGCGCAATGTAGAGGCGCAAGTACCGTATCCTCGTAGTATTTGCGCACAAATTTGCGCTGGTGCAACGTAAATACCGAGGCGTAAGGCGGAGTAATTCAAATTGGGAAGGACGTGGGCGTGTTCTATTTAAATGAGTCGTGACCCCATGCAAATGAAGGGCCGGCCGGATTGCGCATTCGCACGTGAAGCAAACCATGGTCAGCACCTCTCTGCGCATGCTCACAACTCGGCACGGCGCAATCAGTGAGATTGGAACTAGGCCCGGTCAACTTAGTGAGCTACGCAGAGAGCTTAAATAGACAGAGACAAACGCCCTTCCTTTGCAAAAGTACATCCCTTTGTATCCCTTCCTATACAGCAAGGTGCTTTTGTTCTGTTGTGTGTTCGCGTTTGTCGGTTTGTGACTTGTGTTTGATATATTTCTTGACTGTTTAGTATAGTGTTTTTGATAGTGGTTTTCAGAGTGTTGTTTGGTGACTGTTTTTGATACTTTTTTGGTGACTGATTTTGGTGTCTGATTTTTGGTGATTGTTTTGGTTCCAGTTTGTGAGAACATGAGTGAAAGGAAGCGAAAGCTAAATTTTTCTTTGCGGGAGAAGGCAATTCTTGCCAGGGCCATTACCCAATATGGTTGATTCCTGCACGGCCCCGGAGAGTGCCAACACCACCCCGGCCAGGAAGGCTGAGATATTGCAGACCATCACTGACCAGGTAAACTCGTTGGGGGGGAGACCCGGACATGCCAGGGGATCGCCAAGAAGATCAATGATCTCCGGCGTGTGGTCCGTGGGAAGTTGGGTAAGATTGCAGCCCATGCCAGGGGCACTGGAGGGGGCCCACCATGCCCTGTTAGGCTGACTGCGAAGGAGCGTGCGGTGGCCCAGACCTTCAACAGGCAGCAAGTGGAGGGGCTGCCTGGCTTTGACTCCAGTCAGGAGGCCGTGAGGCCAGGTAAGTTTTTTTTTTTTGTTTCTATCTGGTGTGTAGTATGTGGGGGAGGGAATATGTGGCAAGTGTGTGGATCCTCCAAACCTGTGAATGTTTGGTGTCATCCACAGATGTGCAGGAGGGTGCTGGGCTATCTGGCCTGACCGCACCACCCCCGGGACAACAGCCTGATGAAGACCCCCAGACAAGGCCTGAGTCCTCTGAGGAGGTTGAGGAGGAGGAGTTTGAGTTGGAGGAGGAGGTCATGTCAGGGAATGACTTGTTATTTTTGGAGGAGTCTTCCCCTATGGCTGGCAGCAGCCAGGCCTCCATCAGGGGTAGCCCCTCCCACTCCTCCCCCAACAGGGCTCCCCTCCCAGGGGGCTCCCCTTCTCCCCGGCCACAAGCCTCATCTGGGGGCAGGAAGGCGACCTAGAAGACCAGGGGGGTGGCCGAGGTTCTGCCTGCCAACCTGAGAAGGGACCAGGCCCTTCAGACCCGCCATCTGGGACAGGTCAGCCAGAGTTTGGGGCGGATGGAGGAGAGCCTGTCCTCCATAAAGGATACACTTGGGGACATGGGCTGCAACTCCCTGGCTCTGATCAATTGCCAAAATGAACAGCAAGCTACCACAGCAGGCATTGGTCAGGATGTGCGGGCCCTCAGTCAGGATGTGCGGGGCCTTACCCAGGCTATCCAGGCCAATACGACAACAATCAATACTGGCCTGACCAGAATTGCCGTGGCCTTGGAGGGCAGGCCGCCAGGTGGGCAGAGACCAGGGGATGCTCCTCCTTCCCCGGATTCCCCCCCCCATGAGTCGGCCCTGAGGAGCCGGGGCCGTGGCCGTGGCTGCCCCAAGCGTGGGTCACGCCAGCGGCGGTATTTTTTTTTTTTTTCATTTCTGTTTTTTTTTTTTTTTTTGCTTGTCATTTTTTTTGGGTGCTGGGCAATTTTTTTTTTGGGTTGTGAATTATTTTTGAATGTGGGGGTGACATTCCTGCCGGAAAAGGGGTGTCATCCTCATTTGTGGTGGAGAAGGGTTCCCCAGGACCAGGGAGAAGTGATCCCCAGGTCCGTGTGAATGGTGTATGAATTTACAGTGACATAATTGGAGCCTTGGCATGGCGTTGCTGCTCACAAGTCCTGCATGGTGGGCTTGTGCTAATCCAATGTGATGAGGATGTGGTGTGTGTGATCTAGGGACCCCTGCTGTGCTGTACCCCTGCTACCTCCCACCATCCCTGTGCTGTGCTGAGTTCCTGGGTTTGTACCCCTGCTGTGCACATTATGAGGGGTTCCCACCATCCCTGTGCTGTGCTGAGTTCCCGGGTTTGTACCCCTGCTATGCCCATTATCCCTGTGCTGTGCTGAGTTCCTGGGGCTGTAGTTCTGCTGTGCTCATTATGAGGGGTTCCCACCATCCCTGTGCTGTGCTGAGTTCCTGGGGCTGTACTTCTGCTGTGCTCATTATGAGGGGTTCCCACAATCCCTGTGCTGTGCTGAGTTCCTGGGTTTGTACCCCTGCTGTACTCATTATGAGGGGTTCCCACCATCCCTGTGCTGTGCTGACTTCCCGGGTTTGTACCCCTACTGTGCTCATTATGAGGGGTTCCCACCATCCCTGTGCTGTGCTGACTTCCCGGGTTTGTACCCCTACTGTGCTCATTATGAGGGGTTCCCACCATCCCTGTGCTGTGCCGAGTTCCTGGGTGTGTACCCCTGCTGTGCTCATTATGAGGGGTTCCCACCATCCCTGTGCTGTGCTGGCTTCCCAGGTTTGTACCCCTGCTGTGCTCATTATGAGGGGTTCCCACCATCCCTGTGCTGTGCTGGCTTCCCAGGTTTGTACCCCTGCTGTGCTCATTATGAGGGTTTCCCACCATCCCTGTGCTGTGCTGAGTTCCTGGGGCTGTACTTCTGCTGTGCTCAATATGAGGGGTTCCCACCATTCCTGTGCTGTGCTGAATTCCCAGGTTTGTACCCCTACTGAGCTCATTATGAGGGCTTCCCACCATCCCTGTGCTGTGCTGAGTTCCTGGGGCTGTACTTCTGCTGTGCTCATTATGAGGGGTTCCCACCATCCCTGTGCTGTGCTGACTTCCCGGTTTTGTACCCCTGCTGTACTCATTATGAGGGGTTCCCACCATCCCTGTGCTGTGCCGAGTTCCTGGGTTTGTATCCCTGCTGTGCTCATTATGAGGGGTTCCCACCATCCCTGTGCTGTGCTCAGTTCCTGGGTTTGTACCCCTGCTGTGCTCATTATGAGGGGTTCCCACCATCCCTGTGCTGTGCTGGCTTCCCAGGTTTGTACCCCTGCTGTGCTCATTATGAGGGTTTCCCACCATCCCTGTGCTGTGCTGAGTTCCTGGGGCTGTACTTCTGCTGTGCTCAATATGAGGGGTTCCCACCATTCCTGTGCTGTGCTGAGTTCCAGGGTTTGTACCCCTGCTGTGCTCATTATGAGGGGTTCCCACCATCCCTGTGCTGTGCCGAGTTCCGGGGTTTGTACCCCTGCTGTGCTCATTATGAGGGGTTCCCACCATCCCTGTGCTGTGCTGACTTCCCGGTTTTGTACCCCTGCTGTACTCATTATGAGGGGTTCCCACCATCCCTGTGCTGTGCCGAGTTCCTGGGTTTGTATCCCTGCTGTGCTCATTATGAGGGGTTCCCACCATCCCTGTGCTGTGCTCAGTTCCTGGGTTTGTACCCCTGCTGTGCTCATTATGAGGGGTTCCCACCATCCCTGTGCTGTGCTGGCTTCCCAGGTTTGTACCCCTGCTGTGCTCATTATGAGGGTTTCCCACCATCCCTGTGCTGTGCTGAGTTCCTGGGGCTGTACTTCTGCTGTGCTCAATATGAGGGGTTCCCACCATTCCTGTGCTGTGCTGAGTTCCAGGGTTTGTACCCCTGCTGTGCTCATTATGAGGGGTTCCCACCATCCCTGTGCTGTGCCGAGTTCCGGGGTTTGTACCCCTGCTGTGCTCATTATGAGGGGTTCCCACCATCCCTGTGCTGTGCTGAGTTCCTGGGTTTGTACCCCTGCTGTGCTCATTATGAGGGGTTCCCACCATCCCTGTGCTGTGCAGAGCAGTGTAAGAGGCAGAGATGGATGAGTCTGTGTGAGGATGGAAGGAAAACAAGATAAGATAGTGGCTGAGAGAGGGAAGGAGATGCCGGGAGGAAGAGACATTAGGAAGCTGGACACACGGTAGTTACATGGCAGAACTGACCTGTAAGAGACAGTGAGGGGAACTTCTTAGATCCCTTCTCTGCTGGATTGGCCTTTGGACCTTCATAAAAAAAAAAATCCACATGTCACTCAGCCATAGACAGAGCGGCTGTACTCCATTCGGGCTGCTCTGTCTGTCGTGGCTGAGTGACATGCCCAGCTGGGAGATCTCTCTGTACTTGCGGGTGTCCAGAAGCCCAGCCAAACGTGAGAGACTTGATATGTCTGCTTCAGTGTCTCCAGGGAGGAGGGGGGCAGCAGGAGAGATTACACCATGCCTGCAGTTCTGCTTCCTCCCACCTGATGCACTAACTCCTCCCATTGTCATCTCCTATCTTCAAAATAACGTGAGATTTGCAAGGACTACTGGGAAACATGATGCCTATCCCAGAAACCCTTGCAAATGTGACTTAATAGCCTAGGCCAGTGATGGCGAACCTTGGCACCCCAGATGTTTTGGAACTACATTTCCCATGATACTCATGCACTCTGCAGTGTAGTTGAGCATTGTAACGGTCACCACCGTTTACGACCTTCCATCCAACCACGACAAGCTTATCCGACACTCCACAATCCTGCATACACGATCCATATCATTCCCCAGAAAATGAGACTGACTGCTCTATCTTCTGGTTTCCAAATATATGAACACTTTAATGGTATCTTAGCTTGCTTTTTATACAGTACAAGATGTTACAGCCAATCACAGGGCAATGCCATCTCCACCCCCCTGTTCACACTGGGGCTAATTCTAATCCGTAGCTAGACATGTGGGCACCGCATCATCAATAGAGTTCAATTAACCTTGAATAATACACAATCACAGATAATCTTCACACATATCGGGAACCTCAATCACATTATCTAGACAGACAATTCGGCACCGATACTGACAGATACATTCCTTGAGATAATGACATCAAAACCAAATACTATCACACCTGGGCATCAATACATCCCTAAACATAATTGACATGCTAATATAGTACATCTGAATGGAGACTTTAACACATTGTTTTAAACACAATGAATCACACAATCAAAAGGTCTTTCAGGCCCCGATGCAATTAACACCTTTCCACAGAATGAAAGGTCTTTCACAAGCCGGGTCACTTAGCATTTTAAAAGCAGATGTCTTTGCATTGAATAATTATTAATGTCCCATCTCATGTAATACATGAATTATGATTCTTTGTCACCCTATGGCCCTAGTGGACATAAGGTGACCCTAGACATAGGAGAATCTCAGTCTGTCACGGTTCATTCCGTTACATCCCTCCCCTTTCGGTGGAAGACTGACACAGGTGGGAAGCCCAAACGGGTTGACTCCGAAGTCAGTCAGTAGTTCCAGTCCTCCGATGCTGGTATCCATACTGTACCCCAAATAAATGGCTCCAAACTGAGCATTACTCAACCCGCCAACATCTGCATCTCTCAGAGGACATGTCTGCCGCTGGTGAGAGGCCTGGACTCGCCCTTCTCCCTGGAGACCTTTCAGCCACTGGAGAGAAGGTCTTTCACAAGCCGGGTCACTTAGCATTTTAAAAGCAGATGTCTTTGCATTGAATAATTATTAACCACTTGACCACTGGGCACTTAAACCCCCTTCCTAACCAGACCAATTTTCAGCTTTCGGTGCTCTCACAATTTGAATGACAATTACTCGGTCATACAACATTCTACCCATTTGAAATTTTTGTCCTTTTTTTCACACAAATAGAGCTTTCTTTTGGTGGTATTTGATCACCTCTGGGTTTTTTATTTTTTGCGCTATAAAAGAAAAACGACTAAAAATTCTGTAAAAAAAAAAAAAAAAACTTGTTTCTGTCATATTAGCGGGTTATTTCTCACACACAGCATATGCATACCACAAATTACACCCCAAAACACATTCTGCTATTCCTCCCGAGTATGGCGATACCTCATGTGTGGGACTTTTACACAGCGTGGCCACATACAGAGGCCCAACATGCAGGGAACGCCATCAGGCGTTCTGGAACACCCAGACCAATTCTGACATTTCTCTCCTACATGTAAAAATCATCATTTATTTGCTAGAAAATTACATAGAACCCCAAAACATTATATATTCTTTTTTAGCAAAGACCCTAGAGAAAACAATGGCGGCTGTTACAACTTTTTATCTCGCACAGTATTTTCGCAGAAATTTATTGAACGCGTGTTTTAAAAAAAACTGTTTTGTGCTTAAAACAAAACAAAACAGTAAAGTTAGCCCAATTTTTTTTTCATAATGTGAAAGATGAAGTTACGCCGAGTAAATAGATACCCAACATGTCACACTTCAAAATTGCGCACACTCGTGGAATGGCGCCAAACTTCGCTACTTAAAAATCCCCATAGGCGGTATTGCAGAGTATTGGGGTATTGCAAAGTATCATGCAGGGTATTGGGGTATTGCCGAGTACTGGGGTATTGCCGAGTACTGGGGTATTGCCGAGTATTGGGGTATTGCCGAGTACTGGGGTATTGCCGAGTACTGGAGTACTGGGGTATTGCCGAGTACTGGGGTATTGCCGAGTACTGGGGTATTGCCGAGTACTGGGGTATTGCCGAGTACTGGGGTATTGTTGAGTACTGGGGTATTGCCGAGTACTGGGGTATTGCCGAGTACTGGGGTATTGTTGAGTACTGGGGTATTGTTGGGTACTGGGGTATTGTTGAGTACTGGGGTATTGTTGGGTACTGGGGTATTGTTGAGTACTGGGGTATTGTTGAGTACTGGGGTATTGTTGGGTACTGGGGTATTGTTGGGTACTGGGGTATTGTTGGGTACTGGGGTATTGTTGGGTACTGGGGTATTGTTGGGTACTGGGGTATTGTTGAGTATTGTTGGGTACTGGGGGATTGCTGAGTATTGTTGGGTACTGGGGATTGCAGGGTACTGGGGATTGCAGGGTACTGGGGATTGCAGGGTACTGGGGATTGCAGGGTACTGGGGGATTGCAGAGCTGGGATGTTTTGAGGGATGGCTGGATCTGTGACTGCATTTGTCACAGATCCAGCCACAGCTCAGCTGCTGACACCCCGCTCCCCCCCCTCTCCTCGCACACTGTACAGAGAGGAGAGCGAGGAGAGGGAGGAACCGGCGTCATCAAATGACGCCGGTTTGTTTACAAGTGATCGCGCCGTCATTTGACGGCGCGATCACGTGGTAAACGGCCGCGATCAGTGGCAATTTACCGTGATCCGTGATGCGCCGGGTCTTCTAGACCCAGGGACGTCGTCCCAAGATAACCCCGCCGCGCCGTAGCAGTAAAATGCTTATGGCGCGGTGGGAAAGTGGTTAATGTCCCATCTCATGTAATACATGAATTATGATTCTTTCTCACCCTATGGCCCTAGTGGACATAAGGTGACCCTAGACATAGGAGAATCTCAGTCTGTCACGGTTCATTCCGTTACAAGCATCATGGGAAATGTAGTTCCAAAACATCTGGGGTGCCAAGGTTTGCCATCACTGGCCTAGGCTAATAAGGAGGAGGAAGTAATGAAGGACTACAAAATAAAGGTATTTACAAGCAACAAAATAAATAAAAATTGTCCATTCTGAACACTATGGGCCAGATTCAGGTAGGAGAGCAGGTCTTTATTCTGGCGTAACGTTAGTCATTTACGTTACTCCGCCGAAACTTTAGGAGCAAGTACTGTATTCACAAAGAACTTGCTCCTAAAGTTGCGCCGGCGTAGCGAAAATGAGCCGGCGGAATTCAAATTGGGCGGGTAGGGGGTGTGTAGTATTTAAACCAGGCGCGATCCCGCGGCGAACGTACTGTGCATGCGTCGACTGTCAATGTATCCCAGTGCGCATGCTCCAAATTCTGTCAGTGAATGTCAATGACGTCAATCCCCATTCACGGACGGGTTACGCAAACGACGTTAAACTTTTTCAATTCAACGCGATCACGACGGCCATACTTAACATAGTATACTCCACCTAGGGGGCATGTTTTTCTTTACGCTGCGTATCTCTTACGGAAACGTCGTAAAGTCACAGCGTCGGGCCCGCGTACGATCGTGAATTGCCGTATCTCGCTGATTTACATATTCTCGGCATAAATCAGTGGGCCATTTTAAAATTGCAGTTCCGATACGACGGCAAAATACAATTACGCCGCTCGTATCTGAACTCAATCCCGGTGTACCTTGTTTTCTGAATACAGAAAACAGATACGACGGCGTAGGTTAGAAGTTACGCGGCTTATCTACAGATAAGCCGCGTAACTTCTACCTGAATCTGGCCCTATGAGATTAGGGCATGCAGCACAGACAAACATAAAAAAATGGGTGGAACTCCACTTTAAGGACGCTGTGGCCCCGCTCATTTACAACCGATAATTGCCAGCCTTTTTTTTCTTTACATTTCAGCTGTCAGTGGGGTAATCCCACTGACAGATGAAAGGACCGAGCCTGAAAGTATCGATTTCAGATTTGGGAGCATTTGCCAAGTACCGATACTCGTACAAATGCTTATTATCGACACTGATATTGGTGCACCCCTAGTAAGCAGTATATGAGCCAGAGTTTTGGGTATTTTAAGAGTTCAGGTGAATAATCACTAGATGGAGATCACTGTTTCTCAATTAACTACTTAAAGCGGAGTTCCACCCAAAAATGTAACTTCCAGTTTAAGTGCAGGTGACCAACCCCTGACATCCCATTTTGGCATGTAATTTTTTTTGGTGCGGGGAGCGGATACCCTCTTTTTAGAGACATCCAGCTCCCACTTCCTCCTGGGGCTCTGTGGCACCGAAAGGAAGTTCACCTCTGCCCCCTCCTTCAATGCAATCTTCTGGGACACATCACTTACTGGTCCCAGAAGATTGCCTGGCCAATCTCAGCACGTAGCATGGCACACGCATGCGCAATGCATGCCTGGGTGTAAAGCCACAGCCAGGCACCCAGAGTCAGAATGCCGGCGCCAATGGTTGTGGAGTCGAGCGGGGTCCATCTTTCCCTCACTCGGCATGCAGCCTGTGAGGGGAGAGGACATGATCGTGTCCGCTGCTACCAACGGATCCGGTAAGCAGGGGAGACCCTGGAGCATGGCCCCTCTTCCGCCTCCTGATAAAAGTGATCTTGCGCAAATCTGCTGCTGAGACCACTTTTATCTGAAAGCGGACCGCCCACTGTTAAAGAGAATACTGGGGTTATGGCAGCCATCTGCTGCCATAACAACGGTGTTCCACTTCAAACAGCTGACGTACAACTGCAGCAAGCGGTCCTTAAGTAGTTAAAGCCGAGCTCCAGGATAAGCAAATATTGTCTAAATACAAGCGTCATGTGTTCTTATTTGAATCTCAGTGTGCTTTGTGTATTTCTCCCAGATCGGTGCAGTAATCCAATGTGAGACTTTCCCTCTGTGCAGGAACTTCCTGTGATAAAGACCCCTCACTGCTGCTCTCTCTCCTTGTGCAAGGTGATTGGTCTTGTCTCCGCCCTCCTCCTCTCGTTTTCTGCAGGCAGTTTGTAGTGGGTGGAACCTACTGAGCCTCTCCCACGGCTCTGCTCTTGGCACAGGTTATGTGCAGCACAGTGATGATGTCATTGTTACTTTTACAAGGTAATAATTGACTTTGCAAAGTCATTTGGTGCACATAAAGTAGATGTGTATCCTTTGAGGCAATTTAAAAATATATTAACCACTTTAGGACCGCCTCCTGCACATATACATCGGCAGAATGGCACGGCTGGGCACTTGTACGTACAGGAACGTCCTGTACTAGTACCCAGCCGTGAGTCACTGGCGTGCACCCGCGGCGCGCTACCGTGACCTGGTCTGAAGCTCCCGGACCGCAGGACTCGCGGATCCGATCGCCGCTGGAGTGCAGCGATCGGTCCCCAGAGCTGATGAACGGAGAGAGCCGTGTGTAAACACGGCTTCCCCGTCCTTCACTGTGGCGGCGTCATCGATCGCGTGATCCCTTATACAGGGAATCGCAATCGAAGACATCACATCTACAGCCACACCCCCCTAGAGTTGTAAACATACATTAGGGAACACATAATCCCCTACAGCGCCCCCTTGTGGTTAACTCCCAAACTGCGCTGTCATTTTCACAATAAACAATGCAATTTAAAGGCATTTTTTACTGTAAAAATGACAATTGTCCCAAAAATGTGTCAAAATTGTCCGAAGTGTCCGCCATAATGTCGCAGTCAGGAAAAAGGTCGCTGATCGCCGCAATTAGTAGTAAAAAAATTAAAAATAAAGAAAAATGCAATAAAACTATCTCCTATTTTGTAAACACTATAAATTTTGCGCAAACCAACCGATAAACGCTTATTGCGATTTTTTTTACCATAAATAGGTAGAAGAATACGTATCGGTCTAAACTGAGGAAAAAAATGTTTTATATATATTTTGGGGGATATTTATTATATCAAAAATTAAAAAATATTGCATTTTTTTCAAAATTGTCCCTCTATTTTTGTTTATAGCGCAAAAAAATAAAAACCGCAGAGGTGATCAAATACCACCAAAAGAAAGTTTTATTTGTGGGGAAAAAGGGCGCCAATTTTGTTTGGGAGCCATGTCGCACGACCGCGCAATTGTCAGTTAAAGCGACGTAGTGCCAAATCGCAAAAAGGGGCAAGGTCCTTTAGCAGCATTTTGGTTCAGGTCTTAAGTGGTTAAAGGGGTTGTAAAGTTAAACGTTTTTCCACCTTAATGCATTCTATTCATTAAGGTGAAAGTCCCGCGCTGTGAACGCGCTGGCATCTTGGCCGGCTTCCTGGCTCATTCATTGGTTGATTGAAGCAGCGCAGCCATTGGCTCGCACTGCTGTCAATCACAACCAATGTTGCGGTGCGCCGGGGGCGGGCCGAGTGATTCAGTTGGCGGCTATGGCCGTTGGCTGTATCACGGGAGCGCGCCCGCAAGGACTCCACACCATGTGAGCTCTCTCGCATGAATGTGTGGAGTTCTTGCGGAGAGGACCAGAGACAGCCACCGAGGGACCCCAGAAGATGTGGATTGGCGCCACTCTGTGCAAAACAAGCTGCACAGTGGAGGTAAGTATAACATGTTTGTTATTTAAAAAATAAAAAAAATTCCTTTACAACCCCTTTAAATAAAAAAAAAATTGTGGGATTTACTGATAAACCATGGAAAGGTGAATTAGAACCCACCTTTCCATGTATATAAAAAAATTATTTTCAAAGCATAAAGGGAAACAGCTTTGACCTGATGTTGACTTTAAAAGAAGGATGATGCACAATAGGTATTTGTTTAAATCATTTGAATATCAAATTGTTGGAACTGGTTTTAGCTGTGAGAGGTCTGCAGCGTTAACAATAGTAGTTGCTTTTATTAAGTATTTCCTCATTTCTTTGAAAGATAATTACAGTTCATTGTATTGTGTTTATATGTGCATGTGGATGGGATCAGGAAACAAACTCTCATCAATGAGTGCCATGCTTTTTCTTTGTACATAAATACAGTTTTATTTGTGAATTCCATATGCATGTTGTGCTTCCCACTTAGGATGGTCATAGTGAGCTAAGACAGCATGGGCAGACTCTGCAGGCTTTGGCTAATCTTATGGGTTACCTATAGAAATTTATATCCTAACTCTGTACAACCTTAACCACTTCCATACAGGGCATTTTCACCCCCTTCCTGCCCAAACCAATTTTTAGTTTTCAGTGCTGTTGCACTTTGAATGACAATTGCGTGGTCATGCAAATAGAGCTTTCGTTTGGTGGTATTTGATCACCTCTGCGGTTTTTATTTTTTGCACTATAAACAAAAGAAGAGCGACAATTTTATTTTTATACTTTTTGATTTAATAAATATCACAATAAAAAAAAATATGTTTTCCTCAGTTTAGACCGATATGTATTCTACATATTTTTGTTAAAAAAAAATATTGATTGGTTTGCGCAAAAGTTATCGCATCTACAAAATAGGGGATAGATTTATGGAATTTGTATTTATTTTAATTTTTTACTGGTAATGGCGGCGATCTGCGATTTTTATTGTGACTGTGACGTTGCGGCGGACATATCGGACACTTTTGACACGTTTTTGGGGCCGTTCACATTTATACAGTGCTATAAAACTACACTGATTACTGTGTAAATGTGACCGGCAGGGAAGGGGTTAACACTAGGGAAGGCTGAAGGGGTTAATATGTTCCCTATTGAGTGATTCTAACTTTAGGGGGAGGGGGACCACATTTCCAAACTGCCATTCAGGGACACACCCCTTCTCTCATATCCCCCCCCCCCCCAAAAAGATGATGGGGGCGGCTAAATTTAGTCTCTGGGATGGATGGCAAATTTGGTGGCGGGTTATTTTTCAGGTGAATATGCCACTTGCCCCCAGATGCAGTTAGGGTGACCACATTTCCAAACTACCATTCAGGGACATCCCCCCACTTCCCAAAAATCTACTTGTGCTGTAACGAATCACAGAACAGTGATTAGACACAAGAGGTGGGATTTATGATTTCTCCAATCACAAGCAGGGGGTGGCAACACGCTCCTCCAGGCATTTCCGGCCAGGGTAAGTACTGTCAGTGAGTAAAGCAGTGATGAGGCAGCCTTTTTTGGGGGCATCAGATTGGACCGGGGGGTAGCTGTGTCAGTTTCATTCCAGGACACTGTATTGTCCTGGAATGAAGATGCCCGGGACAGACCTGCAAAATGCGGGACACGTGGTCACCCTACTCACAAGGGGAGGAGATCGATCGGTGTTCCTCTGTACTGGGAACACACATCGGTCTCCTCACCTCTGATAGGAGGTGGATCTTTGTGTTTACACACACAGATCCACACTCCTGCCATGCCCGCAAACATCGCGGCCACTGGGCACGCGCACCGGGTCACGAGCAATGCAACGCGCCCCCTAGATGGCAAGGAAGAAAGGACATAATATGACCTCCACCCGTAGGGAGGGAGGGTTCCCGCTGGTGTCATATTATTATGGCCTGGTAAGGAAGGGGTTAAAGTGACACTAAACAATATCCTTATTCCCGAAAAATAATCCATACACATCCACTACTTAACCACTTGCTGACCAGCTGCCATTGTTATTTGGTGGCAGGTCGGCACGTTCCGCAGATCGCAGTAGGTGTAAGTTGACTACTTTAAGAAGCCGTAGCAGGCGCGCATGCCGGCTGTGCAGTGGGGGACCCGATGAGCGTGGCCAGAAGGAGCAATGTCCGCCGCCCTCCCGTGGTCGCGGGAACAAGAGGCAGAACGGGGATCTGAAATGTAAACAGATAGAAAAGTAGAGAGAGATCTGCTGTTCCTAGTGATCAGGAACAGTGATCTGTCTCCTCTTCCAGTCAGCCCAGCTCCCATACAGTTAGAAACACTCCCAGGGAACACAGTTAAAGCGGTTGTAAACCCGCATCAAATTTTTTTATTTTTTTTTCTCCTGCAAGGCAAAAGTCATAATGAGCTCATATGCACCGCATATTAGCTCATTATGAAATACTTACCTCGGAACGAGGTGTAGGGAACTTACCTGGTCCACGCCGAGCGAGATCTTATCTTGACTCGGCGTGTCTTCCGGGTATCACCGCTCCAGCGCTGTGATTGGCTGGAGCGGCGATGACGTCACTCCCGCGCATGCGCGCGGGAGATTTAAATCTGGCCAGCGTCTGGCGGTGGCCGGTTCTTTCGCCGTGGAGTCCCCCTGCGCATGCGCCGCTACAATCAGTGGCGCATTGCGAGGGGAATATCTCCTAAACCGTGCAGGTTTGGGAGATATTCTCCTTACCTACAGGTAAGCCTTATTATAGGCTTACCTGTAGGTAAAAGTAAAAAAAGTGGGTTTACAACCACTTTAACCCCTTGATCACCCCCTAGTGTTAACCCCTTTCATGCCAGTGTCATTTATAGAGTAATTAGTGGCTATTTTAAGCTCTGATCGCTTTATAAATGTCACTTGTCCCCAAAAGGTATCAAAAGGTGTCAAAAGTGTCCAATCTGTCTGCCGCAATGTCACAGTATGGGATGAGAAAGAAAGTTTACCACTCAGAGATCCCAGGGAACTGCAAGGTGGAGTCCAAATATACACAAAAATCCCTCCAGGGAGCGCTACAAATATTATAGCAACACAATAGAATGTGAGAATCAGTAAAAACTAACACAGTGCAGCTGTCAACCAAGAAATGGGCAAAGAACATACAAACAACAGAGGCAGCGCACAGTGGGTTAAAATTTATAATGACACTTAATAGTCCAAAGCACATATAAAAAAATTATTTTGCACAGAAGTCATGAATTAAAAAAGTCATGAATTAAAAAATATATAGTAGAATAACACAATTCACCTAGAGTCCATAGGGAGAAGCTACATATGATGGAAGGGTTAAAAATCCCGCTGTAAAGGAGTAGCAAAATAGCTGGCCAAAACCGTAGGTAACGGGCTGGGGGGTACAATACCTCTGTGGAAAGCTCTCCTCTGAACAGCTATGAGTGGACACTGGATGGATGAGTGTGACAGGAAAGAGTACTGCACGGCGGCAACCAGTCCTCACCACTGCTGTATAAAAGGGCAGGGGGTTAGCCGGTACCGACAGGTCCAGATGGTTGTCCCAAGCCGATGGGAGAGATGACCATTCTCATCCTGTCATGGTGTAAGACAGTGAGTAAGCCTGAGCGCAGAGCTGCAAAAGCTTCGAAACAGCCGCCTTACCAGCCAAGGTGGAGGGCGGAACTTCCGTGGCGTCACAGGAAGGGACAAGGGTTAACGTCCGGACATCAATCCTCTGTTATCATGTGACGGAGCGGGCCAATACGGAATGTAAACAGCGCGATTTGTTCAAAGCTCACGCAGATGTCGTTGACAAAGCGTCTGTGACGCGAAACATGTCAGTTGCGGCTCCCTCTTCTTACACCTCAGATGTCTGTGAGGAGTTTTGGAGTATCAAGTAGCACATTTGTTCACTCGTGTTGACGTTTCAGCGTCCCTCGCAACGACATCTGCGTGAGCTTTGAACAAATAGCGCTGTTTACATTCCGTATTGGCCATGATCACAGAGGATTGATGTCCGGACGTTAACCCTTGTCCCTTCCTGTGACGCCGCGGAAGTTCCGCCCTCCACCTTCTTGCCAAAGCAAAAATGGAGGTAGGGGATGGAACAAAATATATATACTGTATATACATACACGGTGGTCATTTGGTGGAGCTATGCAGCTCTATCGAACGTGGCCATCCAAAGTTGCCTTTGGTAGTTCCTGGGCCTTCCCTTTTCTAGGAGCCTGGGACAACAGGGATCCCTTGACACATAGGAAATGGAGGAACGTCCATTCCCCCATCTCCTCTGTGATGTTGTGATGAATGAAGCTGGCAGCAACAAGGATTTTGTCACTTCCTGTTTTAGAGCTGTCATTCCCTGAAGCAGCTCATCAAGCATGATCTATGCATGATTAGCTGCTTTGGAAGTCAGGAAAGACATTGGGAGTCTAATGGACTCCTGATGTATCCATAAAGAGTACCTGTCACCTGCCCAAAGCTATCACATCCATATCACATAGCAAATTATAAAAAAATAAAAAAAAATAAAAATACATTTAAAATTAAATTACACAGATCAATAAATTTACCTATATAGAAAAAAATTACTATAAAAATGTGGTTTCCACGTCTTTCCCTGCGACTTCTCTAATCATTTTAGTTACATTTTTAAAGAGGAAGTAAACTCTGCTTCGCATACTATCACATTGCCTGCAAACTAAGCCCTCATCACCCCCGCTGGAGGCCGCATGCATGTTCGCCCGTCTTCCTTCGGGGGCCGCGCACTGCCGTTCCTCGTTACATAATCTTTACAATATATAATTGCATTATTTTCTTTCTTTTTTTAGATCTAATGTTTTAGTTACATTTGTGCCTTTCAGTTTAGTTTCTATTTCTTCACTGTGTTCCCTTTTTTTCTTTTAGGTTTAGGGAAACAGAAGTGGGGAAATTGAGAGTTACAGTGTTTCAAAATCTGGTTAAAATCCCCTTAGACTTAGAATATCAGACAGGAGTTTCCTACTCTCTCCAAAACTAGAAAAAAAAAAAAGAAAAACGTTTTTAAATGCAGTTTTTTAATTAGTTCAAGCAGTGGCGGCTGGTGTTCAATTTTTTTTTTTTGGGGGTGGGGGGGCGCGCCAACAAACAAACAAACAAAAAAAATCAATTGCAGCCTCACTGTGCCATCAGACGTGCCATGCCATCAAACGCAGCCACTGTGCCATCAAACACGCCATGCCATCAAACGCAGCCACTGTGCCATCTAACATGCCATGCCATCAAACACAGCCACTGTGCCATCAAAAGTGCGATGCCATCAAACGCAGCCACTGTGCCATCTAACATGCCATGCCATCAAACGCATCCACTGTGCCATCAAAAGTGCCATGCCATCAAACGCAGCCACTGTGCCATCTAACATGCCATGCCATCAAACGCATCCACTGTGCCATCAAAAGTGCCATGCCATCAAACGCAGCCACTGTGCCATCAAACACGCCATGCCATCAAACGCAGCCACTGTGCCATCTAACATGCCATGCCATCAAACGCAGCCACTGTGCCATCTAACATGCCATGCCATCAAACGCAGCCACTGTGTCCAGCAATTGTCACCACTGTGCCCTTGCTTTGTACTATCAAAACTTGCAACAAAGTATAATATACTCAGATGATGATCTCCGTACAATCTTCATACCAACTAAAAGAGTTAAGAAAAATAAATTGTTTTCATTTCCTTGTATTTTTTTAGGCTGACCATACATTATACAATTTTCCTTTAGGTTTCCCAAAATCATATGAGGTCAAACCTAAACAATTTTTAATTTGTATTCTATCAGGCAGGTCCTTGAACAACATACACTATATTACCAAAAGTATTGGGACACCTGCCTTTGCACGCACATGAACTTTAATGGCATTCCCGTCTTGGTCCGTAATGTTTCATTTTGAGTTGGCCCGTCCTTTGCAGCTATAACAGCTTCATCTCTTCTGGGAAGGCTGTCCACAAGGTTTATGAGTGTGTCTAGGGGAATGTTTGACCATTCTTCCAGAAGTGCATTTGTGAGGTCAGGCACTGATGTTGAGCGAGAAGGCCCGGCTCGCAGTCTCCGCTCTAATTCATCCCAAAGGTGTTCTATCGGGTTAGGGTCAGGACACTGTGCAGGCCAGTCAAGTTCTTCCACCACAAGCTCGCTTATCCATGTCTTTATGGACCTTACTTTATGCACTGTTGCAAATCATTTGGTGGAGGGGAGATTATGGTGTGGGGTTGTTTCTCAGGGATTGGCCCCTTAGTTCCAGTGAAGGGAACTCTTAACCACTTAAGGACGGCCTAACGCCGATATACGTCGGCAGAATGGCAAGGCTGGGCACAATCACGTACCTGTACGTGATTGTTAAATGCCCAGCCTGTGGCGCGCGCCCGTGACCCGGTCCGAAGCTCCGTGACCGCAGACCCGATCGCCGCCGGAGTCCCGCGATCGGTCACAGAAACTGAAGAACGGGGAGAGCTGTGTGTGAACACACGTTCCCCGTTCTTCACAGTGGCGCTGTCATTGTTCATCTGTTCCCTGATATAGGGAACAACGATCAATGACGTCACACATCCAGCCCCGCCCCCCTACAGTTAGAAACACACTTAACCCCTACAGCGCCCCCTAGTGGTTAACTCCCAAACGGCAATTGTCATTTTCACAGTAAACAATGCATTTTTATAGTACTTTTTGCTGTAAAAATTACAATGGTCCCAAAAATGTGTCAAAATTGTCTGATGTGTCCGCCATAATGGAGCAGTCACAAAAAAAAAACACTGATCGCCGCCATTAGTAGTAAAAAAAAAAATGATTAGTAAAAAATAAAACAATCCCCTAATTTGTAAACGCTATAAATTTTGCGCAAACCAATCGATAAACGCTTATTGCATTTTTTTTTTACCAAAAATATGTAGAATACATATCAGCCTAAACTGAGGGAATTTTTATATATATATATATATATATATATATATATATATATATATATTTTTTTTTTTTTTTGGGGGGGATATTTATTATAGCAAAAAGTAAAAAATATTGAATTTTTTTCAAAATTGTCGCTCTATTTTTGTTTATAGCGCAAAAAATAAAAACCGCAGAGGTGATCAAATACCACCAAAAGAAAGCTCTATTTGTGGGAAAAAAACGACGCCAATTTTGTTTGGGAGCCGCGATGCACGATTGCGCAATTGTCAGTTAAAGCGACGCAGTGCCGAATCGCAAAAAGGGGCCTGGTCCTTTACCTGCATAATGGTCCAGGTCTTAAGTGGTTAAGGCATCAGCATATTGAGAGATTTTGGACAATTTCATGCTCCCAACTTTGTAGGAGCGTGAACCATGTACAATGGGTACTGTCATGGGTATTCTTGCTAGAAGCCATTGACCCCTGCCAAAGCCATTGTCTTCGTCATATGAGAATGTTTTCCAAGAAGAACTATGGTTAAAATCGACATCTTACTAATAGTTTATTTCACAATAAAGCATTGCATATTAAAAAAAAAAAATGTTTTATGCTTTAAATAATAAAGGTCAGTATGATGGTACATTCAGCCATATAGAACAGTACATATTTTGTGGCGCTGGCTTTGGAGGTGTACTGTTCTATATGGCTGAATGTACCATCATACTGACCTTTATTATTTAAAGCATAAAACATTTTATTTTTTTTTTTAATATGCAATGCTTTATTGTGAAATAAACTTTTAGTAAGATGTCTATTTTAACCATAGTTCTTCTTGGAAAACATTCTCATATGACAAAGACAATGGCTTTGGCAGGGGTCAATGGCTTCTAGCAAGAATACCCATGGCAGTACCCATGGTACATGGTTTATGCTATCTGATTACACCGTTTTGGTATTATATATTAATTACATAAATTAGTTAAACAATCAGAATCGAAGATGTCTGCAGCAGCTGCTTACCATCCTAGACAGCCACATATACACAGTCAGAATGCCCTCTTGTGGACACTGCTGGTATGCGCATTGCTATGTACTGTAAGATGAATCAGAGCTGAATATACAGAATCACATCCACAGTATATAGGTCATCTGTGGGATTTCTCATCTCCAGCCCACAGACAACCCAACTTTTTTTTTAAAGTCTACTTCCTCTTTTGAGTTAAATTTGGACAAGATCTACTTTATGTTTGTCCCCATTCATAGAGCATAACTATATTAATTCCTTGCAGCTGGCTGTACTAGCCCTGCAAGCAGGGGAGGGCTGGCAGCCTTAGGCCTGGGGGGCAAGTCCAGTCAAGTGGCCCATTGAACCGCCGAATCAGCTCACCATCCATGGCCCATCTGGTTTTTCAATGCAGCCTCACCAGTGCCCATCAGTGCAGCCTGATCACTGGGACAGGTTACATGGGGTGTATGGGGGTCAGCTAGAGGTGTCGGGGTCTCTCATCTGAGTGATCTCAGCTCACCATGTCCTTGCACACCACAGCCTCCTGGCGGGGGGGGGGGGGGGGTAATGCGCCTGGTCCTGGGGTTAAGTTGCAGCCAGCGCCCCCAGCCCTGCGTCCAGACTCCCTGGCATGCCCGGCCTCTGCCTGCTTCCAAGAATCCAGTCCCAGGGAGTTGTAGTTTCCTCTGCGCTGCTCTGTTTTCCACCCACCGGTAGCTTGAGCGTGTACTACAACTCCTAGAATGCAACAGCTAGTGGTCGGCCCGACTTCCAAGACCAGAATAAAAAATGAAATGGTAACGGGCATTTTGAACATTAGTTAGGGCGGCCTGGGAGGCAATTGCCACCCTGCCCCCTGCCCCAGCCCTCCTCTGCCTGCAAGGGATGTTTAGGTCTAGGGCAGGGGTGGCCAACCAGTGGCCCGTTGGTCACATGTGGCCCGCGGAGCCCTCTTATGTGGCCTGGGACCTCCTGCTCTGGAATGGTGGGTTTGCAAGTTGCCAACCCGCCATACCACAGCATCAGTTTTGTGAATGAAGCTGGTGGTAGAGGAAGAAAGATTGCTTAATCCATGCCATGTTCAGTGTACTGCTGTTTATCCTCCCCCCAGCTCCTATGCAGCGGAGAACAGAGGGAATGGGGAGACAGGGTATTCATAATATTTGGTATATCTACTGTACAAATGTTTTGGATTTTATTTCTATTTTAACCACCTCAATACAGGGCACTTTTACTCCCTTCCTGCTCAAGCCATTTTTCAGCTTTCAGTGCTGTCACACTTTGAATGACAATTGCGCAGTCATGCAACACTGTACCCAAATTAATTTTTATAATTTTTTTCCCCCCCACAAATAGAGCTTTTTTTTTTGTGGTATTGGATCACCTTTGCTTTTTTTTTGTGCTATAAACAAAAGAAGAGCAACAATTTTGAAAAAAAAAAAAACAATATTTTTTAGTTTTTGCTATAATAAATAAATAAATAAATAAAAATGCCATAAATCTATCCCCTATTTTGTAGCCGCTATAAATTTTGTGCAAACCAATCATTATACGCTTATTGCGATTTTTTTTACCAAAAATAGGTAGAAGAATACATATCGGCCAAAACTGAGGAAAACATTAGTTTTTTTTATATATTTTATATCCCAAAAATATATAAAAAAAACTAATGTTTTCCTCAGTTTTGGCCGATATGTATTCTTCTACCTATTTTTGGTAAAAAAATCGCAATAAGCGTATAATGATTGGTTTGCACAAAATTTATAGCGGCTACAAAATAGGGGATAGATTTATGGCATTTTTATTTTTTTTACTAGTAATGGCATCGATCAGTGATTTTTATCGTGACTGCGATATTGTGGTGGACACTTTTGACACCATTTTGGGACCATTCACATTTATACAGCGAACAGTGCTATAAATATGCACTGATTACTGTGTAAATATGACTGGCAGGGAAGGGGTTAACACTAGGGGGCGATCAAGGGGTTAAATGTGTATCCTAGGGAGTGATTCTAACTGTAGGGGGAGGGGACTGACTGGGGAGCTGACCGATCAGTGTCCCTATGTAAAAGGGACACATCATCGGTCTCCTCTCCCTGACAGGACGTGGATCTGTGTGTTAACACACACAGATCTAAGGGCCTTCTCAGTTACTGGGCAATTGCGGCCGCCGGGCACATGCATCGGGTCCCCAGTGACACCCCCTAGTGCAGGGGTCCTCAAACTTTTTAAACAGGGGGCCAGTTCATTGTCCCTCAGATTGTTGGGGACCGGATCAATGCAGCCTCATAAATGCCCAACAATGCAGCCTCACCAGTGCCCAGCCAGCCTGACCAGTGCCCAGCAGCACAGCTAGCCTCTTCAGTGCCCAGCAATGCAGCCTGACCAGTGCCCAGCAATGCAGCCTGACCAGTGCCCAGCAATGCACCCTTACCAGTGCCCAGCAATGTAGCCTGCCCAGTGCCCAGCAATGCAGCCTTAACAGTGCCCAGCAATGTAGCCTGCCCAGTAATGCAGCTTTACCAGTGCCCAGCAATGCAGGCCAACTAGTGCCCATCTATGCAGCCTGACCTGTGCCCAGCAAAGCAGCCTTACCAATGCCCAGAAAGGCAGCCTTACCAATGCCCATCTATACAGCCTGACCCGTTCCCAGTAATGCAGCCAGCCTCTCCAGTACCCAGTAATGCAGCCAGCCTCTCCAGGACCCAGTAATGCAGCCTGACCTGTGTCCAGTAATGTAGCCTGTCTTGTGCCCAGTAATGCAGCCTGTTCTGTGCCCAGTAATGCATCCAGCCTTTCCATTGCCCAATAATGCAGCCTGTCCTATGCCCAGTAATGCAGTCAGACTCCTCGGTGCCCAGTAATGCAGTTAGTCTCTCCAGTGCCCAGTAATGCATCCAGCCTTTCCATTGCCCAGTAATGCAGCCTGACCTGTGCCCAGTAATGCAGCCTGTCCTATGCCCAGTAATGCAGTCAGACTCTTCAGTGCCCAGTAATGCAGCTAGTCTCTCCAGTAAACAGTAATGCAGCCTGACCTATGCCCAGTAATGCAGCCTGTCTTGTGCCCAGTAATGCAGCCTGTCCTGTGCTCAGTAATGTATCCAGCCTTTCCATTGCCCAGTAATGCAGCCTGTCTTGTGCCAGTAATGCAGTCAGCAAAATTTTGCACATGCATTATAGGCCGACATTCATATGAATACTCAACATTGTCAGGAAGGAGCTGAAATAATCTATTCTGTTACTCGGCAAACAAGTACGCAGTTCAGGAGTCCCAACGTCACTGCCTGAATCTTTGGTCTGAGTCAGGGTTTAAAGCTGAAAGGATAAGTAAGGCTGGCCATACTTTATACAATTTACTTGCACAATTTCCCTTTAGATTTACCAAAACCATATAATATGGGATCAAACTTAACCCCCTTAGCGGTATTCCCGAGCGTGACTCGGGGTGGTTTTTCCATGCTAGGATCGGTAACCCCGAGTCACGCTCGGGGTAGATGTGCAGAGTGTGCAGCGGCTTGGCTTACCTTCTTGCAGCATCCAGACAAAGTTACTTACGTTGTCCGTGGATCCTGCGATGCATCCTCGCTGTGTGAGCGAGCCGCGTCCTCGCTCGATTTTGCCCATGTGCCGCCGATCTCCGTTCCCTGCGACGTTACGACGCACAGGGGCGGAGAACGGCGCCAAATTAAAAAAAGTAAACAAACACATTACATACAGTATACTGTAATCTTATAGTACTGTGTGTAAAAAATACACACCCCCCTTGTCCCTAGTGGTCTGCCCAGTGCCCTGCATGTACTTTTATATAATAAAAACTGTTCTTTCTGCCTGCAAACTGTAGATTGTCCATAGCAACCAAAAGTGTCCCTTTATGTCAAAAATGGTCTTAGATCAGCTAGAAAACAGCGATAATAAATTATAATCACTTGCAGAATTAAATGATAGCGATTTGTGGGGAAATTCGTCATCAAAAAATAAAAGTAATGACAGCGACAATTCTGCAACTGAGCAAATTTCAGTGATTTTGATTTGATTACATTATTGAATAATTTTTATTATAAATACATTATCATTTGTTATAATTATTTATAGTTATTTATTATATTAAAATTTATGATTTTGTTTTTCAAACTTTATCATACCAGAGATGTCTTGTTTGGTCAGATTTAAGTGAGTTATTCCTAAGAATTGCAGGCCTACAGTATAAAACGCCAAATTTCCATGCAAAAAATTGTACCGCTTTTGGTATGTAGTTCCAGACAGAATCATACCGCCAGGGAGGTGTACAAAGGTTTGCTTTTTATTTTCTAAATAGGTTCCTTTAAGCTAGTGCATTGTTGGTTCACTTACCTTTTCCTTCAATTTCCCTTCTAAATGTTTTTTTTCTTTGTTTGAATTTCTCACTTTCTGTTTCTCCTCAGTAAGCTTTCCACCATCATCCGATCGGTAGTTAATCAGCCAGAACAACTTACTGAACAGCTTACTGAGGAGGAACAGGAAGTGAGAAATTCAGACAAAGAAAACAAAGAAAAAAAACATTCGCAGGGAAATGGAAGGAAAAGGTAAGTGAACCATCAATGCACTGGCTCAAAGGAACCTATTTAGAAAATAAAAAACGAACCTTTACAACCCCTTTAAACGTTCAATTTGTATGCAATCAGGGAAAAACTATTTTTTACATATTTCTTCACATATTTTATACATAGTTTTAAAAACACTATACAGTAAAACCTTGGTCTGAGAGCATAATTTGTTCCGGAAACATGCTTGTAATCCAAAGCACTCGTATATCAAAGCAAATTTCCCCATAAAAAATCATGGAGATTCAAATGATTTGTTTCACAACCATTCAGTTTATAGTTCATATAAAAAGATTATAGCAATGTAATGGGTTGTGTAACCATAAAATGTCCATCCACAGATGGAAGCCTCCACAAGGGGATTAGAAGCAAATTCCAGGAAGAGCTCCAGAGTATAAAAGAGAAGAGAGGAATATAATTAATATGATGGAGTATAATATAAGACAGGGGTCTCCAAACTGCAGCCCGAGGGCCAGATGTGGCCCTTTTCTAGCCTTAATCTGGCCCTTGGGACACAATTCCTTCCACTGATATGAGGCACTATTCCTCCCACTGACACCAACGATGGGACACTATATCTTGCACGGATACCAATGATTGGATACTATTCCTCCTACTAATAGGGGGAATACTCCTCCTATTGACCACCAACCCTGAGGCCATATTTATTCTCACTGATGCTGGGCCCGGGACATTTTCTGCCCCTGCTGGCCTCAATCCGGCCCTCCTAAAGCCTGAAGGACAATAAAGTGGCCCTTTGTTTGAAAAGTTTGAAGACCCCTGATATAAGAGATCCAAGTCTGTGTCAATTGTGTTTTATGTTTTATGTATTATGAATGTATATGTATGTAGGGCCATGTATATAATTATTTTTCTTTTATATTTATATATATGTATATATATGGTCGGGAAATGAAATATTTATGTTTGTATTTGTACAAAAATGTAATAAAGATAATTGAAAGAAAAACAAAAATGTTGTTTGTCTTGCAAAACGCTCTCAAACCAAGGTCTTACTGTATTTGTAGAATGTGTTGTGGCAATCGGGCATGCTATGTGGGTGTTTTCTCGACAGGGGCGGGGTTCCTTGCCTCAGCTCCGGAACAGACAATAAATTTGGGCTTCCATCTTCCTCAAAGCTTGCCAAGCTTTAGCTGACCTGTGAGCATAGACCCCATTATCCCCATGAGGTCTCTTCTCCCCTTAGGGGTAGAATATATTAACTAATACTACATACCCATTTGTATTTGCAGTTTATCTCTGTTCCCAACTCCTGATGAATAGCATATAGCCATGAAACACGTTGAGTTTCCATGGGGTGCTCAGTCAAGTATGGCTCGTTACCTTTTTACTGGCCCATATATACTTTTATACATTACAAATGTATTGAGTACTATGTGATTATTAATGTGTATGTGTATCTTTCTTTGTTTTTACAGCAGCTCTGTTGCATATGCTGTACCAATGCCTGCTAATAGGAAATATCTTGTACTATATTTACAATTTTTACAATTAATCATGTTCAATATTTATATCATTCACCTTATTATTGATATGATTTTGACTGGATTTTAGTGATCATAGCAGAATTGAGTGTAAGGAATACACAGAAAAAAATGCATATTGACAAGTGGAGTGTTGAGGTGGGCAGGGAGTCCACTGACATCACAACTCCACCCATTAAGCTCCAGACAACAGATCCACCCACAGAATCTGCAATTTTTCATTTATTATAACAGACAGAGGGGAGACATTTGACAGGTAAGGATTAGGGATGAGCCGAACACCCCCGCGTTCGGTTCGCACCAGAACGTTCGAACAGAACGACCGTTCGCATGAATCCTCTCTTCCTGTCTAATCCTCATTGTTCCAGGAGCTCTTCCTGTTGGGTCTGAAAGAGTGACCCTCCCCCAGGGCGAGAACTGTCCCAGTAGTAATCGGCGCACGTACCTACCAGTAGGGCGTGTGGCTCCTGGGCTCCAGACAGGCAGGGTTTTCCACCCCCCCGCCTCAGCAGGCATTCTCATCCGCCTCCCCTGGCCGCTTCTCACCGCTTCTCACCCTCCAGGTAAGCCCCTGCTACTCAGGGCGATCTACACCTCCCCAGGACCCGTAGGTGGCCGTCCTTGTTAGGACAGCCACGGCGGCAGCCTAATCTCCCCCAGCGGAGAAACAACTCCCCCGCGATCCGCTTCCTCCAGCTCCGGCCCCCCCCAACAACCAGCCGCTCCCCCGCTCCTTTACTCTGTCCCATACGCCCCCCATACAGCCATCACCATCAGAGGCACCCTCCTGCCACCTCTCCACGGCAATTTTCGCCATTCCAGGACTTTTTTCGGGACCTCCGCGCCAGGCCTCTCTCAAACGCGGGGCCACGATCCAGGAAAGTCCGCGGCTTCACCTGCGGCCTAACACCGCGCCGCATTTCACACACAGAATCCCCTCCAAGTCACCAGAAACCTCCCAGGAGTTCGCCCCCAGCCCCCTGCAGGACTCATCCACCCCTCAACAACCAGTCCACCCCCACCCCAGCCCATCCAGCTGACTACACACCAGCCTGGGTCCCTTGTCCTGCTCCCGGTCGGCGGCCATCTTGGTACACCCCAGCAGCAGTGACAGCTCTCACCCCCCTGTTTCATAACTTAATAACACTTGATCCAGGGGTTTCGCCCGATCGCCGTTCAGGGATCAGGAAGGAATTTTTTCCCCTACCAAAGCAAATTGGCACAGCACGGCTAGGGGTTTTTTGCCTTCCTCTGGATCAAGCTGGGAGGATTCACTGAATCCTCCCCCCATCGTCACCAAAAAAAATAATAACTACTTTGCCCCCGGTGAATGGCGACCATGGCTAATCTGCGGTACTCTGCAGAAACCATTTGGGATCTGAGGAGTTGCGCCGCAATACTGCCAGCCATCACCAAAAAGACCCTAAGAATGGAGCAACTTTTGAGGATCGATCGACGATCGACCATCAAAAATTTTAGCCGTTTACCCCAGCCTAAGCACATTTCATGTGCTTTGATCAACACAAGATCGGCAGTAAAACACAGACTTGAAATCCATGATTTCATTCTACAACACGATTTAGACTGCCTCTTTATTACAGAGAGCTGGCTCACAGCCGACTGTAACACCATTCTAGGAGAACTGGTGCCAGAAAACTACCGTATTATCACGGAAAACAGAATAGGGCAAAGAGGGGGAGGCCTGGCGGTGATCCACAAGACTCATCTTGCAATCACAAAACCAGCCCTTCAAAACCCTCTTCCATTCATGGAAACCCTTACTCTGCAACTACAGACAAATTCAAAGGAGACCGTCCACATTCTGCTCTGCTATAGGGGCCAAAATCGCATCTGCTATCATCATGGACGGACTTCTTCTCCACTTACACCCTCAACAGCAAACACCTGTTGCTGCTCGGGGATTTCAACCTCTGGGCCAATTCCTCACAAGACACCGTTGCTGATGCCTGTATCGACCACCTGGAAGATTTAGGGTTACAGCAACTAGTATGTGGGCCCACGCATGCTTCAGGCCACACACTTGATCTTATTTTCAGACAAGATCTGGAAATAAAAATTTTGGAAAATGAAAAGTTGCCATGGACAGACCACCATGCAATTAAATTCATTTCCACAATCCCCCCCGCAACAAAAACATCAAATCCAGTGACAACACACTGGACTAGATGTCAGAAGAAGCTCCACTCGGAACTCTTCAAAACCACTTTAAGGAAAAAAATAGAAACAACTCAGCCGCATCAAACGGCCGTTGAAACACTGGAAGCCATAAACTCGGCCATGCTACAGTCAGCCGACTTGGTAGCGCCGAAACGACGAACCCGCATCCGGAAAAACAACCGCAGCTGGTTTAACAACCAGCTGTCGTTACTGAAGCAAGAACGCAGAAGGGCCGAATCTGCCTGGAAAAGAAGCTCTTCAGAGCTAAACCTATCCATCTACAAGGCGGCGACAAGAAAATACCACAAAGGAATTTTCCAAGCCAAGAAAAAATACTTTTCTGAGGCTATCAACGGTGCCTTAAACCGCCCCCGCGAACTCTTCAAGCTGGTCACTCAGACCATGAACCCAGGATGTATTGAAGCCCCCAATGAAGACACACAAGAATTTTGCAATGAACTATCGGATTGCTTCATTAATAAAATCGAGGCGATCCGTGAAAGCATTCAGCAAAATAATTCCCCCCCCAGTCCCCCCTGCAGCCTCTCACACAACACCCATAGTAATTCTCCTATATCAGGTAAGTTCACCTTGGCACCCATCTCCATTGAGACCACTAAGAATGTCATTTGTACTCTGCGTAATGGCACAGCGCCAAATGACATTATCCCCACAAAACTGCTGAAGGAATGCGCCTACATCCTGGCTCCTCCCATCACGCAGCTTATCAACCAGTCTTTCGTGGAGGGCATAGTACCCTCACAGTTGAAAGAGGGTATAATCCAACCCATCCTGAAGAAATCCTCCCTGGACCCCAAGGACCCACTCCACCGCCGGCCCATAACAAGCCTCAATGTACTCTCAAAGGTAATGGAAAAAGTAGTGGTACAACAGCTGCAACAGCATCTGGATACCCACAAGCTACTTGACCCATTACAATCAGGGTTCCGTCCCGGACACGGGACTGAAACCGCATTGCTCAAAATATGGGACGATGTTCTCGAGGCCGCAGACGAAGGAGAATCTTGTCTTTTGGTTCTGTTGGACCTAAGCGCAGCTTTCGACACTGTAGACCACAAACTGTTACTGACGCGGCTTGCTGAAGTAGCTAGAGTCGCAGAAGGCGATTTATCTTGGTTCTCCTCTTTTCTGGAAAACCGATCGCAAACAGTGAAGCTAGGACATTTCACATCTGAGAAACGCACAGTAACATGCGGAGTCCCTCAAGGATCGCCTCTGTCACCGGTGCTGTTTAACATCTACCTTCGTCCTCTTTTTGAGATTATCAGCAGCCAAAAACTGCTCTATCACTCATATGCAGACGACACGCAACTTTATTTCCGCATCTGCAACATAAAGGATCACCACCTCAATTTAGAGACCTGCCTCTCTTTGATAGAGGACTGGATGACAAAGAGTTATCTTAAACTCAACGGAGCGAAAACAGAACTTCTCCTGTTTCACGCCAAGCGCAGGAATCAACCTTCAACAGCATGGACACCCCCGCCTATTCTGGGCAAAATTATCACCCCTAGCGCCAAAGTCAAAAGTCTTGGGGTCATTTTTGACTCCTTTATGACAATGGACGCACAAATAGGGTCAGTAGTCAGCGGATCTCACCATCTGCTGCGCCTACTACGCAGACTTACACCGTTCATCCCCAAAGAAGATTTAGCAGTCGTGGTGGGAGCAATTGTTAACTCCAGACTGGATTATGCAAATGCCCTTTACCTCGGACTCCCCAAGTACCAAATCGCTCGTCTGCAAGTCGTTCAGAATACGGCCGCCAGACTTGTGACTGGGAAAAAACCCTGGGAATCCATCTCACCTTCACTGAGATCCCTTCACTGGTTACCAGTTAAAGACAGAATTGCTTTTAAAGCTCTCTGTCTTACGCATAGATGTGTCCATGGGAATGCTCCCCAATATCTATGCGAAAAAATAAAAGCTCATAACCCCAATCGTGTTTTGCGATCCACCAATCAGAACCTGCTCCAGGTTCCGAAAGCCAACTACAAGGCCAAAGGAGAGCGAAGATTTGCGGTCCAAGGTCCCAGACTATGGAACGCTTTACCAGCCAGCATTCGGTTGGAGGAGAATCACCTAGCTTTTAGGAGAAAGATCAAGACACATCTCTTTTGATATCAAGGGAGACAGGAACAACAAGCGCCCAGAGGCGATTCAGTTCGCATGTGCTGCGCTATATAAGTTTTTCATTCATTCATTCATTCATTCATTCATTCATCATTCAACATTTAGAACCCCATTGAAGTCTATGGGACTCGAACGTTCGAATTCAAAAGTGCTCATTTTAACCACTAGCGGACCAGCCGCCGTGGTTCGGGCGGCAGGTCGGCTCTCCTGGGCGAGAGCCCGTAGCTCTACGTCAGGACATTTGCGGCCACTAGGGGGCGCGTGCGCGCCGCCGGCGGCCCGCGCGCACGCCCCCTGCTCGCCCCCGAGTCACGCGCGCGTGCCCGGCGGGCGTGATCGCCGCCGGGCACGCGCACTCGTTCGTTACAGAGCGGGGAACGGGAGGTATGTGTGTAAACACATTCCTCTCGTTCCTGTCAGCGGGGGAAACGCTGATCCTCCGTTCATACAATGTATGAACGGAAGATCAGTGATTCCCCCTAGTGAGTCCACCCCCCCATACAGTTAGAACACAAATAGGAACACACTTAACCCCTTCCCTGCCCCCTAGTGTTAACCCCTTCACTGCCAATGGCATTTTTATAGTAATCCAATGCATTTTTATAGCATTGATCGCTATAAAAATGCCAATGGTCCCAAAAATGTGTCAAAAGTGTCCGATGTGTCCGCCATAATATCACAGTACCGAAAAGAAACGCTGATCGCCGCCATTACTAGTAAAAAAAAAATATTAATAAAAATGCCATAAAACTACCCCCTTTTTTGTAAACGCTATAAATTTTGCGCAAACCAATCAATAAACGCTAATTGTGATTTTTTTTTAACGAAAAATATGTAGAAGAATATGTATCGGCCTAAACTGAGGAAAAAAAATGTTTTTTTATATATTTTTTTGGGATATTTATTATAGCAAAATGTAAAAAATATTGCATTTTTTTCAAAATAGTCGCTCTATTTTTGTTTATAGCGCAAAAAATAAAAACCGCAGAGATGATCAAATACCACCAAAAGAAAGCTCTATTTGTGGGAAAAAAGGACGCCAATTTTGTTTGGGAGCAATTGTCAGTTAAAGCGACGCAGTGCCGAATCACAAAAAGTGCTCTGGTCTTTGGACAGCAATATGGTCCGGGGATAAAGTGGTTAAAGCCCAATATTCAAGTTATTGTTGGAAAACATCTTTGAGAACCCGGGTCTTGCCCCAGGGAACATGTATCAATGGAAAAAAAAGTTTTAAAAACGTTTTTTTTTATCAGGAGAACTGTTTTTAAGACTTTTTTTCCATTGATACATGTTCCCTCGGGCAAGACCCGGGTTCTCAAAGACTTTTTTTACAGGCAAACTATAGACACACAGCAGGTACAATATTTAAAGGAATTTTTATTTTAATTTTAATTTAAGCATCAATAAATGACTGCTCCAGGAGCAGTGATTTTAATGATGCTTAAAGGGGTTGTAAAGGTACACGTTTTTTTACCTTAATGCATCCTATGCATTAAGGTAAAAAAACATCTCACAGCACCGCCCCCCCCCCCCCCCCCGAGCCCCCGTTGTACCTACCTGACCGTTCGAATCTCCCGGGCGCGTCCACGTCGTCCTCTTCGGTTCCCAGCCTGGCCGTTGATTGGCTGGGCTGGGCGGATTGATAGCAGCACAGCCATTGGCTAGCGATGCTGTCAATCAGAGCGGATGACGCGTCGCGCCGGGGGCGGAGCCGAGTGATACAGTCGGCGGCTATGGCCGCCGCTGTATCACGGGAGCGCGCTCGCAAAAGCTTTCCTCCATGCGAGCGCCCTCGCATGAAGAGGGAAAGCTTTTGCGAGGAGGAGCCCAGACAGCCGCCGAGGGACCCCAGAAGACAGCTTTCCGGGCCACTCTGTGCAAAACGAACTGCACAGTGGAGGTAAGTATAACATGTTTGTTATTTTTTTTAAACAAAAGCCCTGACTTTAGTGTCCCTTTAAGATAAATTAAAAAAAAAAAATTCCTTTAAATATTGTACCTGCTGGGTGTCTATATCTGTTATAACGTCTTTAAATAGCACAATTACCTGCCTGCCAGTAAATTAGGAAGAACTGATCTAGCTAAGCTATACAGTGTATAAATATATGTACAACTCCTAGGGATGTATATATATCCTCTACACAATGTAAAATAAGCTAAACTGACTAGCCTGCCTGCCTGCTCTATCTAGCTATATAAAAAGACAATCTCTCTGTCTCTCTGACTGATCTCTGTTCAGCACTGGAACACACTACACGAGGCCGCCCAGCAGGCGGCCTTATATAGTGTGGGCCGTGTGCTAAAGCCCTGAGCCATAATTGGCCAAAGCCACCCTGGCTTTGGCCAATTATGGCTCTCCGTTTTTTGCGCGCTGTGATTGGCCAAGCATGCAGGGTCATAGTGCATGTTTGGCCAATCATCAGCGCGCAATGCCGCAGTGAATTATGGGCCGTTGCGCGTCACCCGAATTTGGCGCGAACGACCCGTTTTGTTTGAATTTTGTCGAATGTACGAACAGACAATGTTTGAGTCGAACATACATTTGAATCGAACGCGAATCTCATCCCTAGTAAGGATATGTGCAGGAGGCATCTATATCCTTATAGATCAGCACTATGGCAGTAGTTTAGAAGGGATGAGAGTGGGTTTACATCCATTTTAAACTTTCAAATCTGCGAAGTTCCTTTAAAAAAAAAATACAGTAAAGTGGGTTCAGCCATCCAAAGAGTGGAATAAAAGGCTGGATCTGGCACTGAAAGGGTTCATCAAAAGGTCCTTAAAAGTCTGGATAATAACATTTACTGGAATAGCCATACTGCTGTTCCTATCAGTAAACAGACCATTGAGTACAGAAAGCCTCTGTGCAATGTTTACCTTTGTATTTACTAAGGTGATGTTTACCAGGTTTCATAATCTGTCCAGGTTTTAGAGTCGGGTCCATTGAACCTTCCATGTATGGCTTGCAGAGTGTAAAAGTCTCCAGGAAGGCATTTTATTTTTTATAAAGGCTCGTTCATACCATAGCACAAGCATTTTTTTTCCTGTGATGCAATGCACCTTGCTAAACTTGCTGCCTTTTTTAAATCCTATTACATTTTTATGAACAGTATGCTCTGAACATTCGCTGTAGCCCATTGTGATGCACAATATTGTGTCAGGATGTGCATAAATGCTTCATGTCTATTCTTTTTTCTGCGCACACCGGCTGAACGTGTTGGCATGAATTAACTCATAGGACATAATTACCTTGTTCTTGCATTGTGACTGCATTTGGCAACTGAACCAACATTGTTGGTGTAAAGGAGTTTTAAAGCCTAGATTCATGTTTTGGTTCATTTTAAATAGTTTGGGCTAGATTCATGTAGGAGATACGATGGCGTATCTCCAGATACGCCGTTGTATCTCTGCGTCGGAGGCGTCCTATCTATGCGACTGATTCATAGAATCAGTTACGCATTGATTTGCATTAGATCCGACTGGCGTAAGTCACTTACGCCGTCGTATCTAAGTTGCATATTTACGCTGGTCGCTAGGTGGCGTTCCCATCTATTTTCCGCGTCGAACATGCAAATGAGATAGATACGCCGATTCACGAACGTAGCATATTTTTTTACGTCGTTTGCGTAGGCTTAAATACGCCATAAAGTTACCCCTGCTATATGAGGCGCAGCCAATGTTAAGTATGGACGTCGGGACAGCGCCGTATTGTAGGTCGTTTGCGTAAGTCGATTCAGAATGGGGCTGGGCGTAAGTTACGTTCACGTTGTTTTCATTGACTATTTGCGACGTGATTTGGAGCATGCGCACTGGGCTACGTTCACGGCTGGCGCATGCGCAGTTCGTTCGGTGTGTCGATTACGTCGGGTCACACTTAGTTTACATAAAACACGCCCCCTACATTGCCAATTTGAATTATGCGGGGATACGCCGGCCCATTTATGATACACCGCCGCAACTTACAGAGCAAGTGCTTTGTGAATACAGCACTTGCCATTAAAAGTTGCGGCGGCGTAACGTAAATCAGATACGCTACGCCAGCACAAACTTACGCTCTCCATCGTGAATCTAGCCCTTTGTTTGGACCGAGCTAGTCCAAATGTACTATTTCCTTCACTAACACATGTTCTCAGTGCTGCATGAACTGTATATAGCCTCAGCTAGTGGCATCAGGATGGGACCTTCCTGTCCAACTTCTGAAAACAGAATCAAATTAGGCTGAGCGCTCCAGAGCTTTTCACAGAAAACCTTGCATTTTTTAATGATTACAACACTCTTATTGATTAAAGTGGATGTAACCCCCATTCATGAAATCTGTCCTGGGCACATATTTCTGTAGTGTTTACTTATCTCTCTCCAAAGTTATGAATCCCTTCTGCTGCTCCATTTTTCTGTTATCAGCATGATAACGTCTGACAAGCTCCAACAGAGGAGATAAAAGCAGATGGGAATTTGTGTCAGGGAGGGAACTTGGAGGTAGATAAACAGAGAGCGTGTCTATTCACAGCACAGCTCTGCAGGTTACTTTGTTTCTCTGCCTATTTGGAGGGGAGGGGGGGGTGAGTGGAAATCTCCCCAATGGGGTCAAAGACAAAATTAAAATTAGATAGAAATGTAAATTCTTTCCAAAGCTGTTCAAAGTTTAAAAAAAAAATGTTGTCTGGAGTTGAACCAACTGGGAGCTATTTTTGTGAGCTGATGATGTGAACTTGCGCTGGGAAAAGCAACAGGTTGACTTTAATGGCGTTCTCCACAATATCTTATACATTCCTTCCCTTCTGGCCCGAAACAGGAACACACAAAACATTCTGAGATTTATTTCTGTATTTACCAAACCATGAAACGACAAGAAGCTGTATCTCAATGCATATTTATTGTTTGCTCATTACTTACACAGATACAAGGTTATATATGCATGTTCTCTTTCCTTCTTCCTTGTTATGTTACACAATTACTACATTTACAATTTGATTGAGTCGCTCAACCAGACACTCGACTGCCTTCATAGTATAAGATCTTCTTCTTCAGCTCAGCACAAAATTTTCCTTTCCCTGTCTCCAGCACATGGCTTACCGCCATTCTGTGGGGGCGGGTTATTGCACTGACGCGTCTGCGTCTTTTCTTCTTTTTTACAGGAAGATGAGTCACTCCAGCAGCTCCAGTGTCCATCGATGGCTGCAGAGGCTGTGAAAAAAATGATATTCGATCAATAGGAGAAATTCTGAATTGAACGTTACACAATGTTTTTTGTTTTCCATTTAGGTGTGTACTGTAAATAGATTTCTTTTTATTAGGCCCCATAGAGGAAGGCTGGCTGGGGCAAGTACACTGCAGTCTGCTGGCTTGGTGAAGAGGACAGGGGATGTGGATGCTGACATTGGTTGCCACTAGTGTTGAAAGTTGTCGGCTGATTTGAAGTTACTAGTGCAGATATAGGACCAGATTCAGAAAGAATTAACGTCGGCGTATCTATTGATACGCCGCGTAAATTCTAGGATGCGCCGGCGTATCTTTTTTACTGTATTCAGAAAGCAAGATATGCCGAAATTTTGCCAAGATACGAGCGCCTTTGTATCTAAGTTGCATATTTAGTCTGGCCGCTAGGTGGCGCTTCCGTCGATGTATGCGTCGAATATGGTAATGAGCTAGATACTGCCGATTCAGAAACGTATGTGCGCCCGGCGCATTTTTTTACGTTGTATGCGTAAGGCTTTTTCCGGCGTAAAGTTACCCCTGCTTTATGAGGTGTACGCATGTTAAGTATGGACGTCGGGACAGCGTCAAATTTTCCATTGTTTGCGTAAAACGTTCGCAAATAGGGCTTTGCGTAAGTTACGTTCACATCTTCACATTTGCGGCGTCATTTTGAGCATGCGCACTGGGATACGTCCACGGACGGCGCATGCGCCGTTCGTTAGAAACGTCATTTACATGGGGTCATGGTTGATTACCATACAACACGCCCACTCCAAGCCTAATTTGAATTACCCAGGCTTATGCCAGCCCATTTACGATACGCCTCCGTAACTTAGGACGCAAGTGCTTTGTGAATGCAGCACTTGTCTGACTAAGTTGCGGCGGCGTAGCGTAAAGAAGATATGCTACGCCCGCACAAATTTACGCCATTGTCTCTGAATCTGGCCCATACTGTATATGCAGTATGATGACAAGAAGGATGCCAAAGTCCCTCCAAGCTCTTTAAATCAACGCTACCAAAATAGGGAAAGAAGGAGTTTTTAAAAAGAATATGGATACCCCCAATTGGGACTTTAAATTGGCAAAAACACTAATGGAATGAGTAAAATTGTTTTATTGATACGAATAGAAACTAAAATAACATCATACAATGATTAGTAAAACAAACATGTACATCAGACACAAACACACTGTATTGAGTAGTTTCTCTCCAGAAAGGATGTTCTCGGTTACTGGAGAGAAACTACTCTATACACATATTTTTGTACTGCAAGATATTGTAGTAGAGAACATGGGAGTCTATGGAAGGGGTGCCGGCTTTGAAAAATCGTTGCTCCCCGGCCGTAGGTACCCCGGACAACAAACTTCGCTACTTGTAGAGGAAGAGTGGGGCTACATGTTTGCCAACTTTAGGGTCCAGGGGACAGATAGCCGTCCGTTACCGAGTCCCCAAATTTCGGGAGATCAGGCACAAATAGGTGACTCGAGTAAGTCAAGGGGGGCATTTTCAGCACAAAAAAAATGTGCTGAAAAACTCGGCTTATACTCGAGTATATACGGTACATTATTGAATACATTTTATTATTATTATATTATTATTTGTTACAATTGATTTATAGTTATTTATTATAATATAATTTATGAATTCTTGTTTCAAACTTTATCATACCTAGGATGTCTACTAGACTCTTGTTTGGTCAGATTTAAGTGAGTTATTCCTAATGCCGCGTACACACGGCAGAGAAACTCGACGGGCGGAACACATCGTTCCGCCCGTCGAGGTTCTCTGCCAGCCGTCACAATCGGTGACCCGTCCTTCGGGAAAGGCAACCAGCCATTCATCCCGACGGGCCGTCGAGCAAATAGAGAACCTGCTCTCTATTTGCTCGACGGGTTTCCCGACGGGCGGGGCTCGCCGAGAGCGTACACACGCCGAGGTTCTCGGGAGAATGCGGCTCCCAGCGAGGTTCTCGCTGGTTTCTGCCGAGAACCTCGGCCGTGTGTACGGGGCTTAAGAATTACAGGCCTACAATATAAAACGCCAAATTTCCATGCAAAACAATTGTACCACTTTCAACACCAAAAATCTGAAAGAATCATACCGCCAGGGAGGTTAAAAATGTGTGCCAACCATGGGAGCCAGGCCCTTAAATCAGTTCTGCCTGACCCAAGATGGCTGCCAGAGTCGCATGGGGCGGCAGCATCCAATTGGATGCTTCCCCATTGACCCAGGAAACCATAGAGGAACTGTGTTCCACCTGACTTCTTCTTTTACTGCAGTGCTGCTGGCGAAATGCGCCACCTGCAGTGGAGAAAGTAGAGTGCACCTGCCTACATGTATACTGGCAATCTTACCTCTGATTTCTCAATGTTCCAGCAATAGAAGCTCTGCACATCCACGCCACACCACAGCCACCAATGTCATGCTTTTAAAAGCTTCTCCAACTGCCAATGTCTTCTTCAATAGTCCAGCCTACTATGATGCAATGCCCGTAAATGCAGGTCAGGGTCTCACATTTTTTTGGCAGAAAATACATACAAACGTCTCTTCTACCAAAAAAAATTGAATGCTAGCACTTTTTTTTCTATTTTTCAGTACATATCTGCGTCAAACAACTGCCAATTTATGGACAGTGTCTTTGACTCCCAATGCCTCATTCACTTAGTTACATTTACTTACATGTATATAGGGGAGACTTTGATGTCTGGCAAGCCACGCCCTCA
Organism: Rana kukunoris; assembly: GCA_029574335.1. Taxonomy (NCBI): domain Eukaryota; kingdom Metazoa; phylum Chordata; class Amphibia; order Anura; family Ranidae; genus Rana; species Rana kukunoris. The sequence continues at coordinate 63,071,798 of CM056049.1, forward strand.
TAGTAGTTTGTGCACTTGCACAAACATTCACCGTCTACCACAAGCAAGGTACCGCCATTTCTACATGGCTGGCATTTACATGTGCTGTATTCCTCAATGTAGTCATGAATGGCTCTTTGCAGGTGTTGACTCTTGTTGTACGAGTCTTTCATATCAAGTGGGATCAGAGAATAAATTGGGGATATCTGTAGACAACAAAACACCAATAATATAAATAATAACACATACATTTACATGTAAAAAGTTTACAACATTATATATATTTACCATATATATGTTACTGTAAAGTACATAGGGTGCAGCTGTTCTAGCCCTGATGAAGTCAGGGAGCCCAAGTGTAACTGATGTAGGAAAAAAAGCACATAAAAAAAGACCCCAGCACACGGCATAAGTACACTACTCGTCTCTTGCTATATCTCTATTTTGCTCCTCACACCCAAAGTTTTTAAACATATCACACCAAGAGGTGTGGTCAGGTGTGCTTAGATGGTAAGAAAGAGGATGGTGCAGAGTTTGGTTTACCCACGCAGGTCCTCCACTTGGTCTTGTAATCTGTCTAAGAACTGGGGGTACAAGGGAACGAGGCATTGCACTCTGGCCACCCAAAAGCTATCTGTCCTGTAAACTGCACATACATTTATTCTCTGGAAATGATACTAGGATATGTTCTGTCGAGGTCACCATTCATGAAACCTAGCATGCATCAGGAGAATACAGCATAATGGCCACTAGATGGAGCTGATCATCATAGGAAAAAATCAATGACTATGATCCTCAGCCCCATCTATTGGCTATAATGTGGTATTTTTCTGATTGACACTTTTCTTATGAATGAAGAATATCGGACCTGGAGCAACAATAGCCTAGTAGCATTTGATTGTGAAGTGTGAAGTTTCGCAGGATAGGTGGCTCTGGGATTTCTTTTATAAATACACCCCTAAGTGTTGTTGAGGATATGGCAGTAAAGGGGGCAGTTAGGTTGAAGAGGGGTCCAGTTGTTGCTGTTACTACAACCTCTGTTCCTATACTATTGTGTACAGTAACACGCCCCTAGAAGTTACAGAAAGAAGAATGTAATGCACAGTGCAACAAGAACAACAACTAGAACAACAAGGGTAGCAGTGACACGGACGTGCTCATAGACCTATTAACCACTTAAGGACTGCCGCACAATGATATACGCCGGCAGAATGGCACAGCTGGGCACAGGGACGTATATATACGTCGCCTTTAATAGCCCAGTCGTGGGTTGCGAGTGTGCTGCCAGTGGTCCGAAGCTTCGTGACCGCACCTGCGGACAAGATCTCCGTGGGTTTCCCACCATTGGGTCACAGGAGCTGAAGAACGGGGAGAGGTTTGTGTAAACAAACCTTCCCCGTTCTTCTGTGTGGCAATGTCAGTGATTGTCTGTTCCCTGATACAGGGAACGACGATCACTGATGTCACAAATCCAGCCCCACCCCCCTACAGTTAGAAACTCACATGAGGTCACACTTAACCCCTACAGTGCCCCCTAGTGGTTAACCCCTTCACTACCATTGTCATTTTCACAGTAATGAGTGCATTTTTATAGCACTTTACGCTGTGAAAATGACAATGGTCCCAAAAATGTGTCAAAAGTGTCTGATGTGTCCGCCATAATGTCGCAGTCACGAAAAAAATCACTGATCGCCGCAAATAATAGTAAAAAAATATATTAATAAAAATGCCATAAAACTATCCCCTATTTTGTAAACGCTATACATTTTGCACAAATTAATCGATAAACGTTTATTGTGATTTTCTTTTACCAAAAACAGGTAGAAGAAAATGTATCAGCCTAAACTGAGGAAAAAAAATAAGAAATGTTATATCTTTTTTGGGGATATTTATTATAGCTAAAAGTAAATGTATTTTTATTTTTTTCAAAGCTGATTTTTGATTATAGCGCAAAAAATAAAAAACACAGAGGTGATCAAATACCACCAAAAGAAAGCTCTATTTGTGGGAAAAAAAAGGACGCCTATTTTGTTTGGGAGCCACATTGCACGACAATTATCAGTTAAAGCGACGCAGTGCCGAATCGCAAAAAGTGGCAAGGTCCTTAATCTGCATATTGGTCCGGGTCTTAAGTGGTTAACAAACCCTTTTTGTTTAAAAATCAACAGATTGCCATAAAGTATATGCTAAGCGATAGGAGACTTAAAATGTTGATTTCCAATATAATATAATACTAATTGCGGCATTATTTTGGAGCAAGTAGAAGTCCTCTGTGACATTAAAGAAGGAGAAATACATAAAAAAGACAAAAAAAACTTACCTTAGACTTTAAAATCACAGGATTGTCTCCTAAGGAATCAGCCCATTCTACAAAATCCTTAATGTCAATTGTTTCATCATGCTCAAGTTTAGCATTTAGTTTCGCGGTAACAGCTGTTGCTCCTCCCTCAACAAAAGAAACGACTTTGTGAATGATTCCTGTTTTATTTGGTGTTGCTGTAAAGATACAAAAGTCAGAATAACAAAAACACAAATCTATCTACAAAGCAGCTTGGCAGCACTGCGGCAGGGGATGCATGCAAATAATAGTCATCATTAACCGCAGCTAGCACAGAATTTTTTTTTTCAGTATACATTGTAGCCCAGTCTGCAGCACCACCAGGAAAAGGATTCCGTGTCCGACAGCAGAGAAAACCTTTACCCCGGCACAGCTACAGGAGGAGACTCTTATTGTAGTGTTGTGTACAGCCAGGGTTGAGCCGGTGTTCTGTCAAAATAGCTAACTCGATATTGTCACTCCGCACCGATACTAGCCAACAAAATGGCCACCTCTGAGGCGGCAATAGCTTTGTCCTCGTTAGCCGCTGTGCTATTAAAACAGTGAAATCTTTCTGTCCCAGACTGTATTCGGCTGCCGGTGTTTTATCAGATTAGGCAAGAGTGATGTCATCGTAGCTCCGGGCACCCACAGCGTGGAGCCAGCGATCCCGGAAAAAACAGAGGGAACATGTCAGCTCCCTCATCAGTGACCAGTTGTGCTGCGGGAGATTTGTTCTAAGGCAGTGGTTTGCAACCTTTTAGTGCCGTGACCCCTTGATAAAATTTCCCAAGTTGTGGGGACCCCTAACAGTAAAATTAAGGAACAGCCCAGGATTTGGTGACCCCTGACAAATCATCATTTGACCCCCGAGGGGGTCCCGACCCCTAGGTTGAGAACCACTGTTCTAAGGTAAGTATTTCATAATGTGCTATTGTCTTGAAGTTTTTTTTTTTGCGGTTTACTACCGCTTTAACCACTTCCCATCCAGTTAATAGCAAATTGACGTCCAGGAAGTGGTTCTGTTATCCTGACTGGGTGTCTATTGACGTCCAGCAGGATCACATGCCGGCGTGCGCCTGCGAGGGCGCACAGCGCAGCGTGTCAGTCTGATATGCCGTGTCTCCGGTCGTGATAAGAAGCCTCTTTTAAAGGCTTCTTACCACGTGATCAGCTGTGACCAATCACAGCTGATCATCGCGTGAACCAGGAAGTGCCAGTAAATGGCATTTTTCGGTTCACGCTGACAAGGAGAGCCGATCGGTGGCTCTCCCTGTCAGGGGGGGGAGTCTGTGCTAATAATCGGCACATTAATTATCAGCATAGCCACCCAAATGTACCAATCACCTGATGAAAACCAGTGCCCAGCAGCGCCCCATTAATAAAATCTGCAAGTGCCCACCACAGTGCGAATCCCTGCCCACCACAGTGCCAATCACTGCCCACCACATTGCCAATCACTGCCCACCACATTGCCAATCACTGCCCAGAAGTAACACCTGTCAGTACTTCATCATCAGTGCTGCCTATCAGTGCCACCTGTCAGTGCCAATCAGTACAGCCTATCAGTGCCACCTGTCAGTACCTATTAGTGCCCATCCGTGCTGCCGATCAGTTCCCATCGGTGATGCATATCAGTGCCCATCAGTGCTTCATATCAATGCCACCTTTCAGTGCACATTAATTCTACATATCAGTGCCTCCTCATCAGTGCCCATCAGTGCCTGTCAGTGAAGGGGAAAACACAATTTTATGACAGAAACTAAAACTAAACTGGTGTTTTATAGTTTGTTTAGCAGAAAATAAAAACCGCAGAGGTGATCAAATACCACCAAAAGAAAGCTCTATTTGTGAAAATGATAAACATTTAGTTTGGGTACAGTGTTACGTGACCGCGCGATTGTCATTTAAAGTGTGACAGAGCTGAAAGCTGAAAATTGTCCTGGAAGGAAGGGGCATAAGTGCCTGGCATTGAAGTGGTTAAGCATTCTGTTAATGTGAATTGCATTAGGCAGCCCATTCATTATTAATGGACTGCTAGAGCACTGCAACAGTTAAAAAAAACTTTCATGACCTTTTTTGGCAATGCATCACACCAAAATGCATGGTGTGCAGTGGCGTAACCAGAGTCACGGGCGCCCGGGGCAGATTTTTTTTTTCGCCCCCCTTATATAAACATGATATCAGGGCTGCAGTGTGGAGCTCCCTATTAAGCTATGGACCGGGCTGGGCCAACACTCTACTCCAGCGGAGTCCCAGCCTCAGCCTGTGGTAGAGACAGGGTGTGCGCTGGGGAAGACTTGGGACAGGCAGCCTGTCCCAGGTCTTCCCCAGCGCACACCCTGCCTCTGCTAAACCATTTTCCCCCTGCATCACATCCCAGCGACACTTACTTGCTTGGCTGAACGGGAGTCCCTGCAGGCGCCGCCGACTGCAGATCGCGTCGCCATCTTGGAGCCTTCCGCAGCGCGTGCCGGTGTTATGCCAAACAGGGCATCCCCTGCATCCTTCCAGGCGTGCCCATGCCGGCCGCTGGGAGGTACCAGCGGGGAGCTGTGCGCTCAGTGGAGGAGCTGCTCAATATACTATCCGCAGAGCTGTCGGTCGCTGGTGCCCCCCTCAGCTCAGCGCCCGGGGCAGACGCACCCCCTGCCCCCCTGGTTGTTACGCCACTGATGGTGTGTACATTATTCTGCACTGCAGTGCCTTGTTCCCTACTGTACAACGCATTGGAATGCCATTCAAGGCGAATTACACTGCAACACACCATACTTAGAGTAGGTGCATTGCCGCAATGTACCAACATGAACGGGCCCTAAAACTACACTAATCCATTTGTCTAATCTCTAAATTATTTCTTTCCTTTTTTTTTAAATGCCAGTATAATATGAAGTAGTGGTAAAAAAAAAAGAAAGAAAGTGGTTTTCTCTTTTTTTTTGCACACCAGTAATTAGTAGTCTACATAACTGGAGGCATGATCAAAGATTGTCTCTGGAGAGCCGCACACTGAACAAATTGTAGCCTTTATTGAAAAAAAGTCACAGCATAGCAAAGTAAAATAAAACCCAACTGTTAACGCGTTTTGCACTAACACTAGTGCTTAGTCATAGCCATAGCCATAACTGGGGGTATGGCGGGGACATGCACTTTGCCTGCATACTTTCTATTTACAGGTGTCCCTGTTTCTCATCTCAGAAAGTTGGGAGGTGTGCATATGCAATACAATGCAAATGATCTCCAAATCCAATAACAGGGACTGCTACTCACATTCCTTGGTATATAGATGTCCATTAGAGGGAGAGGGAGGCCCGGAGTGGAAAGACAACAAAGAAAGATAACGCAGGGCCGGGCATGACTAGGGGGAGGTAGGACAATGAAGGGTTAACTGTGGAAGGAGCCTGGTTGGTTGGAAGGAAAGTCAGGCAGAGAGGCTGTGAGGGGTGGAGCATTATTTAAGGGAGGGGCGGGGACCAAGAGGTAAAGTGCGGGAAGGAAGTGCAAGGAGGCAGGTTTTCCTTTCTCTGCTCCTTGCTTTATCCAGCCATGGGGGATTTTGACAGGCTTTTTGCGCGGTTGAGGGCGGCGGCGGCATCTCGGGGCCCTGGATGGCTTGAAGAGCAGGTGGGGGGATTGCTGGACGATGAGGCGGGGGGGTCACAGGACACTGAGTGGCGGTCGCAGGACACTGAACGGCGGTCGCCTCGTGCGCGGAGGTCGCGGCCTCCAGAGCGTTACTCCCCGGGCCCCACTAAAAAAGGCCAGAAGTCGGTGAGGAGCCCCCCTTCAGGCACGGCGCCCCCCCCGGCAAAGCGGGCTAATGCTTCGGTCGGGGGTGAGGCGGACCGGGACACACGACGGCGGCGAGAGACGGTGGGCGGGGCTACGGGCGGCGATGGCGCCCGGGCCTCGCCGCCACAGCGGGGACAGAGGGATCGTTCGGTCTCCCCCGGGGCTGAGAGGGGGAGGACTCGGCGCGGGAGGAGCCGTGAAACGGCCGGCGGGCTGCCTGTTTCCTCGGCCGCCGGCTCCAGGGCAGAGGGGAGGCCGGAATCCCCAAGGCAGTCGGGAGGATCGGCGGGGCCCAGTCCGGGCCCGGGGAGAGATGAGGGGCGTTCCGCCACAGCGACAGCCGGGTCCCAAACCAGAGGTCACCCGGCGGTTAGGCCAGGGTCTGCGACCCACGGGCTGTCGGGGCCTGGGGGGCTGACGTCGCCAGGGACGCTGGCTTCAGAAGACAGGTCAGAGGGAGAAGCAACCGATTCCGACGGCGAAGATCCCGCGGTGGCACAGCCGGCGGTGGACGGGACTTCAAGGACTGAAAGGGACACGTCCGGTCGGCACGGTAAGAACATTCAATCTGTGGAGGGGGAGGTGGCGGCGGTGCTGGGTAGACTGTTGGGGGTGGGGGGTGTTGAAAATGTTTCGGGTGGGGGGGCCGTGTCTTTTTCCAATCCCCCTCCGGTTGCTGCCCCGCGGGTGGCGGGCGCCCTGCCTGCCGCACCGGGTGCTCCGGCGGGATTGGGGGAATTTTTTAGAGGTTTGAGGGATTTGGTGCAGCGTTTTTCCGGGGGGTTGCCAGCATACCCGCAGGTCGCACCCTGGGTGGGGGGTGGGGTTGGGGCACAAGGTGTCTCAGCTCCCCCGGTGGTGGTGGACGACCCCCTCACCGGAGGGCAGTGTTCGGTTCCGGACAGCAGCACGGCTGGAGAAAAGGGGGGGACGGAGAAACCAGCGGCGGTCAGGTCTGATGTGGTGCGCATAGCTGACGCTGCAAAATGCGAAGTTTACGTGTGTTTTGAGGGTCCCTTGGGAGCTCATTTAAAGCAGGAGGTGAGGGACAAAATAGTCAAGGGGGAATATGTCGAGATCTTCTCACTTCTCTCGTTGGAAAAATTCAATCTGGACAGGGTCAAGCCAGATGACTCCAAAAAGGAGGATGAGGAGAAGAGGAGGTATAGATTGATCCCACGTATGTTTCAAAATTGGCTACAGGCATTCGCCATAATGGCAAGCGTCATAGGGGAGAAGAACCCGGAGCATTGTTCTGGGTTGTTCTGCTATATGGACGCAATTGGGGAGGCGCATCGGGTGTACGGGGGTACAGGTTGGTTACGCTATGATGAACAATTTCGGCAGCGTAGGGCAAGGACATAAGCTTGTGGATGCGGATGATGTCGGCGCCGCGGACGCAAAATCAGTTTTTTCCAGGGGGGGCCGGAGGTGCTTCTACCTCAGGACCGCCGGCCGGAAAGAAGTGGGGGGTTTGCTGGAAATTTAACGAGGGCTCTTGCACCTATGGCGGAACCTGTCGTTTCAGGCACGAATGCTCCGGGTGGTCATCCCTTGTCCCGGTGCTTCAAAAAGGGGAAGCGGGCGGGGGAGGCTGGGAACAAGAGGGAGGACGCCAGTGAAGGGGGAAAGGATGCTTCCTTTTCTAAGTAGATATCCGGATAGGGCAGCGGCGGAGCTGCTCACCGTGGGTTTTTCTGAAGGATTTGCGATTCCTTGCATGTTGTCAGAGGTACCGCCCTTCGCGAAAAACTTGCGGTCTGCTTTAGAAAATCCTGGGGTGGTGTCTGAAAAATTGGCTAAGGAAGTGGAATTGGGCAGGATGGGGGGACCGTTTGAGGTGGTGCCATTGCCCAGATTGGTGGTCTCGCCTTTGGGGGTTGTGCCCAAGAAGGAACCGAACAAGTTCCGCCTCATCCACCATTTGTCCTTCCCAAAGGGGGGGTCGGTGAATGACGCTATAGACCCAGAGGCCTGCACGGTGTCGTACACTTCTTTTGATGCAGCGGTGAGGTGGGTCAGGCGGTACGGGAAAGGGGCGCTCATGGCGAAATCGGATATCGAGGCCGCATTTTGCTTGTTACCGGTATACCCGGACAGCTTTTGGCTGCTGGGTTGCCAGTGGCAAGGGAAATACTACGTGGACCAATGTCTGCCCATGGGCTGTTCCATCTCGTGCGCCTTGTTCGAGAAGTTCAGCTCTTTCTTGGAGTGGGTGGTCAGAGATGTGGCGGGTATCGATTCGGTAATCCATTATCTTGATGACTTTCTGTGCGTGGGCCCCCCTTCTTCCAGGGTGTGCGGTATCCTGTTGGCAACGCTGCAGCACATAGCGGAAAGGTTTGGGGTGCCATTGGCAGCCGATAAGACCGAGGGCCCGACCACAGAACTGAGTTTTTTGGGGATAGTGTTAGATTCAGAGGCCATGGAGTGCAGGTTGCCTGTGGAAAAGGTGGAGAATCTCCGGATGGTGATTAAAGGTATGTTGGGGTGCAACAAGGTGCAGTTGAGAGCGCTTCAGTCGTTGCTGGGCAAGTTAAATTTTGCCTGTCGCATCATTCCCATGGGGAGGGTGTTCTGCCGACGGCTGTCGGCGGCCACTGCAGGGGTTAAGTCGCCGACGCATTTCATACGGTTGACTAAGGAGCTACACGCGGATTTGCGAGTGTGGCATACGTTCCTGGAGGAGTACAATGGCCGGTCCCTGTGGATGGAAGGCCCGGTGAGTAATTTTGATTTGGAGCTTGTCACGGACGCGGCGGGGTCCACAGGTTACGGGGCCTTCTTCAAAGGGTGCTGGAGTGCGGAGGGGTGGCCGGCAGAATGGATCGCAGAGGGGTTAGTAAAGAACTTGGTACTGTTGGAATTGTTCCCGGTGGTGGTGGCGTTGGAGTTGTGGGGTGAAGCTTGCAAGAATTTGAAGATTAGGTTGAACTGTGACAACATGGGGGTGGTTCAGGTCATCATCCGTATCTCCGCATCTTCCCTGCCGGTGGTTCGGTTGTTGCGCCATCTAGTATTGCGTTGTCTGCAATGGAACATATTCTTGTATGCTGTTCACATTCCGGGTGTGGACAACAGGCTTGCTGACGCTTTGTCTCGCTTTCAGTGGGACAGGTTCAGGGAGCTGGCCCCACACGCGGAAAAGGAAGGTGTGCCTTGCCCGGGGTGGATGTGGGGGATTGTTTTGGGATCGCCGCCACATGGATCAGGCGCTCGGTGAGTATGGTTACATGGGCGGCGTATACCAAGGTCTGGGACGAATGGTACAGTTACACGCGGTTGGCGGACGCCAATCTTGGAGATGCGGAACTGGGATGGTTAGTATTGTACTTTGCGGTACGCCATATGGAAAATATGGGGTCGGTCTCAGGCACTTACCAAAAAATTGACGGCGTTGGCATTCTTGTTCAAGCTGGAGGGTAGGCCGGATTTGACTAAGTCGTTTTGGGTGAAGCAGGCGGTAAAAGGGTACAGAAAAGGTAAGGTATCCAGGGACACGAGGAGGCCGGTCTCTTTTTCCGTGTTGCAGTCGATCTGTGGTGTTTTGTCGGGAGTGTGCTCTTCGGTGTATGAGGTGAGTTTGTTTAGGGCGGTTTTTTCCATAGCCTTCTTTGGAGCTTTCAGGCTAGGTGAGTTGGTTAGTCCCTCCAAGGTAGTCGAGGGGGGGTTGCTGGTCGGGGATGTACGGATGTTGGAGGACAGGGTGGTGTTACGGCTGCGCAGGTCCAAGACGGACCAGTATGGAAAAGGGTCGGAGGTATTTCTATACTCGCTGCAGGGGTCAGTGGTCTGCCCAGTAAAGGTTATGGGGGAGTTCCTGGCTATTCGCCCGGGTTTGGGGGGTCCCCTATGGATGCACGCGGATGGGTCTTTTGTCTCTAGGTTCCAGTTCGTGGCAGTCTTTAGGAAGTGCTTACGGGCAGCAGGGTTCGCTGCGGAACAGTACGCCTCGCACTCCTTCCGCATCGGGGCTGCTACAGAAGCTGCTCGGTGCGGGTTGGATGAGGCTGCTGTAAAACGGATTGGGAGGTGGGAATCCAAGAGATTCAGGTCATACGTTAGGCCACATATGTTGCAGGAATGATGATTGCTGGGGTTTCGGAGTGTTGCTAGGTTGGTGTTGGGGTCGTGGGGAGAAGTATGTGTTATTGCTTGTCACTCATGCTTGTCATTTGTTTTTCAGATGGTGTTCAGGAGCGCTTTGTTTGGATTTTGGGGCACTCCTACGTGTACTGGGGAGCTTTAAGGGCGGATGCTAGGCCGGAAGGGCGTCAGCTAGGTATCCCTAGGAGTGAAGCAAAGATCAGGTGGTTGGGGATCCGGGGGATGGGGTGGGGCAGGGTGCTGCCAGAGGTACAGCATTTTGCCCGGCTGGACCGTCCACCTGACATTTTGGTTCTCCATGTGGGGGGGAATGATTTAGGGATTAGGCCCATTGGGGATTTGATTACGGCCGTTAAGGCGGATGTCTTAACCTTTCGCGCGGCCTATCCGGGCATGCTGCTGGTTTGGTCGGACATAATTGCTCGGACAACCTGGCGCATGGCAAGGTCTGTAGTGAGGTTGGATAAGGGGCGGATTAAGGTAAACAAGGTGATTGGGAGGTTCGTGGTGAGACATGGGGGCTTGGTAGTGAGACACATGGAGTTGGAGAGGAACGTGGGGCTTTATTTACGCGGAGATGGTATTCACCTATCCGACGTGGGGATGGAGTTATGGTTTTTAGATTTGCAGGAGGGGATCCAGAGGGCCCTGCGGGTGTGGAGGGGCCCGTAAGGGTAAGGTGTTACCCGTTTGGGCTGTGGCGGTGTTAGTTGGTCTTTGATGGCGGCAGTTACAGATGTGATGGAAATGGTGGTGGGCTCATCGGTGGGATGGGACCCTTATGGGTATTTATTCCAGCGGAACGGTGTCCGCTGGAATACGGTTGGTTGCACTGCAGGACAAAAAGGTTTGTCTCCGAGCTGGGTCGGCTGGGGGCCGGTTTAAGGGTTAATGGTGGTGCAGTGCAGTAGTAAAGGAAGGTGAAGCCGGGTTGCCGTCAAAGATCAGGAAGCTGGGTTATATATAAAGTTGGTTACAAAATTGTTAAGGAATAAAGTTTGTGTGATTTAATTATTTTGATTTAATTATTTAATTTATATGGTTAAAAATAAATTGGCTGTTGTGGCCATTTTACTCCAACAAGATTGTGTCTCTCTCGTTAATCTTAGTAAGGGGGGGGGAGGGGGTAAGTGAGGAAATAATAAAAGGGGTTGATGGTTTTGGGTAAGAATTGGGCTATCCGATGTACACTGGTCAAGGGAGGCCCGGAGTGGAAAGACAGCAAAGAAAGATAACGCAGGGCCAGGCATGACTAGGGGGAGGTAGGACAATGAAGGGTTAACTGTGGAAAGAGCCTGGTTGGTTGGAAGGAAAGTCAGGCAGAGAGGCTGTGAGGGGTGGATCATTATTTAAGGGAGGGGCGGGGACCAAGAGGTAAAGTGCGGGAAGGAAGTGCAAGGAGGCAGGTTTTCCCACCCACCCTCCCTATGTGTTGTGCGTTTGGTGTTGTTCGTTTGTTTTCTTTCTTTCAGGATTGGTTATGGGTCGTCACGACAGCAGTTGCGGTGTCAGGGTCCCAGCGCTCAGAGCGCTCAATCCGTGCACAGGCACGTTAGAATCGCGTCACGGCGCGTGCCCGCGCATCTGGGGCACGCGCGCGTGCGTGGCGCAGCGGCGCGCGTGCACGAGCGCGCGGACGTGCGCGCCTCCTCCCGGGACCAATCACAGACCTGACAGGCCTATTTAAACCAGCCCCTGTCTTTGCACAGGTTGCTGGTTTATCGTCAGCTCTGAGTAAAGTTTTGACACTTTGACTTGTGCCCTTTGACCTGGATTTACTTCCCGACTCAGCTCTCACCTGGAAACCTGACCTCGGCCTGTTTGTGAACTCTGCTGCCTTCTTGAACCCCTTTGACCTCGGACCGTGACCTGGATTTGCTTCTGTCTCCTGCCCTTGAACTTCGGCTTACATACCTGGACTTGTCTTAGCGCTACCCGGAACCCGGACTTTTTACCTGTACCCGGATCTGCTTCCATTTTGTCTGCTGGCTTTTGAACTGTGCCCTGGGACTTACCACTTCCACCTGCCTTGGTGATCCTCCAGCACCTACTGCACATCTCAGCCTCTGACCTCCAGTGCCTGCATCCCATCTACCTACCCCCCCGGTACCGGTACCTCCTTGTGCCTCTGCCTCCTGTCTCAAATTCCAGGGGGCAGGTGCGCTTGGTCGTAAAGGTGAGCCGTCCTCAGCATCTCGGCCTCGGTAAGTACTTGTGTTTCCTGACAGTATAAACCAGCCAGATGTCTGAGGCCGACAGGGCGCGCTCACCATTTGAAACACTCTGCATGCAAGTGTCCGCACTTACTGACGCAGTTCAAAAGCTGCAAGATGGCTACCTCCAAATAGATGGCCGTCTCCAACAGCTGGCCATGATTCCTGGACCCTCATCTCCACCTGCACCACCATCCTCTGGAGCGGCAGCACCTCAAGTCGCCTCTAGCCCGGCCGTAATGGTGACCCACCCGGAACCACGTGTGCCTATCCCGGAACGTTTTTCAGGTGAGCGCCGGAAATACCGGGCGTTTAAAAATGCTTGCTCCTTATATTTATCTCTTCAGCCCAGAACCTTTTGTTCAGAGACTGTGAAAGTGGGTTTTATCATTTCTCTTCTCTCGGAAGAACCTCAAGCCTGGGCTCACACTCTAATGGAGCAACAGAGCCCAATCCTAAACACCATAGATACCTTTTTTGAACACATGGCGAAGTTATATGATGACCCGCAGCGTACGGCCACTGCCGAAACTATTCTCCATAACCTTACCCAAGGTAGAAGGCCTATTGAGGACTATACAGCCGAGTTCCGAAAATGGTCAGCCGACACAGGCTGGAATGAGGCTGCGCTAAAATACCAGTTTCGCCAAGGCTTGTCGGAATCTCTTAAGGACGAGCTGGCTCGGACAGAAGTCCCGGCCACTCTTGAAGACCTGATTCAAACCGCCACGCAGCTGGATCGACGCCTGAGAGAACGTCGTTTTGAACGATATCAAGTTCCACGCTCTACCTGGGCCCATCCAAGGCCCACTCTGGCTCCACAGCCACCTGCAGCTCCTCAAAACATAAACCTCCCGGATCCTGAACCTATGCAAGTTGGATTGGTCCGAGCCCCGCTTACCTCCGAGGAGAGACTGCGGAGACGTCAAAACAACTTATGTCTGTACTGCGGAGAAGCCGGTCATTTCCTTCACTCCTGTCCAACAAGGCCTCGTAAGTCCAAACTACAACCTACTCTCAGCTACAATATTGCAAACCTTTCTCAGGCTCACGTTGTTCTTTTCATTTCCTTGCAGTTACCGGAAGGGGCAACTCGTCTACCGGCCATAGTTGATTCCGGGGCATGCAGCTGTTTCTTGGACGCTACATTGGCTCAAAAGCTTCATGTACCCCTTCGCAACAAAAACCATCCTTTTCAAATTCATTTAGCTGACGGTTCTCTACCCCGATCTGGACTCATCACGCAAGAAACCGCACCTATCCGTGCCACCACCGACTCCGGTCACCAGGAATTTCTACGTCTGGACCTCATTCCTTCCCCACTGTTTCCCATCATCCTGGGTCTTCCCTGGCTACAAGCACACCAACCGGTCATACACTGGCTAAAGAAAGAGGTCAACTTTACATCCTCATACTGTTCACAGAATTGCCTTCCATCTCCAGTTGTTTCCTGCTCTGCCGTGACAACCTCGCCTGAAACTCTCCGGTACGTTCCCTCCGTCTACCTGGAATTCACGGATGTGTTCGACAAACAGCAAGCCGACTGCCTTCCGCCCCATCGACCGTATGATTGCCCCATTGACCTCTTACCCGGCGCCGAGATTCCCTTTGGCCGCATTTTTCCGCTGTCCGAGACAGAATTAAAGGCCCTCAAGGCCTATATTGACGAAAATCTGCAAAAGAAATTCATTCGTCCCTCGTCTTCCCCGGCTGGAGCGGGAATCTTTTTTGTTGAGAAAAAAGACGGAACTCTTAGACCTTGTATTGACTATCGGGAGCTCAATAAAGTTACAATTAAAAACAGATACCCGCTTCCCCTCATATCAGAATTATTCCAGCGGTTCCGATCAGCTCAAGTCTTCTCTAAGTTGGACTTACGGGGTGCTTACAATCTTGTCAGAATTAGGGCAGGAGACGAGTGGAAAACTGCCTTCAGGTCAAGATTTGGGCACTTTGAGTACCTTGTTATGCCTTTTGGACTTTGCAATGCCCCAGCCACTTTTCAACATTTAGTTAACGACATTTTCCGTGAACACCTGGACGATTTCCTGGTCGTGTATCTGGACGACATCCTTATTTTCTCACCTTCCCTAGACCTACATAGATGCCATGTAAAGAGAGTGCTTACCATACTCAGAGAACATAGACTCTACTTAAAAGCTGAGAAATGTGAATTCGAGAAATCTTCCGTGCAATTCTTGGGATTCATTATATCCACCAGTGGCGTCGCCATGGACCCTCAAAAGGTTAAAGCTATTCAGGAATGGCCAGCCCCGGTGGACAAGAAAGGGGTGCAGCGGTTCATCGGCTTCGCCAATTTCTATCGACGGTTCATTGTGGGGTTCTCCTCCATCGTGAGCCCCATCACTCAGCTTACCCGCCAAGGTCATCCTTTTTGCTGGTCACCGGAGGCCCAAGAAGCATTCAGGAAACTAAAATTAGTTTTTTCTTCCGCTCCTGTTCTGCGACACCCCGATCCAATGTTGCCTTTTACCTTGGAAGTAGACGCCTCTGAGACTGCTACAGGAGCCGTGCTATCTCAGAGACAAGGGCCAAAATCCCTACTACACCCTGTGGCCTATGCCTCTCGGAGACTAACTCCACCCGAAAAGAATTATGATGTAGGTGACAGGGAACTGCTTGCTATCAAATTTGCCCTAGAGGAGTGGAGGTATCTGCTAGAAGGATCGGCTCATCCTATAATGATCTTTACCGACCATAAAAACCTTGAATATCTGCGGACAGCAAAACGTTTAAAGCCCAGGCAAGCCCGTTGGGCTCTTTTTTTTTCTCGGTTTAATTTTCATCTCACTTACAGGCCTGGTTCAAAGAATGGAAAAGCAGACGCTCTTTCTAGAATGTTCCCTGAAACTCCATCCATAACTGAACCAAGCACCATTTTGTCATCTCGGAATTTTCTATTAGTCTCTCAAATCGACCTGTTAAATTCTATTAAGGCTTCATCCAGACAATGTTCTGATCCAGAGGTGTCTTCATTGGTAAAACATCACGATATCTTTTTGTCCCGAGGGAAAATTTTCGTTCCAGCAGAATCCAGACAACTGGTCTTGAGCACCTTTCACGACCGTAAACTAGCAGGTCATTTTGGAGCACGAAAGACCATGGAGATGGTTCTACGATACTTTTGGTGGCCAAGCTACAGACAAGATTGTAAAGCCTACGTTGCCTCCTGTACCACTTGCCAACGTAATAAGGGTCCTAAAACCAAGACCTGGGGGTTACTCAAGCCTCTACCAGTTCCAGAACGGCCTTGGTCTGAAATCTTCCACCTTCTGAAGGCTTCACCACAATCCTAGTTGTAGTAGATCGTCTCTCCAAGATGGCACATTTTGTGCCCATGATCGGTACTCCCTCTGCCCTAGAGACAGCCAAAGTCTTCTTCAGGGAAATCGTCAGGCTTCATGGGGTGCCCAGGAGCATCGTTTCAGATAGGGGTTCTCAATTCACCTCAAAATTTTGGAGGGAACTTTGTAAATCTTTGGAAGTCAAGACCTGCCTTTCCTCTGCCTATCACCCCCAGAGTAACGGCCAAACGGAAAGGACTAACCAAACGCTGGAGCAGTACCTCCGATGTTTTTGTTCCGCCCCTCAAGATGACTGGTCGTCCCTCTTACCTTCCGCTGAATTCGCCTATAATAATTCCGTCCATGCCACCACGAATCAAACACCCTTTTGGGCCAACTATGGCTTTCACCCGCCCTTTCTTCCTGATGCCCTCCCAGAAACACCTGTTCCGGCGGCCCAAGAGCATTTAACAGCTATCCAATTAAACTTTCTACAATTACAAAGAGTGATGCAACGGGCCCAGGAGGACTACAAAAGATTTTACGACAAAGGAAGGAAAGATTGTCCTACTTTTGAAGTCGGAGAAGAGGTTTGGCTATCTGCTACTAATTTAAAATTACCGGTCCCCTCTCGAAAGTTGGGTCCAAGATTCATTGGCCCTTTCAGGATCAAGCGCAAGATCAACGCGGTGGCCTTTGAACTCTCGTTGCCGGATTCCTACAGGATCCATCCAGTATTCCATGCCTCTCTCCTGAAACCTGTTACCCCTGATCCTTTCCAAGGAAGAGAAAGACCTCCGCCTCCACCAGTAGAGGTCGAGGGAGAGGAAGAATTTGAAGTTGAGTCCATCATCAGTTGTAGAAAAAGAGGTAGACAGCTTCAGTATTTGATTAAATGGAGGGGCTATCCCCCGGAAGATAACTCATGGGAACCCGCAAGAAATCTGCATGCTCCACGTCTAATCCGAACTTTTCATCAGGAACACCCAGAGTTGATGTCCAGCTTGGGCGTCCGGAGTCCGCCCCTTGGGGGGGGGCACTGTCAGGGTCCCAGCGCTCAATCCGTGCACAGGCACGTTAGAATCGCGTCACGGCGCGTGCCGCGCATCTGGGGCGCGCGTGCGTGGCGCAGCGGCGCGGCGCGTGCACGAGCGCGCGGACGTGCGCGCCTCCTCCCGGGACCAATCACAGACCTGACAGGCCTATTTAAACCAGCCCCTGTCTTTGCACAGGTTGCTGGTTTATCGTCAGCTCTGAGTAAAGTTTTGACACTTTGACTTGTGCCCTTTGACCTGGATTTACTTCCCGACTCAGCTCTCACCTGGAAACCTGACCTCGGCCTGTTTGTGAACTCTGCTGCCTTCTTGAACCCCTTTGACCTCGGACCGTGACCTGGATTTGCTTCTGTCTCCTGCCCTTGAACTTCGGCTTACATACCTGGACTTGTCTTAGCGCTACCCGGAACCCGGACTTTTTACCTGTACCCGGATCTGCTTCCATTTTGTCTGCTGGCTTTTGAACTGTGCCCTGGGACTTACCACTTCCACCTGCCTTGGTGATCCTCCAGCACCTACTGCACATCTCAGCCTCTGACCTCCAGTGCCTGCATCCCATCTACCTACCCCCCCGGTACCGGTACCTCCTTGTGCCTCTGCCTCCTGTCTCAAATTCCAGGGGGCAGGTGCGCTTGGTCGTAAAGGTGAGCCGTCCTCAGCATCTCGGCCTCGGTAAGTACTTGTGTTTCCTGACATGCGGACTGGTTGGCGGTGTTAGTTGGTCTTTGATGGCGGCAGTTACAGATGTGATGGAAATGGTGGTGGGCTCATCGGTGGGATGGGTCCCTTATGGGTATTTATTCCAGCGGAACGGTGTCCGCTGGAATACGGTTGGTTGCACTGCAGGACAAAAAGGTTTGTCTCCGAGCTGGGTCGGCTGGGGGCCGGTTTAAAGGTTAATGGTGGTGCAGTGCAGTAGTAAAGGAAGGTGAAGCCGGGTTGCCGTCAAAGATCAGGAAGCTGGGTTATATATAAAGTTGGTTACAAAATTGTTAAGGAATAAAGTTTGTGTGATTTAATTATTTTGATTTAATTATTTAATTGATATGGTTAAAAATAAATTGGCTGTTGTGGCCATTTTACTCCAACAAGATTGTGTCTCTCTCGTTAATCTTAGTAAGGGGGGGGAGGGGGTAAGTGAGGAAATAATAAAAGGGGTTGATGGTTTTGGGTAAGAATTGGGCTATCCGATGTACACTGGTCATGTTTAAAATTCTAATAATAATATTCAGCATAGCAGCTACAATTCCTCCACAATGATAACATAATTCATTTAAAAAACACCAATTGGCATCTAGGAGATATATGTACTTACCCTCTGTATGACCAACAACTTTTTCACATTTTGGCCTTTTTAATTTGGCGTTGGCTTCTATTCCTGGACCATCTACGCTTAAGCCAAGATTGAATCCGAGACATTCTTCTACTTCTGTATCAGAGACAGCTGTGTTTGAAAACAAAAATGTTACTGGATAGGTAAGCTGGCCAATGAAGTTCTGCTCCTAATCATTTTGGTTGTAATTTTTGATACATACAATCTGTAGTCATGTGATTGTCTAAGGCCGCGTACACACGATCAAATCTATCTGCTGGAAACGGTCGGCCCGACCGTCCCAGCAGACAGGTTCGACCGTGTGTACGGGCGAGCAGACGGATTTGGCCACCCGACAGATTTCAAAGCATGCTTTGAAATCTGTCGGCTGGGAACCTGTCCGTCCGACATGTCTGCTGGTTAGTATGCTCTTTGTAGCTCCTGCCCTGCAGTGCTGAAATGGGTAACATCTATATCAGCAAGAGGAGGGAGCTGCTGAGCAGGAGGAGTTCAATAGATTGAGTCAGGCAGCAAAGGGAACTGTAGACAAGAGGAGAGGGACACTACTGTAATTAAGAGTGTTTAAACTGCATTTCCCAAAGAGATTGCTAGGAGGAGGCAATACAGGACATAGGCTGGAGGCTGTACAGGACATAGCTTCCTTTTTGCTGTGAGGGAGACTGGAGAGTGTGCAATGCTGTTATCGCTGCTGCATGTCTGGATCTGGAGTGCTGAGTTTGGGAGTGACAACAGCCAAAGTAACCTGCATACATAGCAGAGAATAGAATAATCACTGTGTGTGGTGAGCTGTAATATCGCTGGGACTGGTCAGTTGCTGCTGTGGGGACTGCTATCTGCTGCTAGAGAGAGAGACTGAGCCCTTTAGTAACTGACCATACAGCCATGTAGTAGAATTATTTCCATTTGCAGGCTTGACTGGGGCTATTCTCATATGCACCATCAGTACAACTGGGCCACAACGCTAGCTAGCTGAAGAGTTAGGATTAAAGACTGTTCCTTTACAGCTGCTACAGTGAACTTCACCTATTGCTTGTGCTAAGAGGTACCTCTCAGGAGACATTGCACATATCCTAGGCTAGCCATTCTCCTAGACTAGTTTTGTATTATTATTCACATTGTGGTTAATGTGTATATGCACTGTTTATTGCTGACTTAGTTGATTCATGAGTTAATCCCAATCTACTGGTACAGAACTCTATTCTAAGTTACCTTGGCCAAGTGATTATAATGTCTAGTAGACCGTGTCTGAACCTACTTTCTGTGTGTTTATTTATGCTCAAACCACCATTTTTTCTAACCTTCACCCAGAGGTGTGTTTAGGTTTTGTGCTGCCCTAGGCCTGACTAAACTTGTGCACCCCCTAATTTAAATATGACCCACCCCTTCCTGTTACGGCCACACCCTGTGTTGTTTAAGACCCACCTGAAATTTTCGAGTGAGAGCCTGGGGGGGGGATGTATTCCCCGAATTTAATTAGATTTCCTCTTACTTCCTGGTTGCCCATAGGAAGTGAACGGAAATCTTTGCAATGGGACAGGGATGGTAAAAAATAAACTGACAGGGGCTATAACCCTCCCTTACTCTACCCAGAATGAAAAAAAAAGTGTTGCCTATAGTTCTACTTTAAGTAGATGGTGCAGCAGAAACATATAGCACAGTGAGGAAGGTTTGTGGTCCAGGATGATAAAACAGTCAAAATTGGAAGCGCCCCCCCCCCCCCCCACAGTTGCGGAATGTCGGCTGCCCGAATACCAGAAGCAGCACGCCCGCTTTTTGGGGGCGCTAGACTAATTTTCCTAACAGTGTAGCTCTCAAGCCGGCGGGGACTCTTTTCGTGCTGCCCCCCTGTAAAGTGCTGCCCTAGGCCTGGGCCTTGTTGGCCTAGGCCAGGATACAGCTCTGCCTACACCAATATATTGAGTTAATTTACCACTAAACGGTCTTGTGTCTATTTCCTGATACTAACTCACAGTGGAGTAAAAGGTATCCACACTTGTGTGTTCATATAAATCAGGGTTCCTAAAACTACGGCTCTCCAGCTGTTCTAGGACTACACATCCCATGAGGCATTGTAAAACTCTAATGCCGCGTATACACAATCATTTTTTGGCATGAAAAAAAACTTTGTTTTTTAGCATGTAGAAAAACAATGTTTTTCCAACTTCATCATTAAAAACGATGTTGCCCACACACCATCGTTTAAAAAAAATTATGAGCAAAGCGCGGTGACGTACAACACGTACGACGGCACTCTAAAGGGGAAGTTCCATTCAAGCTCCCATCTCATAACTTGCTTCTGAGCATGCGCGGGTTTAAAACTTTGTTTTTAACATAGTTTTAGCCCACACACGATCATTTTTTACAACCCAAAAAACAACATTTTTTAAAACAACGTTAAAAAATGCAGCATGCTCAAATTTTTTTTTGTCGTTTGTCAGATTATTTTAAATGACGTTTTTTAAAACGTCGTTTTTTTTCACGCCGAAAAATGATTGTGTGTACGCGGCATGACATTCACAGACATAACTAGGCATTATGGGAATTGTAGTTCCTGAATAACTGGAGGGCCATAGTTTGAAGACCCATGATATAAATGCTTGCAGCAACTTTCACTCAACCAGGTGTGCAAGAGTGGCTGAGGGTGCTCCTGGAGTCGAGATGCAGATCAAATAACCCAAATTACCAAGTGGATCCTTCATGGGTAGCACTACAAAGATAATCTACTTTGTATATTACTTAGTATTAGTTACATCAAGCTCAAATTATAGAAAAAAAAGAAAATTTTAAATCGGCATCCACTGAAAATAAATCACTTGATACTTGGTTGTGACCACAGAAGGTTTAATTGCAGATTCAACTTTTTCTAGCACATGTGCTTTACAAAAAGTTTCCTTTTTCCAGACTGAGGATCACATTAAGGGCCCTTTCATACGGGGCAGATCAGTAATGATCCGCTGATCCCCGCTGAGCCAGCAGATGACAGGGTCGTCCCCACACACTGTGCAGGGACCGCCCTGTCTTTTCTCCGCTCTCCCCTATAGGAGGATCGGATGAACATGGACCGTCTGTCTGTGTTCATCCGATCCATAGACGGAAGGAAAAATAGGGTTTTCCTCCATCTGCAGAATCGGAGGAATGCGGAGGCGGGCGAGATCGGGTGTCAGCAGATGTTCATCAGCTGACACCCGCAATCTCATAGGGACCAATATATGTCCCTCTTTCATCCGCAAACGGATGGATGAAAAAGCGGACATACGGTCCGCAAGTGTAAAAAGGTCCTAACAGTTAGAATTTGGGGGGGGGGGCGTGGCGTGGCCCAATATAGCATGGAGTTGGACGTGCATGCTTTGAGCTCCATCCAATACTCCTGTACTGCCCATCCTGATCTCCAGCACTATCCTTATCCTGCACAGCCCAGCGGGACCCCCTGGGGACCCTGCACACCTGTGGCAACAGTTAGAATTTAGGTTGTTCAAATAAGAAGCAGAAAGCATTTTCTTTCCCTTGCCTTTGATTTTTTCATGTTATTATGATAGATTTGTCTTCATTAACCATTAAAAAATCTCACAAAAAATCTGAAAACGTTTTTTAATGAAATGCTAACCGTGTATGGCTAGCTTTAGAAAATCTATTGAATGTGAATATTGTGAAGTTTATTTAATCTTTTTCACATTCATTTATCTCTAGTAGTGCAGCACCATACACTGATATATTATAATCTGGAAAAAAACAGCTTTAGATTCCCCAACAACTATGAAATATGAAGGACTACCTAGATATTCCACTCCATTTTTTTTCCAGCCAGGGCCTTTGCAATACATATGTATGTGCTTGTACATTTAAAATAGGTCATGCAATCTGATTGCAACTGGTTCCATTGCTTACTTTAGGGCCTGTCCCCCATGGGAAATACTGTGGTAACACATGCACTGCAAGGCACTTTAATGTGCATTCACTATAAATTGGCTCTCAATGCAGTTAAATTTGATGCTGATATATTCTTTTTTTTTACAGTGCACTGCAACACACATGGGAAATTTATCAAGGAAATTAGCAGCAAAATTAGTTGAAAATCTTCTTCAGCACAGTCTCTAAAACAGGTTTACAGACCTTTGCATCTGTATTCCTAAGTGACCATTTGCAAAATTCAAAGACAGATTTATTAATGAAGATGAGACAAATTTACACTCTCAACAGATGCATTACTAAGAAGTGGTCAGGGTCAGGATTCATTTAGCAAGTGCTGCTTTAGGGCAGCCAAATGTGGCATTTATGATTCAGGTTCTAACCTGGTTAACAATCTGTCTCTCAATATTTCTCAGTGCTCCAGTTTAGCATTTTGTTGCCGTGCAACAGGATTGATAAATGTCACCCAATGTGCTTTGTGCTTTGGTGTCCTGTATTCCAATGTAATTTTGTATGTTGGGTGTCATTTAATGCAACATAGTAATGTGAATGATACCTATCTCAACACTCTTTGGCAAATATAAGGTGAAGAGATAGAAACAGTGACATATTTTATCTTCCTAGGCTCCAAGATCACAGCAGACGGTGACTTTAGCCATGAAATTAAGAGACGCTTAATTCTCGGGAGGAAAGCAATGGCAAACCTAGACAACATTATAAAAAGCAGAGACATCACCTTACAAATTGTCGTATAGTCAAAGCTATGGTAGTCCCAGTAGTAACCCATGGCTGTGAAAATTGGACCATATAGAAAGCTGAACGCCGATGAATCAACCCTGAACATTCACTGGAAGGACAGATCCTAAAGCTGAAACTTGAATACTATGACCACCTAAAGCCCTGTACCAGGGGCGGACTGACCATTGGGACTCTCGGGCACTGCCCGAGGGCCCCATGGCACTAGAGGGCCCCATCAGGGTTGCCAGGCTCAAGTGTTTGTTTACATCTGTCCCTGATATGTCCGAAGCCGACATGCTTTTGATGTGAAAATCCGGAGATTTTATCTGCCCTGCCTCTGCAGTGCCTCCTGGCGTGGTGGCCACCTGTAAGCCCGGGGGCCCCATAATCTTCTATTGCCCGGGGGCCCCATGAGTTGTCAGTCCACCCCTGCCCTGTACACATGATCGAATATCTGATGGAATCTAATCCAATGGATTTTTTCTTCGGATATCTGATGAAGCTGACTTTCATCAGTCTTGCCTACACACCATCGGTCAAAAATCCAACCATGTCCAAACGCGGTGACGTAAAACACTACGACGTGCTGAGAAAAATGAAGTTCAATGCTTCCGAGCATGCGTCGACTTGATTCTGAGCATGCGTGGATTTTTGAACGACGATCGTTTTTTTTTTATCCATAGGAAAAATTTAAAACATGTTCTCTTTTTTTTTCACCGATGGAAAACAAACCGATGGGGCCCACACACGATTGGTTTGTCTGATGAAAATGGTCAATTGGTCCGTTTTCATCAGACAAACCAATCGTATGTACAGGGCTTTATGCAACAAGAGGACTCATTGGAAAAGACCCTGATGCTGGAAAACATGGAAGGAAAAAGGAGAAGAGGACAACATAAAACAAGATGGATAGATTGCATCATTGAAAATTTGAACGTGAAAAAAAGAAAGACCCGGGAGGAAGTGGAGGACAGAAAAGCTTGGCGTGCTATGGTCCATGAGGTCACGAAGAGTTATACACAACTAAACAACAACAACAACAATATTAAGGGTCCCTTATTACATAGACATTTGTATTATCCAAGTGTTCAGGGTTATGGAGCATCCAAGAGAGAGGCACATGCAGACACCCTCCAAGCCCTGGTTTATGTTGGGGGTTACACAACAGAGAGAATATAGAGGACAAAAATGTATAACTGTTCAATCACCATTTCTTCTGAGCCCTTTTGGCCATTGGCTAGCTTTAGCATGACGCTTACCTTTAGTTTTCATAATGGTATCATCCAGTACATAGACAAGCTTATATCTGCCACCAATGTTTCCAGAGACTGCATAATGAGTGCCGTACATTTCCAAAAATGCAAAATGTTCTGCCTTGTCATAAAAATATGGCAGGTTGTTCACATCATCAATAAAAGTTGGGGTGACAACAAAACCCCGAGTACGCATCTGAAATGTTGCCAGCTGTAAATTTCCTGATATCTGCAGGAATTTTTTATTCTGTAAAGAAAAACAAATATTTCTTCAATGGATTAAAAAAAAAAAAAACACTAGTACTGTATTAACAAATATAATGTTGTAGTAGAGGGAGTTGATTTGTGTACTAACACGGGTCCTGGTTCCCCCATGAAAGTGAAGGCCTCTTGAGCCCCTTAGGGAAAGAGTGCCTTGACTGATGGGGGCATGGCCAGGTACTGGACAAAGTGGTGGTCACTTAAGGATTGGTTAACTTGGGGGATGGGATGGGCCTGAGCTTGGGTAAAAGGGATCGCACCTGGGGAAGACTTTATTGTCTTGATGATGCGGTGCCTGGACTGATATCCGTGACCTCAGCAGAGAACGGACTTCAGCTTGCTCTCTTGTGAAAATGGGTCACAGGAGTGCATAATGAATTGCACTCCTTTGATCCATAGAAGTCCAGCCAAACAAGCTCTCCTTGCCCGGCCTGTCAGTTTTGATGGACGGCCATGTCTTGGTAGGTTTGAAGTTGTGCCATACTCTTTCCATTTTTGGATGATGAATTAAACAGTGCTCCTTGAGATGTTCAAAGTGTGGGATAATTTTTTTATATAACCTAACCCTGCTTTAAACTTCTCCACAACTTACAGGTGGACTCTATTTACTAATTAGGTAACTTCTGAAGGCAGTTTGTTCCACTAAATTTTAGAGTATCAGAGTAAATGGGGATGAATACAAATGCATGCCACACTTTTCAGATATTTATTTGTAAAAAAAAATGTAAAAAAAATTGTAGCTTAATGGCACAATCAGTACCTCAAAAAAGATGGCCGTGTGCTCCACCACGCCACAAGTGATGTCACAGACAAAATGCGTTAGGGCGAAGCCACACAACTAATGTTACTTCCGGTGACATCACTTCCAACAACTATAGCAGTCTTCTCTTTGGTTTGTAACTTGAGAGTGAAGGTGGTAAAGGTGGTGAGGAGATATTCAGAGGGAAAATAAATTAAAGCATTGTGTAAAGGGAAAGCTCCTAAAGCGCTATTGATGACCTTCCTATTAACCCGTTCCCCACTGAGCCATAGTAAAATGACGTCAGTGGGGACCCTTCCTCCTTCAGACTGGACGTCATATGACGTCCTTCTCTTTTTCGGCCGCTAGGCATCGGGTCGCGAGGAATGCGGCAGGGGCGACCCTCGCGACCCGGTGCGTGTGCCCGGCGGTCACGATGACTGCCGGGCACCCGCGATTGCCCGCAATCACGGCAGAAGCATGGATCTGTGTGTGTAAAGACACAGATCCATGCCTGTCAGCGGTGAGGAGACTGATGTGTGTTCCCAGTACATCGATCTCCTCCCCTTGTGAGTCCCCCTCCCCTAACAGTTAGAACACACTTTAGGGAACATATTTAACCCCTACAGTGCCCCCTAGTGTTAACCCCTTTCCTGCCAGTCACATTTACACAGTAATCAGTGCAGTTTTATAGCACTAATCGCTGTGTAAATGTGAATGGCCCCAAAAATGTGTCAAAAGTGTCCGATGTGTCCGCCGCAATGTCACGGTCACAATAAAAAAAAAACACAGATCGCTGCCATTACTAGTAAAATATATTTTTTTTTCCATAATTCTATTTCCTATTTTGTAGACGCTAGAACTTTTGGGCAAACTGTTAAAATACGCTTATTCGATTTTTTTTTACCAAAAATATGTAGAAGAATACGTATCGGTCTAAACTGAGGGAAAAAAAAGTTTAAAAAAAAATAATTATGATATTTATTAAATCAAAAAGTTAAAAATATTGGGCCAGATTCTCAAAAGAGATACAACGGTGTATCGCAGGAAACACCGTTGTATCTTTGTTTTTTTTACTGGGTATCTATGCGTGTGATTCATAGAATCACTTACGCATAGATACAGTGAAGATCTGACAGGTGTAAAACACTTACACCGTCGGATCGTAGATGTAATGACTTCGCTGGCCGCTAGGTGGCCTTTACGTTGATTTCTCATTTGCCTATGCAAATGAGCCTAATACGCCGATTCCCGAACGTTTTTACGCCGCCCCGTCGTCGTTCACGTCGTTTCCGTAAGCGGAAGGTTACCCCTGCTATATGAGTCAGCGTCGTCTTTTTCCGTCGGTTACGTCGTTTTACTAAGTCGTTCGCGAATAGGGCATTGCGTAAGTGACGATCACGTCGTTTTCACGTCGGTTTCAACAACGTTTTCTGACGTGAGCTGGAGCATGCGCACTGGGCTTTTTTCCCGGCCGGCGCATGCGCAGTTCGATTGACGCGGGGGCGCTCTTAATTTAAATACAAGCCGCCCCCTTTGAATTTTGCGGGGATACGCAGGGCCATTTACACTACGCCGCTGCAAACTACGGAGCAAGTGCTTGGAGAATACGGCACTTGCTCCATTAAGTTGCGGCGGCGTAGTGTAAATGGCATACGCTACGCCGCCGCAGATTCTATGTGAATCTGGCCCATTGTGTTTTTTTTAAAATTGTCGCTTTCTTTTGTTTATAGCGCAAAAAATAAAAACCGCAGAGGTGATCAAATACCACCAAAAGAAAGCTCTATTTGTGAAAAAAAAAGGATGCCAATTTTGTTTGGGAGCCACGTCGCACGACCGCGCAATTGTCATTCAAAGTGCGGCAGCGCTGAAAACTGAATACCCTGTATGGAAGTAGTTAATAATAAGGGGTCACAAAGAGTCCAACAAATCCTATTAGAAGTTGTCCCCCCCCTCTGCTTTTTAGGTGGTGCTGTAGCAGATTGGGGCAGTTGGAAAATTATAAAGTGAACCTATAACTATGCAAAGAACAGTTTTTTTTTTTTCTTAAACTTTCTTAAATCATAGGCCATAAATAAGCCTACAGTGAGTGGAGTCTGAGTAACTTCAGAAATTCCAATTTGTAGACTTGTCTTTGACCAGTTCCTCAAAAATAAATAACAAAAATAACAAGTCCCATTTTTATCAGGGCAGGTCAGTTGCTGTGGCAGATTGGGACAGTTAGAAAACTATAAAGTGAACCTATGTCTATGCAAAGATTAGGTTGTCTTTCTTAAACTTTCTTAAATCATGAGCCATAAATAATGATACAGTGAGTGAAGTCGGAGTAACTTCAGAATTCCCAATTTATAGACTTGTCTTTGATCAGTTCCTCAAAAATAAATAACAACAACAAGTCCCGTTTTTATCAGGCCAGGTCAGTAAACTTCTAGCCAGGTAGCCACACTCAAAGTCAGAGAGTAAAGCCTCGTACACACTCTTGTTTTAGTAAGTTTGAGTAAACCGTGCGTGTGTACGAGGCTTTCAAGTTTCTCGTCTGGAAATCTGCCCAGAATCTCGACAAGAAAAATAGAGAATATATTCTCTATTTTTCTCGTCGTGAGATTCTCGACAGTTTTCTTGCCGAGAAACCCGAGAGTGTGTATACTTACCTGTCACCGGGGAAATCCGCGCAAGCTCGAAATGACTGGGTGCAGCAAGATGGCAGCGACAGCATCGAATGTGATGAGCACATGTTCGTCGTACGCGATGACGTCAACGCGTTCTTTCCTTTCAAAAAAACTGCAGTTCTTTTAAAGCGAGAGTCTGTACACTCGGGCGGCAAGAGATTCTTGAGAAGAATCTCGTCAGGGAAAACTATGTTTTTTTTTCCTGATGAGATTCTTGCCCGTGTTTACAGGGCTTCATTCTTACAGCCATGAAACTAGCAATTTCAGTAGGAGATGACAATGGTGGCTCATTTATTTTTTAAATATTGGATCTGGTGGAAAAAAAAAAAATATGTGTTGTACGTCACCGGGCTTTGCTCATCATTTTTTTAAAACGATGGTGTGTGGGCAACGTCGTTTTTAATGATGAAGTTGGAAAAGTGTAGTTTTTTGTACATGCTGAAAAACAATTATTTTTTTCATGCTGAAAAATGATTGTGTGTACGCGGCATGATTGTTACTGATGTGGAGAGCCTGGAAGGTATAGGGGCCCCCTGTAACATTTATGTGCCTTACCTTGTCTAATTTGTACTCATTGAGCTGAGTCACTTTCCCTTTCTTCGTTTTATTAATTCCAATCTCTCCACCGATTGTAAATTGTTTGCCACTAACGCCCGCTGCAGCAGCTTCCTCAGTCTCTCCACCACCACCAGCTTCTTTAATCTCTTTACCACCCTTATCTCCTGCAACGCCATCAACACCGCTGACACCTCCTCCGGCTTTTTTGCTTAGTTCAGTTGGTGTGAGCTTGAAGGATAGCGATGCCTCAAAGCTTTCCGTCGTCTCCTTCAAAACACTTTCCACCACAGAAACAGTGTCAGTGAAAGTTTCTGATGTAAAAGCCTTGTCAGCTACCGTCTGAGGAATATAGAGAGATAACAGCAAACGGAAAATTATAATAAGATCTAGAATGAAAACTGCATTAAACCATAATTAAACTTACAATTTAGTACTGTTCAGCTCACACTGCTACAGTAATTTACTACATATTTATTTAAATTTTTTCTGTTATTAAGGTCATAACTAAAAATATAATCTACATTTTTTGCAAAGTTGAATGCTGCATAATACCAACGTATTTGTTTTCAATTTCTTTTTTATTGATATTTTTCACATATACAAAAAAAATATACATTAAAACATATATATATGTTGTCATCGTTTATGTGCCTAAAAAGTTCATATTGTACATTCAAATTAAACGCTTGGGATGTAGCACTTTATCACTACCAGTTGTATCCACGGTGCCAGCCGGTGGATAGTATACTATTCAATTTATGGACTCACAGCAATTATAATATCCCTCTAGCTGACCTTAATAAGAGGGAGTTGTCAATGTATTCTAAAGAGTCTCTATTAGAGGGCACATGCAGAACAATTATGTACCTCCTGCCCTGTAGAGAATTCCTCTAAAGATAGTATGCAGCCCTTGCCAGTGGGGTATTTAGGTTTTGTACTGCCCTAGGCCTGATGAAACTCTTGCACTCCCTTAATTTAAATATGACCCACCCCTTACCTGTCAAGGCCACACCCCCATTTAAGACCCGCCCTGACATTTTCCAGTGGAGACACTAGTTATGAAGACCTTGGGGAGGCAGTAGAGTCCCTTAATTTGCAGGGATTTACTCTGACTTCCTGTTTTGTTATGGAGCCCGTCGGCTGACTTTTTGACAGTTTTTAGCTTCCCGACAAGGCATCTGTCTCTCTCTATCTGAGAACTCAGGTGGGAGGTCCATTGTTATGATAGGACAGTGGAAACTAGAAGCGACACAAAGCCCCCTCCCCCCAGTTGCGGAACGCTGCCTGCCCACACAACAACCCATTAGTTGGGGTCTGCCGCCCTAGCCTCCTCCATGTGTATGGGCTGTTCCTCCTCCTGATGGTGGCCCTGCCAGTATTATTATACCAGCAGTAGTGCGGCCGCTTAATGTGGGCACTAGACTGATTTGCCTCCAGACCCAGTCCTCCCCAAGAGTGGCGCTACATTAAAAGTGTAGCGCAAGCCACAGGGACTCTTTTCGTGCTGCCCCCCTGCAAAGGGCTGCCCTAATCCTGGGCCTTGTTGGCCTAGGCCAGTGTTTCTCAATTCCAGTCCTCAGGCCCCCCCAACAGGTCAGGTTTTCAGGATTTCCATTTTTTGCACAGGTGATTTGATCAGTTTCACTGCCTTAGTAATCACCACAGCCTTTTCATCTGAGGGAAATCCTGAAAACATGACCTGTTGGGGGGGGCGTGAGGACTGGAATTGAGAAACACTGGCCTAGGCCAAGATACAGCATTACCTTGCGCTAGTATAGTGTACAGGGGCGGACTGACCATTTGGTCACTCGGGCACTGCCCGAGGGCCCCATGCCACTAGGGGGCCCCATCAGGGTTGCCAGCCTCAGTAAAACTAGGGACAGTATGTAAAAAGCTGTCCCACCTCTCCAATACCTTTTCAGCATGTGTATGTATACTGTGTGTGTATATTGTGTGTGTGCGTATACTGTGTATGTATACTGTATGTGTGTGTGTATACTGTGTGGCCCCATAATCTCCTATTGCCTGTTGGCCCAATAATCTCCTATTGCCCGGGGGCCCCATGAGCTGTCAGTCCGCCCCTGATAGTGTATGAACAGAGATCTATCTCTCACTTCAGGGTCCAAGGCAGAGTTTGCCCAATGACAAGGCCTGTGGCTACAGGACAGGCAAAACAAACAATTGCTTGAGCCCCGAGCTGGCCTGGGGCCCCCAACTTCCCCTTCCCAGGCTGTAGCGTGGCCGAGCTCCTCTTCCTTCCTCCTGGAGTCCTGTCAGTCCAGCCGGGTACCGCTTGGGGTACAGGAGATTCAGTTTCCTGTTCCTGGCTGGACTGACAGGAAGTGCACACTGAGCGCTCACTTCCTTTCAGTCCGGCCTGGAACACAGCAAACTGAATCTCCTGTACCGCGGGGTACCGGGCCCGGGCACTATCTGATAGGGGACTGGGGATCCATAATGATAGAACACCGGACTGACAGGAGGAAGAGGGGCTTGGCCACACTACAGCGGCAGCCTACAGGAAAGAAGGGGAGGTGAGAATAGAAAAACATATGGACTAGGGAGGGGGAGGAGTAAGAACATGGGTGTAAAAAATTAGAGTAGCGCTAATGTAGGCTTTGCGTGATTGGGGGCCTCCCATTTTGCTTGGGGCCCCTAAATTCCTTCAAATAGGCCTGCCAATAACCAGCAGTGACCAGGCGGGAAACAAACTTTGCAGATATAAACCATAGAAAGTGTCATAAACATAACATGAAAGGGGGGCTATTATTAAATACATACACCTTTTCCTTACCCGATAATTCAGTGTTGCGACATTCCATGGTGTGCGATAATATGTTTTTGTGTTACCATCACGGACTCGATTACAAAGTCCATTAAAATGTTCATTGTCAAAAGGGTTTGCCTTCGTGTCCGTTCCAAGAATACTGGCTCTGAAAAAAAAATGAAAAATAACATTGAATTGTCTTTCTATAACACAATATAGACACAATCCACAACTAGAGTTTAGGTTAACTTAAAGTGGATGTAAACCCCAAAAAAATGTATTTTTTTTATGTCACAATGTAGAGTATAATATTTCCTATCATTTGTGCCCAGTCTTGCCACACAGAGTTAATCCAGCGCTGAGTAATCCTCTTTTATGTTCAGTGAAAACGAACAGCCTTCCAGATAAAACCCTGCCTAAACAAAAAGTCCTGAATCTCTCTTCTTGCTTTGAGTGAGAGGTTATTTACATATCTAGCTAGGACATGTTTATCTTATGTTATGTTTTGTTTATCATAACATGAGGTGATATAACATCATAACACATCCTAGTAATATACAATGAACTTTGCATCACCTCTTGTTATGATAAACATGTCCACGCTATATTTGTAAATAACCTGTTACTGAAAGCAAAAACAGAGAAACGGACTTGACCTAATTTGGCAGGTTTTTATCTGAAGTCCGGTTAATTTGCACTGGACTTTAAAAGAGGATTACTCAGCGCTGGATTAACTCTGTGTGGCAAGACTGGGCACAGATGATAGGAAATCTTATACTCTACATTGTGACATTAAAACAAAAAAATATTTTTTTGGGGTTTACAACCACTTTAAACCCGGCCTGGCCTAAAACATTTTTAAGACAAGAACATACTGTCATGTACAATATGTCACCTGTTGAAGGAAAGTACAAAATTAAAGTAGTTCTACAGTCTAATGGCGCGTACTCATGACTAGAAAAATTCAATTTTTTAAATTGGTCATTAAAAACGATTGTGTGTAGGCTCCAGAGCATCTCGACAAGAAAAATTACCATTAAAATGTAGAACCTGCTCTATTTTTTCTCGTAATTTTTCTCGTCGTGAAAAGCGGTCGTGTGTAGGCTTTAACGACGGGGAAAAAACATGCATGCTCAGAAGCAAGTTATGAGAAGGGAAATTTGCATAATCAGCCCAAAGGGTGGCGCCATTCGAATAGAACTTCCCCTTTATAGTGCCGTCGTGTTATACGTCACCGCGCTTTGCTAGAGCATTTTTTTCACGATCGCGTGTATGCAAGGCAGGCTTGACAGAAATCACGTAGAGAAAAACTTTGGGCCAGATTCAGAGAGCCGTAAGTCCTGTTTAACTGGTGTTAGACAGGAGTACTTTCAAATTACGCGCGCCGTATCACTAGTTTGAATCCTCAAACCATGATACGGCGGCGTTGGGCTTCGATCTGACAGGCTTACGTCTTCGTACGCCTTCGGATCTACGCTGCAATCTTTTTGCGGCCGCTGGGTGGAGTTCGCGTAGTTTTCAGCGTCGGGTATGCAAATGAGATTTTTCCGGCGATCCACGAAGTTACGAGCGTCGTTCGCAATCGCGTACGTCATTTTTTTGCTACGTAAAGTTAAACCAGCTATTAGCTGGTCTAACGTTACGCGGCCCATGTTAAGTATGGCCGTCGTTCCCGCGTCGACTTTCAATTTTTTTTATTTTTTTTACGTAAGTCGTTCGGGAATAGGAATGTCCGTAAACGATGCTACTCAAAAAAAAATGACGTAACGACGTGATTTCGCGTAATGCACGGCGAGAAATTTCTGAACGGAGCATGCGCTGTTCGATCGCCGCGGGAACGCGCCTAATTTAAATGCCTCACGCCCCCTAATCGCATAGTTTGATTCTGCCGGGAGAAATACACTACGCCGCCGTACCTTACGGGCCAAAATATCTCTGAATTCCTCGTAGAGCCAGGTAAAGTACGGCGGCGTAGAGTATCTCTGATACTCTGCGGGAATCTAATTCTACCTGAATCTGGCCCCTTGTTTTTTTCCATGACATTAAAAACAGTCGCGTGTACGCGGCATTAGATTCTACTGCTGTCAAAGTGCTGTAAGTTGGAAGCAGGGGCATAACTTATCAGTGCTGTGTGTGTGTCTATAGATACACACAGCCTGGCTCAAAAGCATGTAGGCTTGGGTGCCCCCATAGCTTGCTGAAAAGGCACCCAGAGGATGGAGGAGCAGACAATGCCAGCGAGGAACTGCCATAGTGGAGGTAAGAGACCATTCTGTGCAATATTTTTGAACAGATCAGGTAAGTATAACTTTTTTATTTTAAGAAAAAAATACCCTTTTTTTTATAACTTTAACAGATCTTTTGGCAGGATTGACGGGTAAAAGCACCATTTTACATGAGCAATTCAGAGAAGCAAAAAACTGCTGTGTTATTGTCAGGGCTGCCATCAGGAATTATGGGGCCCCTTACACAGCTTCAGGCATGGGGGGTGCCGCCGCTAATTGAGAAGCGGGGGTGCTGCCGCCGATAATTTAGGTCAGGGGGTTTTGGGTGCTGACCTATGGGCCCCCTTACAAAAAATAAAAAAATAATTAAAAAAAAATATAAAAAAAATGTATAAAACAAAAAAGGGGGTAGCCATCCGGGGCACTGGGGATCTGGGGGCCCCTGTGGACCTCTGGGCCCTTTAATAAAAAGAAAAAAAAGAAGTAAAAAAATATATAAAAAAAAGTAAAAACATGTTTTATATAAAAAAATAAAAAAAAAGAGGGGGTTGCCATTCGGGGCCCTGGGGACAGCAACCCCGGTTCGAATCTGGGTCATAGTGGTGGTGTATAGTCCAGTGCTCCGGTTAGATAGTTGATTAGATAATTGATGTTTAGATGTTTAGTATGATGTTAGTAAGTTGTTTTCGCAGCAACACAGGTCCTCCAGAGAATGCAGATTTAATTCAACAACTTTAATACAGAATAAAGTTCAAATTCCACAGATGATACAAAAATCCAGAGAGAGTATTTCAAAGTCCCATTTTAGAGAATATATATATTCTGATCACTTCCAGACCAACATATATTCATGTAGAGAATACATGATAGGAGTATATTCTCTCCACTTCTAGACCTGTGCCAAATTCATACAGACAATCTACCGGGACTATATTCTCTGAATGACAAGATCAACTGAATGCCAGCTTGACTCTCTCAAAATATTGGTCTCACACTGGAGGGGGGGGGGGGGTTCTTTTCAGGTCAACCAAATGCCTCCCTGAATGAATGCCCCCCCCCTCAAGTCTAATTACCATTAATAAATACTTCCTTATGTATGTAAGGAAGTACCAGGCCATCTCACACACCTAGGTCGTCTTAGATAAGATTTACACATCAAAGGGTCCTCTGTACCTTTTGATACCAAGATTTGGTCAGCAAACTTCCTTTGATGTGTAACTTGAATGCCTGTATGTAACAGATAAATACCATGCCATACAAATAACACAATATTTTAAATACCTACACATCTATATTAATATTACAACACTCTGGGCCCTTTAATAAAGACAAACAAAAATATATATATATAAAGGTCAACTAATCTGATCATACCCTTAAAGACTATGTTCAATTTATCCAAAAAAATAATAAATGCAAATCTTTGCAGATAATAAAAAAAATGTGCGTATATTAAATATATACACTTTTTTCAAATCAGCTGCAAAGTATTGCAACTGTGATTAGTGGATCATGGGTGTAGTGCCAGGCTCTTGCAGAGTCTTCTTCTAGCTTTACTGTATGTATAGGTGTGAGTACCCTAATGCAATAGGCCAGTGATGGCGAACCTTGGCACTCCAGATGTTTAAGAACCACATTTCCCATGATGCTCATGCACTCTGCAGTGAAGTGCAGCATCATGGGAAATGTAGTTCCAAAACATCTGGGGTGCCGAGGTTCGCCATCACTGCAATAGGCTGTACAGACCTATGGCTCTAGCCTCTATGTCAATACCAAGTTATTGGCTTTCAGTTGGAGAGAGGGAGGAAGTGTCAATGGATTACGAGTGCAGTGATTGCCACACTGATGTTCCATTGAGAACTACAAGTCTGTCTGCCATGGTGGAACATAGAACTTGTAGTTCATTCATTCACAGATCTTAGTGAAATAATGACATGGCTGTGCAGACAGAGCCCCGCACTGCCACTCAAACTTCAAAAGTGACAGTTGCTGCAGTGGAGAAGAACCCCCACATGCTGTTACAGGGGCCAATTTGGGGGTAGGGGGATCTAATTTGCACCATGTTACACCCCCCACATGGTCTAAAAGGTGTTAGCCTTTAACCCTGAGTGGTAACAGTGCCCCCCCCCCCCCAGGTGACTCGGTGGGCTAACAACTAAATCCCAGGGTCTGGTCATTGGTGTACGGTAGAGCGGGGGGAAAAATTGGGTGCCAGTCACTTTAGTCTTTTTAAAAAGTATTTCTGAACTCAATAACAGGTGAGAGAATTTAGTTATGCAGGTCCATCATGACACTATTACAAACCCGTTTCCTGCTGTTCTGGCTGGCTCAGACAGTTCAAGATTATCACCACGACAGACGGGTTTTGGGTCTCTGTCTTCACACTCTTCATCAGAGAAATCTCCACAGTCATTATCAACGTTACACTTCAGCCTATCCTTTATACATCTACCTGTGTATATCAACAAGAGAGAATTATTACATTGTAATCAATTTTACCAATTTCTTTGCATGCATTCCAGCATTTTGTGCTGAGTATGTAGTTTAACCACTTGCCGACCGCCGCACACAGATGTAAGTTGACACAATGGCACAGGCAGGCACATTGGCGTACCTGTACCTGCCCAGCGGGCGCATGGGCACAGAAATCGCTGATCGCCCCCATTAGTAATAAAAAAATATTAATAAAAATGCTATAAAACTACCCCCTATATTGTAGACGCTATAACTTTTGCGTAAACTGATCAGTAAACGCTTATTGCGATGTTTTTTACCAAAAATATGTAGAAGAATACATATCGGCCTAAACTGAGGAAAAAAAAACATTTTTTTATATATATTTTGGGGGGATATTTATTATAGCAAAAAGTTAAAAATATTGCATTTTTTTCAAAATTGTCTCTCTATTTTTGTTTATAGCGCAAAAAATAAAAACCTCAGAGGTGATCAAATACCACCAAAAGAAAGCTCTATTTATGGGGAAAAAAAGGAGATAAATTGTGTTTGACAGCCACGTGGCACAACCACACAATTGTCAGTTACAGCGAGGCAGTGCCGAATCACAAAAAGTGGCCTGGTCTTTGACCAGCAAAATGGTCCGGGACTTAAGTCATTTTAGCAAAACGATTAAACAGAGAAAGGAGATCTATGAACTTTCCTGCAATTAAAATATATTCCTATCCACATCTGCTGGGATAACCAAAATACAAACTTTTTATATAATTGAAAGATGGTTGTGGTATGCATGTGTAGGTGGAGCCAAACTTGACAAGAGAAAATTGAAAAAGAGACTGTGCGGTGTTGAGCATGTTAGCGAGTCGCCAAACATCAATTTCACTGTGGAAACACTGTCAGGCTGAAGGACATTTTACACTTCAGAGCCTCAGGCCCTGTACACACGGGCAAGAATCTCTTGCCGCCCGAGTGTACACACTGACCTTTCAAAAGAATCACGGTTCTCTTAAAAGGCAAGAACGCGGTTACGTCATCGTGTACGACGAGCATGCGCTCGTCACATTCGATACCGTCGCCGCCATCTTGCTTCACCCTAGCTATGCCGTGGAAGCTACCGCACATGCGTCAAAGTCATTTCGAGCAGGCACGGGTTTCCATGGCGACAGGTAAGTATACACACTCTCGGGTTTCTCGCCGGGAAACAGGCCGACAAAATCTCGACGAGAAAAAAGAGAGCAGGTTCTCTTTTTTTCTTGTTGAGATTCCGGCCAGATTTCCAGACGAGAAACCTGAATGCCTCGTACACACGCACGGTTTTCTCGGTAAGAAGCAGTTTTCTTGCTGGTTTCTGCCAAGAAAACCGGTCGTGTGTACGAGGCTTGACACATTTAGAGGGATTGCATCTCATCTTTAGGTGTTGGCATGGTCTATTCTTGCCTGTCCCGACACATGCCTAAAAAGTTATTTTGAGGAAAGTGGCACAGAGCACAAAATTACCTTCACCAGCTTGTCTTGTGCCAACAGAGGGAAGCCAACCACAGCATGGTGTGACAGGCAGTAAACACACAGAGTCCGTATTTGCAAAGAATGTTGTATTGAACACTAAATCAACAGCTCAAGAGAACTTACCTGTCCTCAGCCACTTAAACACATGCAGAGAATGACAGCGGTAAGAAAAAAAAAAGACTTGGAGCAAAGTGCAGTTTGTCCGGTCCGACACAAATGGGAAGCTTCCTGAAGAGGTAGTAGTCCCTGCTCCTCTGGATCCTTTCCCTATTGCTATCATTATCCCTGCCAGTCAGGGATCCTATCCCTAACCTGCCCACTTGTATAAAACGCACCAAACTCTTTGTTAAATAGACTCGGCCTGTTCCAAAATGGCCACCAAAGTCACATGGGGCACCAACATCCAATAGGAAAGCTGCCTCCCTGTGACCAAGGAAAAATTAGATGAACCAAGTTCCTCTGAACTTCCTCCCCCATCTGCACTGCCGCTGCCGGTCGAGTACCACCTGCAGTGGAGAATACAGACTGCCTACGGGGATTTTGTGTTTTGACACCCCTCTTTTTCTTCCTTAGCAGAGAAAGGACCTAGAAAGATAGTTATATTGCAGGTAACAACATACATGCTGTGATGCTGGGCTTTCTTACTAGTATGGACTAGGTATGAGGAAGGCATCCTATATTAAATATTGATTTGCAAGCCCAGCTTTTCGGCAATCCCCTGTTCCCCCTGTAGATTTGATTGGTGGATGAACAGGGGACTATACCATATAGGCGTCCACCTAGACCACAGAGAGATATGTCCTCCCTCACACTACACAGGCAGTTTGAAGTGTGCAGCCCCCATCCCCCCCTGGGGAGAGTTTCCACTTAAAACAAATTCAACACATTCTTCAATTATTACGGAAATATGGATCAGACCTGTTTAAAAACAGGTGCATGCTGGAGGTGCCGGAGAGGCGTTCCTTTGCGTTCCTGCTAAAAAAAAGCCCTGGGTACAGTCAATAAAAGAACACTATTGTTTTCTTTTTACTAAGTCGCAGTCTGACACGCTTGCATCATTTACCATTTTCACACTGGAAATCCCTCCCGCAGTCGATTACTTTCTCCACGCAAAGTGTAGTGGATTTACACCGTTGGACTTCTCCTAAATTGCTCACACAAGGTTTGCCGCCAAACTGGCCAAACTTCTCAACACCCCGAGAGCGATACTAAAAAGAGAGAAACTTCAATGAGCATGTTTAGGTTTTTTTAGTCAGTCAAACACACGACAGTCAGTCAGGAAACAGCGGGGGACACGGGGGAGAGGAGGAAACAGCGGGGGACACGGAGGAGAAAAGGAAACAGCGGGGGACACGGAGGAGAGAAGGAAACAGCGGGGGACGCACGGGGGAGAGAAGGAAACAGCGGGGGAAACGGGGGAGAGAAGGAAACAGCGGGGGGACGCGAAGGAGAGAAGGAAACAGCGGGGGACACGGAGGAGAGAAGGAAACAGTGGGGGACACGGAGGAGAGAAGGAAACAGCGGGGGGGGCACGGGGGAGAGAAGGAAACAGCGTGGGACACACGGGGGAGAGAAGGAAACAGCGGGGGAAACGGGGGAGAGAAGGAAACAGCGGGGGACACGAAGGAGAGAAGGAAACAGCGAGGGACACGGAGGAGAGAAGGAAACAGCGGGGGACACGGAGGAGAGAGGGGAACAGCGAGGGGGCACGGGGGAGAGAAGAAAACAGCAGGGGACACGGAGGAGAGAAGGAAACAGCGGGGGGGGGGCACGGGGGAGAGGAGGAAACAGCGGGGGACAGGGAGGAGAGAAGGAAACAGCGGCGGGGGACACGGAGGGAGAAGGAAACAGCGGGGACACGGAGGAGAGAAGGAAACAGCGGGGGACACGGAGGAGAGAAGGAAACAGCAGGGGACACGGAGGAGAGAGGGAAACAGCGGGGGCACGGGGAGAGGAGGAAACAGCAGGGGACACGAAGGAGAGAAGGAAACAGCGGGGGGGCACGGGGAGAGGAGGAAACAGCGGTGGGGGACACGGAGGGAGAAGGAAACAGGTTCCACTGTAATTCATAGTGTTTAGCATTTTGTTTATATTTTTATTAAAACAATTATGCATACAGAATAAACAAAAACAGTAAGTTACCTTTTGGTTTGTACATGGGTCACACTCAGACCATTTGCCCCAGGAGCTCAGCAGGCAGTCTACTGGTGGTGGAGCATTTGTTTCTCTTGGTGACCTACAGAAAGAGATTTATCAATATTTTTTCTATATCAACATACATATAAGGGAGTATTACATTTACACAGATGCATCCATATTTTCTCATTACTTATGCGAGCCTGAAGCGTCTCTTAGCGGCGATTGATAAGCCAGTTTCTCATGCCCAGGGGCCTGCTCTAGATCAAGAGCATGAGAGGTTGGGTTACCTCTTCCTTGTTGCTAGGGAACTCATTGCCATATTGCAGAGTCTTAAACTCTCTGCCTGACACCCTGAGGGCCACGGAAATAGACACCAGTACACCTGCCCTCTCTGTATACCAAACCTTGCACAGATAAGTAGCAGACATGTGCAATTCGTTTAGTTCCAAAATAATTTTAACAAATTTTGACAAATTAGTTAATTCCGAATTTTTTTTTATTTTTCAATTTCCAAATTTTCGTATTTTCGTATTTCCGAAATTTTGAATTTTCAAATTTCCGCATTTCCGAAATTTTGAATTTGTCGGAAACTGTCTGAAATGTGGAAATTCTGAATTTCAGAAATTCAAAAATTCAGAAAATGCTGAATTTCGGAAATTCAAAATTCATGGGAGGTGGAGAAGCACAAGGTCTCTAACATCCACCAGCTCTGTGATGTCATCATGGAGTGGAAGAGGACTCCAGTGGCAACCTGTGATGCTCTGGTGAACTCCATGCCCAAGAGGTTTAATGCAGTGCTGGAAAATAATGGTGACCACACAAAATATTGACACTTTGGGCCCAATTTGGACTTTTCACTTACGAGTGTACTCACATTTGTTGCGAGCGGCTTATGCCGTGTACACACGATCACTTTTTGTGATGTAAAAAAACGTTGTTTTATCTCACGAAACAAAACAACGTTTTTCAAACTTCATCATAAAAAACGACGTTGCCTACACACCATCGTTTTCTGAAAATGCTCTTGCAAAGCGCGGTTACGTACACCACATTCGACGGCACTCTGTTCCATTGAAGCTCCGTCTCATAACTTGCTTCTGAGCATGCGCGGGTTTAAAAACGTCGCTTTCAATGTCGTTTTGCCCACACACGATCATTTTTTATGACACAAAAAACGACATTTTGAAAAACGACACAAAAAATTCAAGCAGGTTCGAATTTTTTTTTGGTCGTTTTTCAGAAGACATAAAACAACGTTTTGCCCACACACGATCATTTTAAATGACGTTTTTGAAACCGTTGGTTTTTTTTTCATCACAAAAAACGACCGTGTGTACGCGGCATTAGACATTAATGCATACCTACCAACTTTTTGACATGAGAACGAGGGACACCTATTCTCAAAAGTATGTAGGCATACTAGAGAATAATACCACAAAAAATGAGCACCCTAAATAATCGATCAGTATAAAGTAACTGTTTAATGTGGTGTCCCAATACATTCACCATACAGCCCACCCAAATAACAATACAGTAAAACCTTGGACTGCGAGCATAATTTGTTCCGGAAGCATGCTTGTAATCCAAAGCAATTGTATATCAAAGCAAATTTTCCCATAAGAAATAATGAAAACTCAAACAATTAGTTCCACAACCATTTACATTTAGCAATGTGATAAGTTGTGTAACCATAAAATGTCCATCCACAAATGGAAGCCTCCACAGGGGGATTAGAAGAAAAATCTAGCAGTAGCTCCAGAGTATAAAAGAGAAGAGAGGCGCCTCTAAGTGTAGCAATATGTTGTACCTTCATTAAATGTAACCATATTGCTACACTAAGGCGCCTCTCTTCTCTTTTATACTCAGTTGTGACATAACGCTACTTGTATATCAAGACATCGCTTGTCTATGAAGTCAAGATGTATTCAACCACTTAAGGACCACCTCCTGCACATATACGTCGGCAGAATGGCACGGTTGGGCACATGTACGTACAGGTGCGTCCTGTACTAGTACCCAGCCGTGGGTACGCGGGCGTACGCCCGTGGTGCGCTCCCATGACCCGATCCGCAGCTCCGTGACCGGGACCGCGGGACCCGCGGACCCGATCGCCGCTGGAGTACCGCAATCGGTCCTCAGAGCTAAAGAACGGGGAGGGCCGTGTGTAAACACGGCTTCCCCGTTCTTCACTGTGGCGGCAGCATCGATCGTGTCATCCCTTTTATAGGGGAACACAATCGATGACGTCACACCTACAGTCACACCCCCCTACAGTTGTAAACACACTTCAGGTCACACATAACTCCATCAGTGCACCCTGTGGTTAACTCCCAAACTGCAACTGTCATTTCCACAGTAAACAATGCATTTTAAATGCATTTTTTGCTGTGAAAATGACAATGGTCCCAAAAATGTGTCAAAATTGTCCGAAGTGTCCGCCAGAATGTCGCAGTCAGGGAAAAAAAATCGCTGATCGCCGCCATTAGTAGTAAAAATTTTTTTTTATAAAAATGCAATAAAACTATACCCTATTTTGAAAAACGCTATAAATCAAACCAACCGATAAACGCTTATTGCGATTTTTTTACCAAAAATAGGTAGAAGAATACGTATCGGCCTAAACTGAGGAAAAAAATATGTTTTTATATATTTTTGGGGGATATTTATTATAGCAAAAAGTAAAAAATATTGAATTTTTTTCAAAATTGTCGCTCTATTTTTGTTTATAGCGCAAAAAATGTAAACCGCAGAGGTGATTAAATACCACCAAAAGAAAGCTCTATTTGTGGGGGAAAAAGGACGCCAATTTTGTTTGCGAGCCACGTCGCACGAATCGCAATAATGGGCAAGGTCCTTTAGCTGCATTTTGGTCCGGGTCTTAAGTGGTTAAAAAAATAGCTTGTCTAGCAAAACGCTCTCAAACCAAGTTACTCTCAAACCACAGTATAACTGTATAAAGGAAAAGTAGTGTACACATTGTTTGTGTATTAATTCTTTGTTGTCCATGTAGCTTGGGAGTGGCATTGGGTTTACCTACAGTGCCTTGCATAAGTATTCACCCCCCTTGGCTTTTTACCTATTTTGTTACATTACAGCCTTTAGTTCAATGTTTTTTTTTAATCTGAATTATATGTGATGGATCAGAACACAATATTAATATAAGTCAGTGAAGTGAAATTAGAAAAATATATACATAAAACTATTTTTCAGAAATAAAAAACTGATAATTGGCATGTGCGTATGTATTCACCCCCTTTGTTATGAAGCCCATAAAAAGCTCTGATGCAACCAATTACCTTCAAAAGTCACATAATTAGTGAACTGATGTCCACCTGTGTGCAATCTAATTTTACATGACCTGTCATTACATATACACACTTTTTTGAAAGGCCCCAGAGGCTGCAACACCTCAGCAAGAGGCACCACTAACCAAACACTGCTATGAAGACCAAGGAACTCTCCAAACAAGTAAGGGAAAATGTTGTTGAGAAGTACAAGTCAGGGTGAGGTTATAAAAAAAAATCTTTAATGATCACTAGGAGCGCCATCAAATCTATCATAACCAAATAGAAAGAACATGGCACAACAGCAAACCTGCCAAGAGATGGCCGCACACCAAAACTCACAGACCGGGCAAGGAGGGCTTTAATCAGAGAGTCAGCACAGAGACCTAAGGGAACCCTGGGGGAGCTGCAGAGTTCCACAGCAGAGACTGGAGTATCTGTACATAGAATGACAATAAGTCGTACTCTCCATAGAGTTGGGCTTTATGGCAGAGTGGCCAGAAGAAAGCCATTACTTTCATCAAAAAACAAAATGGCACGTTTAGAGTTTGCGAAAAGGCATGTGGGAGACTCCCAAAATGTATGGAGGAAGGTGCTCTGGTCTGAGGAGACTACATTTTCACTTTTTTGCCATCAAAGAAAACACTATGGGCCAGATTCAGGTAGATGAGAGTATCTTTCCTCTGGAGTAACGCTTCTCATTTACGTTACTCTGAAGACCCTTTCAGCGCAAGTCCTGTAATTCACATAGCAGTTGCGCGTAAACTTGCGCCAGAGTAACGATAATGCGCTGGCGTAACCCGACGCAAGTGGAAGTGGGTGTGATCATATGTAAATGATGGGCGGAGCCCAGCGCAGAGGCTTACGTTCAGCGCATCAACCACGGAGCATGCGCAGTGAGTGAGGCTCCACTCGCCCCCTTTGTGCGCATGCTCACAACTTCCGTCGGCACCACTGCACGGGAAACGTCAGCGCAATGCCATCCGTTGGGCGTTTAAATGCGCCCGTAGAAGCGCCATTCCGGCACTAAAGTATATCCTGCTCCCCCTCCCCGCAGTGATGTTACTTTTGTGAGATGGCTGCTCCCGTTCCCCGCAAACACACAGGAGAAAGCTGAACTTTAATGGCCAGGAGCTGTCAGCCATCATCTCGGCTATGGAGACCTATGATGTCTTCCTCCATGGCTGTAAAATTTGACAGACAAGCATGGACAGAGGTGTTGTCCTGCAAGTGGGGGTGCTCAGCTAGCTCTTATCGTCGGTACCGCTGCTGTAGCTGCTCTCCTGCTGACCTGTGGCCATCTGGAGTAAAGATAAAGCAGCCTTTTGTAGAAATAACTTTGCGCCGGACGGACGAGATACGCGCGGCGCATGTAGCCAGCGTATGGTGCTAATCCGTTCGTGAATTGGGAAAACTCCCTCATTTGCATATTTGCAGGGGAAATCAATGGGCGCGACTGATGCGCCCAGCGAAAATAAGCGCTGACGATACTCTGGCGTCGGAACGTTCCGCCGGTCGCAAATGACCCGTTATTGGGCGCATCTAGTTTGGTGGGTACGGGCACATAGAAACGACGGCGCATCATCACAGTTACGCGGCGCATATCCAAATACTCCAGCGCAAGTGTTCGTGAATCTGGCCCTATGTCTGGCGCAAACCCAACACATCACATCACCCAAAGAACACCATCCCATCATGCTGTGGGGATGTTTTTCAGCAG
Source organism: Rana kukunoris (assembly GCA_029574335.1). Taxonomy (NCBI): domain Eukaryota; kingdom Metazoa; phylum Chordata; class Amphibia; order Anura; family Ranidae; genus Rana; species Rana kukunoris. The sequence goes on from CM056049.1 coordinate 63,116,115, forward strand.
TCGGGACTGGGAAACTGGTCAGAGTTGAAGGAAAGATGGATGGTGCTAAACACAGAGATATTCTTGAGCAAAACCTGTACCACTCTGTGTGTGATTTGAGGCTAGGACAAAGGTTCACCTTCCAGCAGGACAATGACCCAAAACACACTGCTAAAGCAACACTTGACTTGAGTGGTTTAAAGGGAAACATGTAAATGTGTTGGAATGGCCTAGTCAAAGCCCAGACCTCAATCCAATAGAAAATCTGTGGTCAGACTTAAAGATTGCTGTTCACAAGCGCAAACCATCCAACTTGAAGGAGCTGGAGCAGTTTTGCAAGGTGGAATGGGCAAAAATCCCAGTGGAAAGATGTGGCAAGCTCATAGAGAATAATCCAAAGTGACTTGGAGCTGCAATACCTGCAAAGGTGAATAGTTATGCACATTGACTTTTTCTGTTATTTTGTCCTATCTGTTGTTTGCCTCACAATAAAAAAAACAAAAAAACATCTACAAAATTGTGGGCATATTCTGTAAATTAAATGATGCAAATCCTTTTGCAAGGCACTGTATATACTTGGTGCTTCAAGTTGTCCCTCTTACTTAGTTCAGAATTTTGGGAAGTATGGAATAGAAGTAAATCAACAGTAACTGAATGTAAACATGTAGGATAAGCACAATTACACAACAAATGGACAGACTATGGGTTTCTGCGCACAACATGCAAAAGCAACTCAAAATAGTTTAGAAAGGAGATGGAACCAGCTGAGAAAAAAATAAAATACAGTTAAACCTTGGTTTGCGAGCATAATTTGTTCCAGAAACATGTAATCCAAAGCACTTGTATGTCAAAGCATTTTTTTACAGGGTATAAAAGCGAAGAGAGGCCCCTCTAAGGCCTTGTACACACGAGGGAATTTATCCGCTGAAAATGGTCCGACAGACCATTTCAGCCAAAAAATCCGCTCGTCTGTAGGGGCAAACGGACAGTTTTGGACGGATTCCTCCGGCGGAAAAGTTTCAAAGCATGCTTTGAAATTTTTCCGCCGGAGAGCTGCCCGTCGGATATGTCCGCTGGTTAGTACGCCTAACCTGTGGACATATCTGCCCGCACATGCGTTGTATCCTGTGAATGAATCCGACGCATGCGCGCGGAAGTGTTTTACTTCCTGGTGCGGTGACGTGGCGGCGTCAACGTCACCGCCGCGTCACTGCGCTGTCCGCCGGCGGAGAATTTGATCCGATGGTGTGTACAGCCACCGGATCAAACAGCCCGGCGGACATATCCGATGGAAACGGTCCGTCGGACCGTTTCCATCGGATAAATTACATCGTGTGTACGCGGCCTCAGTGTAGCAATAAGTTGCTAAATGTTGTACCTTCATTAAATGTAACCATATTGCTACACATAGACCGCGTGCACACGATCGAATCCGACGGACCGTTTCAGCAGACAAATTCGATCGTGTGTGCGGACAGACAGATTTTTCCAGCAGACAGATTTTAAAGCATGCTTTAAAATCTGTCTGCTGGGAACCCATTCGTCCGACATGTCTGCTGGTTAGTACACTAACCAGCGGACATATCTGCCCGAGCATGCGTCAAATGGATTCGATGCATGCGCGGAAGTGTTTTACTTCCTCGTGACGGTGACGTGGCGGCGTCAACGTCACCGCCACGTCACTGCGCTGTCTGCTGGCAGGGATTTTGGTTTGATCGTGTGTACACGATCAAACCAATATACCCCAGCAGACAAATCCGATCAAAACGGTCTGTCAGACCGATTTGATCGGATTAATTTGGTCGTGTGTACGCGGCCTAAGAGGCTCCTCTCTACTTTTTTAGTTGTGACATGACGCTACTCTTATATCAAGACATCGCTTGTATATCAAGACAAAATGTATTAAAACATTTTGCTTGTCTTGCAAAATGCTCTCAAACCAAGGTTTTACTGTAAAATACAAAGCATCTCAAATACATGTTGTGGGTAAGAGGAGTGCATCTGAAAGCATGCTGCATTCGCACACCTACACAAGTCCTAAGGCTAGTCTAATGCCACGTACACACGATCGGAAATTCCAACAAGAAAACCGTGGATTTTTTTCCGACGAAATGTTGGTTCAAACTTGCGTTGCATATACACGGTCACACAAATCTTGTCAGAAATTCCGACCGTCAAGAACACGGTGACGTACAAGACGTACGACGAGCCGAGATCAATGAAGTTCAACAGGCAGTTCGGCTTTTCTGCTTGATTCTGAGCATGTGTGTTTTTTTGCACATCGGAATTGCATACAGACGAACGGATTTTTCAGATTTAGAGAACATGCTCTCAATATTTTGTTGGTGGAAATTCAGCAAAAGTCTGATGGAGCCTACACACGCTCACTTCGGATTTTTCTTGTCGGAATTTCCGATCACGCGGCAATAGACATTACACTACAGGGCTGACCTCACCATACTTATATACCTACAAGGTTCATCCTACAGGACCAAAACAAGAGAGGTATGGCACAGGCAAACACTGCCGTATCTTTTCTCAGGGGATAACGTTGTAATTTGGCTGATTGACAGGACCAATGTAGCTTTTGGCACAGTAGGCATGTGCTTATAAGCAAGAGCGCCAAAAGGGAGGATTTCCACTGTTTTATATATTTATTTCTCATCAGTAAAAATGCCTATTTCATGCAAGGTTATTTACATAATATCTTAAAGGGGTTGTAAAGTTAAAAAAAAAATCCCTAAGTAGGTTCCTTTACTTACCTCATCCTTCCATTTTGCTTTTAAATGTCCTTATTTCTTCTGAGAAACCTCACTTCCTGTTCTTCTGACTTTAACTACACACAGTAATGCAAGACTTCCTCCCTGGTGTGGAGAAAGCCTCTTGAGGGGGAGGGGGCGAGCAGGAGTGTCAGGACGCCCACTAACACATAGCTCCTTTCTCTATTTGAAAAGTAGAGAGCGTCTTGACTCTCATGCTCGCCCCCTCCCCCCTCAAGAGGCTTTCTCCACACCAGGGAGAAAGCCTTGCATTACTGTGTGGCATTACAGACAGAAGAACAGGAAGTGAGGATTTCTCAGAAGAAATAAGGTCATTTAAAAGCAAAATGGAAGGATGAGGTAAGTGAAGGAGGACTGCACTAGTGTAAAGGAAGCTATTTAGGGGGGGAAACGTTTTACCTTTACAAATGATAAAAAACAGGATGCGCTACAAACATGAACAAAACAAAATAAATGTCCACAGGTGATAGTCATAAGACTAACTAATGTCCATCTGATCCAATCAGAAACAAATGAATTTCACAGTTTTAAATTAATTGAAAATGTCAACACCAGTGAAGAAGAATGTGAATAATATTGATGATCAGAGTGACATTCTAGTAAGAAGTGCTGATAGAAGATCCTCCACCTTGCAGAAAATAATAGCCGCTTACCAGAACTCTGGTGGCCCCTTATTTAAAAGAGAACCCCAGATAGCGTGTGATTATCCACTAGGAGGAAGTCGTAGAGCCAGGTCACTTATTGGTCCCCATCGGCAGCAAATAGGATTGAGCCCTCGGAATGGATTGCCAGGGAGAAACAAAAAGGCCGCAATAGTGTAATACCATCACTTAAAATTTATTAAAAAGACAAAAACTCACTTACATGAAACAAAAGCGATTTTTCGCGAAACCGGTCGGGCGGGATACTGTATTACACCGGATCATCCCCCGCTGTATACCTCTTTCCTCACCTCTTTGGACGGGTTATGTTTGTTGTTGGATCATTTCCGGCCGGAGTTCCAGCATAATCTGACACGCCTGTTTCCATTTTTGTTTCATGTAAGTGAGTTTTTGTCTTTTTAATACATTTTAAGTGATGGTATTACACTATTGCGGCCTTTTTGTTTCTCCCTGGCAATCCATTCCGAGGGCTCAATCCTATATTATTCACATTCTTCTTCACTGGTGTTGACTAGTGTTGAGCGGAATACGCCATATTCGATTTTGCGATATTGCGCGAATATATAGAAGAATATTCGCGAATATTCGCTAATATCGAATATTCGTGATATTTAATCCAAAAAAATGTTTGCGAAATTTCGCTAATGCGAAAATGATTGCGAAATTCTCATAAACGGGGATCATTTCCTGTATTACTAAACTAATATGCACTAAACACTAACTCTACACTAACTCTACTTAAAAGAAAGGAGAATAAGGGGGCAAAAGAAGGGCGGAGAAGATAATCGCGCAATATTCCTTTTGCCGAATATTCGAGTTATTCTGATTGGCTCTGATGCAAAAGAAGGGCGCATCAGAGCCAATCAGAATAACTCGAATATTTGGCAAAAGGAATATTGCGCGATTATCTTCTCTGCCCTTCTTTTGCATCAGAGCCAATCAGAATAACTTGAATATTCGGCAAAAGGAATATTGCGCAATATTCCTTTTGCCGAATATTCGAGTTATTCTGATTGGCTCTGATGCAAAAGAAGGGCGGAGAAGATAATCGCGCAATATTCCGTTAGTCGAATATTCAAGTTATTCTGATTGGCTCTGATGCAAAAGAAGGGCCGAGTAGCTGATGCGATTATTTTATGTTGCCGAAAATTCGCAATGCGAATTTTCGGCAACATAAAAGAATCGCATCAGCTACTCGGCCCAGGGTCTCTCTCTAATCATACCAGCAATGCTTTTAGACGTTGATGGAGATCACTAGGATGTGATCTGTTTTAAAAATAAATTTGAAAAAATACGAATATTCGCCGCAATATTCGAGTTATTCGCGAATACTCGAATATGCAATATTCGTAGCGAATATTCGCAATGCGAATATTCGTGAGCAACACTAGTGTTGACATTTCCAATTAATTTAAAACTGTGAAATTCATTTGTTTCTGATTGGATCAGATGGACATTAGTCTTATGACTATCACCTGTGGACATTTATTTTGTTTTGTTCATGTTTGTAGCGCATCCTGTTTTTTATCATTTGTTTACACTGTGTTCGTTCGTTGCACAGTCAGGTGCATCTCCCTTTGAGTTTTCAGTTGCTCTTCATTATTTAAGCACTCGGCTGCTTTTTCACTATTGTTTATTATCTTAGCGCAGTTGACTTCTCTTTTTTCTTCGTTTTACCTTTACAACCCTTTAATATTTGAAATGAGTTATGCCGCGTACACACGATCGGTTCATCTGATGAACCGATCGTGTGGGGGCCCCATCGTTTTTTTTTTTTCATCAGTGAAAAAACGTAGAACTTGTTTTAAAATTATCTGATGGTTAAAAAAACAATAGAAAAAAAAACCAATCGTCTGTGGGGAAATCCATCGTTTAAAAATCAACGCATGCTTAGAATCAAGTCGGCGCATGCTCAGAAGTATTGAACTTTATTTTTCTCAGCACGTCGTAGTGTTTTACGTCACCGCATTGGACACGATCGGATTTTTAACTGATGGTGTGTAGGCAAGACTGATGAAAACTTCATCGGATATCTGATGAAAAAATCCATCAGTCCGTTTTCATCGGATGAACCGATCGTGTGTACAGGGCATAAGAGACAAGGAAATACCATGGTTTAGATATGAGATCCTAGCAAATGGTATGTGGGGTGCCTACGGGCTGTGGTGATGAAAATCTGGCCCTGCTGGTGTTCCCTAGATGTAGGGGTAATCAGGCTTAAAATGATCATATTAGGCAACTCTCATCTCTATGGACTGTTTAAATGAATAACTTTAAACTTTACCATTTTTCTCTACTTCTAGTCCTCTGTGGAGGAGATTTTCAGTCACATAGGCACTGCCCACATAAAATTTGCAAAAGTTGTTTAATGATGTACAAAATTTACCCTAGCAGAGGAAGATAGTAATTTCCTGCAATTTTTTACAAAAAAACAAACAAAAACAAAACATAGAAATAAAGAAGAACTGGTTAAAATGAAAGTGCTCACCTTCCGTTCCCTGATACCGAAGCTTGGCATTGTAATGTACATAGCACAGAGATGAGTCCCAGGAGAGGAAGAGGTGCAGCCATGGTGGCTAGCAAGAGGATACTGGGGACAAGCTAAGAGTTTGGCCTTATATCTGTTTGCTATAGGCTTTGTTACTCAATAACAGAAGGATAAACAAAGTGTGGGATGTCACAAGGGTCCTGACAATGGTATTTTCACATCTGCAATGTTTGAAAATGGGATTACTTCTCGTTAGTGAAGCAATGCAATGGTATAAGTGGCAATTGGCCAAAAGATCTGACCGCCCTTGCAGTGACCTTTATTAGACACAATGGCCCAGATTCATAAAGCAATTACGCCTGTCTAACTGGTGTTAGACAGGAGTAATTTCAAATTTTGCGCGCCGTATCACTAGTTTGAATCCTCAAACCATGATACGGCGGCTTCGGGCTTCGATCCGAGAGGCTTACGTCTTCGTAAGCCTTCGGATCTACGCTGCGATATTTTTGCGGCCGCTGGGAGGAGTTTGCGTCGTTTTGATGCGTTGGGATATGCAAATGTGTTTTTACGGCGATCCACGAAGATACGAGTGGTCTTCGCAATCGCTTACGTCTGTTTTTTTTACGTACTGTTAGACCAGCTTTTTGCTGGTCTAACGGTGCGTAGCCCATGTTAAGTATGGTCGTCGTTCCCGCGTCAAATTTAATTTTTTTTTTTGCGTAACTCGTTCGGGAAAAGAAATGTCCGTAAACGACGCTACTCAAACAACGAATGACGTAACGATGTGATTTCGCGCAATGCACGGCGGGAAATTTGCGAACGGAGCATGCGCAGTTCGATCGTCGCGGGAACGCGCCTATTTTAAATCCTTCACGCCCCCTACTCGTGTAGATGGATTGCGACGGGAGAAATACACTACGCCGCCGTCGTTTACTGGACAAAATCTACCTGGATTCCACGTAGAGCCAGGTAAAAAACGGCGGCGTAGTGTATTTCTGATACGCTACGAGAATCCAATTCTCTCTGAATCTGGGCCAATACCTTCTTCTTACAGCAAAGCTGGTGGATGAAGGAAGTACTAAACACATATTACTATAATAGGGCTCACATCTCAAGCTCTCAACATATACCACTTACCATCATATGTTAGAGCTGCATGATTCTAGTCAAAATGAGAATCACAATTTTTTTGCTTATGTAGCATTACCCCCAGTGGAGCTTCTGGATTTTTGGGCGGCATATTACCTCATGGCTCCTCTGAATTCCTAGGGGTGAATGATGCTTATTGCATTTAGTAGAAGTAAAGAAATGTCCATGACAGGTGCTCTTTGCTGTGCTCTTTATTACACAGCCGGGTAAAAACAGTAAACTTGTGGTGAGGAAAGTAAAGTTGAAGAAGAATAGCAGATTCAGGCTTGATAATAGGAAACAGTCCTGCCCCCAAGCGTTAGGCCCCTTTCACATTGAGGCGTTTTTCATGCGGTACAGCGCTAAAAATAGCGCTGCTATACAGAAGCGCATTGCGGGCGGTATTAACCTTTATTTGGCCGCTAGCGAGGGTTAAAACCGCACCACTAGCGGCCGAATACCGCGGTAAATACGACGGTATAGCAGCGCGAAATATCGCGCTGCTATACCGCCACCGCGGCTCTATCCCCAATGTGAAAGCAGCCTAACACTTCTCTGCGCCACTCCTGCCGGAGTGGGTTTAGTGTACCTGGACAGGCCTCTCTCACTGACCCGGCAGCCGGAGAATCACTCGGACAATTGTAGGATAAAGTCTCTTCCACAGACCCTCCTTGGTGAACTTGAACTTGAGGAAATAGTCTCTGCCACAGACCCTCCTCAGTGAGCCTCAGAAAGGTACCTCTGCCACAGGTCCTCTCTGGATTGAATTCTTGGAGATTTTCCTCCTCGGATAGGTTACGACTTGATCTCCTTCAACTTGTTGCCCAGGTACCGACCGACAGGTGATCAATCCCTCAGTGTCCGGCTACCTCGATCCCCTGTGGTTTGTCCAGGCCCTTTTGGACCGCCAGCCTCTCAATGGCGCTCCTCAGACTAACTCCTCACCAAACAGCAGTACAGCTTGGTGGGAACCCAGTCACTCACTGGGTCCCCATCGCTGTTCAGTCTGTTACAGCGTGATGAATGTGCTTACTTCATTACAAACGCTAGTTTTACCAGAACGAGCGCTCCCATCTCATAACTTGCTTCTGAGCATGCGCGTTTTTTTCACGTGGTTAAAGCCCACACACAAACATTTTTTACAACCTTAAAAACGACAATGTTAAAAATAGAGCATGTTCGAAATTTGTAATGGTCATTTCTTAGATTGTGTAAAATGCTCTGGAGCCACACACGATCTTTTTTAATGACATTAAAAAATATTTTTTTTTTTAGAACCCGTGTATGCGGCATTAGAATAAGGATCACGATTCTCGCGGTGTAAAATCTTTCACATTATACAAAAAATTTGTAATTTTTTCCCAAAAAATGCATTTGAACGATGGCGGAAATACAGTGTGACAGAAAATATTGCAACAACCACCATTTTATTCTCTAGCCACTTCCTTCCCACCGTACGACTATAAGGCTGCATTCACATCTAGGCGACAAGTAAACGCCGCGTACGCGGCTTTACTTGCCGCGATTCGATTCTTTTTTTTTTTTTTTATATCAAATTATCTCCATTGATGTCTATGGCCGAAACGCCAATGTCGCCAATGTCGCCTTTTTTTCAGGCGGCAGGCGTCCGGCGTTTCAGAGATGTGAACCATCTCTATGACATCAATGGGAATTCGCCCCTCCAGCGGCACAAGCGTCGGGCGACAGGCGTTTTGTCGCCTAGATGTGAATGGAGCCTAAGTGTCCTCTCTTTGAAGAGCAATACTGTTGTTAATAGTAGCAGCTAGCTAACATAACCCCGGTATCCTCTTCAAGAGCTGGCGGTTCTCTATCAGATAAAAGTGGTTTCTGCGGCAGAGGCGGAGGCGATCCAGACCTGTCCCTAGCCTGACATAGGGACGATTGAGGGGAAGATGGCCAGCCCATCTCCAAGTCATTGCAGGGTGGTAGCGACGTCAAAACGTCACTTCCGCCCATAGCTCTTAAAGGGACATTTTATTTTTTATTTTTTCAAATGCCATATGTAAATATGAGATCTGGGCAGGGGCGGACTGACAACTCATGGGGCCCCCGGGCAATAGAAGATTATGGGGCCCCCAAGCTTACAGATGGCCACCACGCCAGGAGGCAGTGCAGAGGCGGGGCAGCTAAAATCTCAGAATTTTCACATCAAAAGCTTGTCGGTTTTGGACATATCAGGGACAGTATGTAAAAAAAAAACACAGATTTTTACATACTGTCCCTGGTTTTACTGAGCCTGACAACCCTGATGGGCCCCCCTAGTGACTCAATGGTCAGTCCGCCCCTGGATCTGGGGTCTTTTGGACCTGTCATGCTTTTTTCTTTTACAAGGGATGTTTACATTCCTTGTAATAGGAATAAAAGTGACACAATTTTAATATTTTTTAAAGAACAGTGAAAAAAATTAAAAATAAAAAGGAAAATAAATAAGAAATCTTTTTTTTAAACGTGCCCCGCTGAGCTCGCATGCAAGAAGTGAATGCATACCTGAATAGCGCCTGCATATAAAAACGATATTCAAACCACACATGTGAGGTATCGCCACAATCGGTAGAGTGAGAGCAATAATTCTAGCCCTAGACCTCCTCTGTAAGTCAAAACATGCAACCTGTAGAATTTTTCAAACGTCGCCTAAAGGGTAAAAGTTTGTCGCCATTCCACGAGTGGGCGCAATTTTGAAGCGTGACATGTTGGGTATCAATTTACTCGGCGTAACATTATCTTTCACAATATAAAAAAAAAAATGGGCTAACTTTACTGTTGTCTTATTTTTTAATTCAAAAAAGTGTATTTTTTTCCCCAAAAAGTGCGCTTGTAAGACCACTGCGCAAATAAGGGGGTAATTTTCCAGCAAAAAAATAAATATAATTTTAACTTGAAAAAAACAAATGTCAGAAAAAGGTGTAGGGCCAGATTCAGGTAGAGTTAGGCTGGCGGATCAATGGATCCGCCAGCCTAACTGTCACTTTAAGCCGGCGTTTTTGTTTTCTGTTACCAGAAAACAAGAAACGCCGGGTTGGAGTTCCGCTTAAAAATGAGCGGAAATCGGCAATTCACGATCTTTTTCGGGCGCGACGCAGTGACTTTACGACGTTTCCGGAAGCGATACGCGGCGTATAGATTAAGCAGCCCCCTAGTGGAATATCCTATGTTAGGTATAGGCGTCGTCATCGCGTCGGAAAAAAAACAAATCGCGTCGTTTGCGTAAAACATTCATGAATGGGGACGTGACGTCATTGACGTTCACTGACAGAACTTGGAGCATGCGCACTGGAATGCATTGACCCTCGACGCATGCGCAGTACGTTCGCCGCGGGATCGTGCATAGTTAGAATACTACACGCCCCGTACCCGCCCAATTTGAATTCCGCTGGCTCATTTGCGATGCGCTGCCGCAACTTTAGGAGCAAGTGCTTCATGAATAACAGCACTTGCTCCTAAAATTTCTGCAGCGTTAACGCAAATGAGATGCGTTACTCCAGAGCAAAGATGCTCTGATCTACCTGAATCTGGCCCGTAGTGTATAAGTAGTAAACTTTCCTCATTTATACACCAGTGTAGTCCTTTCATCTAATTCACTAATTGTTACAATGTTTCTACCTAGTTCCTACTAAAGAATGTTGTGATACTTGGCAAACTGCTCAAATTTGTTTTTCTTTTTTTGACAAATCACATAAAGTCGCAGGGTAAAGTAGTATCAAGTTGCAGGGTCAAGTCGCAATGGAAATCGCACACGTGTGAATGGACTCTCACCCCATCTCTTTACACAAAAGCTTATAGCAGGAAACACTTGGGATTTGTTATCCACTATTGCGGAACGCCATTGCACAGCAATCTCTCTGGGCCCTTGTTGAGTTGGCTGAAGATTCTAAAACACCGACACTGCAAGGACTTCTCTCTCTCAACCCCCCCCCCCTCCCCCCTTACACACATAAAGGACTCCGTTTATTACATCTGTGCTCATTAACGAGAACCCTTTCTCAAAAGCTACCTATCGCATTCTTTACATAATGTGTTCTGTAAATTGTGCGTTTACTTTCTGGGCCCATGGCATCAGGATATCAAGGGCACAATTTGACACAGAAAGGTCTTTCTCCTCCCTTTTATACCCGGGGTCAAAGGTTCTTCCAGGGCACAATGCAAGGTATATCACAATAAATCCAACAATGATGACCAACAGTCATTGTTGGATTCATTGTGATTTACCTTGCATTGTGTATTCTTTGTATACATGCAAAGACTAAAGAGGCATTAACAGTCCTCTCTGTTTGCTGACTTAGGGATCCTTTGTAAAACATTCATTTACTTTGCTATAGTCCGGTATCTCTGTGATTGTATTCTTTCTTTGAATTGTGTGTGATCCCAGGGTGTCAGAGGTGTCAGGAGACTTGCAAGGTCAGGGCAATCTTTGGGGACAGCCATCTTCTAAGGGCCCTTGCAGGGGGTGGCCCTTCATGTGTTTTTTGCATTGCACTTTATATGGTGTATTTATGTGTGGGAACCCATGACAGTGCACAGCAGAAAATAATTATTCGTTTTGTTTATTCATTTTGAAAGTAGCGTGGGGAATATTTTGTTTCACTCTTGATTGGCTATGGAATTGCATTGGGGGATTTTCTAAAATCTTCCTGAACGTGAACAAACTCTTTGCAGCCCCTCTCTGGGATAACCATCTCTTCATCCTGAACATTTCTACTGGCAAGTTAGAGTCTCCCATATTGGTAATAGGCCGATGTGGAGGATTCCGTTTTGTACAGATACTTTAACCACCTCTATAATGGGCACTAATGCCGCGTACACACAATTGTAATTTCCGACAACAAATGTTCCATGTGAGATTTTGGTCGGATATTCCGACCGTATGTAGGCTCCATTGGACGTTTGCTGTCAGAATCTCCGACAAGAAATGTTTGAGAGCTGGTTCTCAATTTTTCCGACAATTCTTGTCGGAAATTCCGATCATCTGTATCCAATTCCGACGCACAAAAATCCTATGCATGATCGAAATAAATTTGACGCATGCTCGGAATCATTGAACTTAATTTTTCTCGACTCGTTGTAGTGTTGTACGTCACTGCGTTCTTGGTGTTCGGAATTTCCGACAACATTTGTGTGACCGCGTGTATGCAAGACAAGTTTGAGCGGCAAAAATCTAACTTTTTAGCTTTCAGCGCTGTCACACATTGAATGACAACTGTGCGGTCATGCTACACTGTAACCATGTGAAGTGTTTATCATTTTCTTCACACAAATAGAGCTTTATTTTGGTGGTATTTAATCACTTCTGTTTTTTTTCCTAAAAAAAGACCGAAAATTTTGAAAAAATATTTTCTTAGTTTCTGTCAGTAAATGTTGTAGATAAGTAATTTTTCTCCTTCCCTGATGGGCGCTGATGGCACTGGTAGACTAGCATTGCAGCCATCACCTGGTTTTAACTCCCCTCAACTGTACATGTAAATGAATCAATACAAAAGAATGACAGCAACAGTTTAAAACACCTGGTTTTAATTCTCCCTGTCCATAACCATGAAATAACCACTGAAATACATCGATTCATGCATTGCATGAATCGATGTATTTTCGCCGCTGCCACCCTCTATTCAGATGGCTGGATGGTGAGCGAATAACGGCAGCTGGTTAGCTGTGTGGAAGTGCCTATCAGAGCCATCGGCTGTAGTCGGCTTCCGAATGCTTACCTAAGGGACGTACCGGCGGTGCTTTCTTTGGATAAGACTGACAGGCGTCTCAGCCAATCAGGTTCACCAGTTCTGGTTACCGGTAACCTGATTGGCTGAAGCGTCTTTAAAGGGCGGGAGATGACATCCAGGGACGTGGTAGGAGGATGGCTGATCCCCAGAAAGGTAAGTGCCGAGCGGGGGAGGGGCATTTTACAGGGCACAGCGGCAACAATGGGCACAATGGCGTCAATGGGCTCAGTGACATCAATTGGCACAGTGGCAACAATGGGCACAGTGGCGACAAAGGGCACAGTGGCGACAAAGGGCACAGTGACATCCGTGGGCACAGTGGTGACAATGGGCATAGTGGCAACAATTAAAGGGCACAGTGGTGACAATTAAAGGGCACAGTGGCGACAATTGATGGGCACAGTGGCTGCGTTTGATGGCATGGCACAGTGGTGACAATTGATGGCACAGTGGCTGTGTTTCATGGCATGGCACAGTGACTGCGTTTCATGGCATGGCACAGTGGTGACAATTGATGGCTCAGTGGTGACAATTGATGGCATGACACAGTGACTGTGTTTGATGGCATGGCACAGTGGTGACAATTGATGGCATAGTGGCTGTGTTTGATGGCATGGCACAGTGATTGCGATTGATGGCATGGCACAGTGGTGACAATTGATGGCACAGTGGCTGTGTTTGATGGCATGGCACAGTGGCTGCGTTTGATGGTCTGGCACAATGGCTGCATTTGATGGCATGGCACAGTGGTGACAATTGATGGCACAGTGGCTGCGTTTGATGGCATTGCACAGTGACTGCATTTGATGGCATGGAACAGTGGGGACAATTGATGGCACAGTTGCTGCGTTTGATGGCATGGCACAATGACTGCATTTGATGGCATGGCACAGTGATGGCACAGTGGTGACAATTGATAGCACAGTGGCTGCATTTGATGGGCACAGTGGCTGCATTTGATGGGCACAGTGAGGCTGCAATTGTTTTTTTTTCATTTGCCCCCCCTAAAAATTTGGAGCACCAGCCGCCATTGACGGCAACAACTTAAAACATGTTGAAAACATTTCATACTGGGACAGAGAGAGTGTCTCGGGTAAGACATGATTGTCCCAGCTTTTCCTCAACCGAGTAAGGCATGCTGCTTTAGCTTCCACCGGAAAGCTGTCCAAGCAGCCCCCCCCCCCCCCCCCCCGAAGCGAATCTAATACTGGGTGTCCTGAATCTACATGGTGACTTTTGGAGGGTCCCAACTCGGACAAGTAGATATTCTTTTTCAACTGCTAGCAACTTCTACACCCCAGGACCCTTCATTTGCCTCCTATATCTACTGCACTTCCCCTGAATCTGAGATGCCCCATAGGGGAACCCTTTTCCTTAAGGGATTTTTATCCTAAAAGGGACTGCGCCCAGTTACAGCTTTTTCAGTCAGCAGTGTACCACTTTCACAACATTTATTTCATGGCAATCTACAATGGTGCCATTCATAACCCAAAGAACAGATTTTGTGGACTACTATTATCAGCTACTTTTCATCTGACACTCGAATACCCTAGGACCCCTGTGCTTGTATACACTCACCGGCCACTTTATTAGGCACACCCAGGGGCGGACTGACCATTAAGTCACTCGGGCACTGCCCGAGGGCCCCATGCCACTAGGGGGCCCCATGAGGGATGCCAGGCTCAGTAAAACCAGGGACAGTATGTACAAATCGATGTTTTTTTTACATCTGTCCCTGAAATGTCGAAACCGACATGCTTTTGATGTGAAAATCCCAAGATTTTAGCTTCCCCGCCTATGCACTGCCTCCTGGCGTGGTGGCCATCTGTAAGCCCAGGGGCCCCATAATCTTCTATTGCCCGGGGGCCCCATGAGTTGTCAGTCCGCCCCTGGGCACACCTGTTCAATTGTTTGGTAACACAAATAACTAATCAGCCAATCACATGGCAGCAACACAATGCATTTAGACATCTAGACGTGGTGAAGATTACTTGCTGAAATTTAAAACAAACATTTGAATTGAGAAGAAAGGGAATTTAAATGACTTGGAATGTTGGTGCCAGATGGGCTGGTCTGTGTGTTTCAAATCTGCTGATCTACTGTGATTTTCACGCACAACCATCCCTAGGCTTTACAGAGAATGGTCTAAGAAAGAGAAAATATCCAGTGAGTGGCAGTTGTGTGGATGAAAATGCCTTGTTGATGTTAGAGGAGAATGGGCAGATTGGTATGAGTTGATAGAAAGGCAACAGTTAGGCTGCTTTCACACTGAGGCGCTTGGTGCACTGGCGTTAAAGCACCTTAATTTTTAGCAGCGTTTTACCGTTGTGTTTGTCGTGAATTTCGGGCGCTATCGGGGAGATTTTAACCCCAGCTAGCGGCCAAAAAAGGGTTAAACCCGCCCGCAAAATCGCTGCTTTAAATACCCCATTTATTTCAATGGGCACGAGCGCTATATGAGCAGTATTTTTACCGCTCCTACAAGATGCAGCTGGCAGGACTTTTTTTAGCGTCCGGCCAGCACAACGCGCTAGTGTGAAAGCCCTCAGGCTTTCACACTGGATAGAAAGGAGCAGCTATTTCAGGGTGCATTGCAGGCGCTATTTTTAGCACAATAGCGCCTGCAAAGCGTCTGAAGCCCCATACACACTATCAGTTTTCCTGACGGTTTTCTCTTCAGGTTTACCAGAACCATCTAATATGAGGTCAAACCTCAAGAGTTTCAATTTGTATGCAATCAGGCAGGCCCTTGCACTACATGGTTTTGGTAAACCTGAAGAGAAAACCGTCAGGAAAACTGATAGTGTGTATGGGGCTTTAGTGTGAAAGCAGCCTAACTCAAATATCCACTCATTACAACCAAGATATGCAAAATACTAACTCTGAACACACAACACATCGAACTTTGAAGCAGATGAGTCACAGCATTAGAAGACCACACCGGGGGCCACTCCTGTCAGCTAAGAACAGCAAACTGAGGCTACAAGTCTCACAGGATGACCAAAATTGGACAACAGAAGATTGGAAAAACATTGCCTGGTCTGTTGAGTCTCAACTCGAGCAGTGAAATTCGGATGGTAGGGTCAGAATTTGGCCTAAACAACATAAAAGCATGGATCCATCCTGCCTTGTATCAACAGTTCAGGCTGGTGGTGGTGTTATGGTGTGGGGGGGGGGGATATTTTCTTGGCACACGTTGGGCCCCTTAGTACCAATTGAGCATCGTTTAAATGCCACAGCCTAACTGAGTATTGTTCCTGACCATGTCCATCCCTTTATGACTACAGTGTCCCCATCTTCTGATGGCTCCTTCCAGTAGGATAATGCACCATGTCACAAAGCTCCAATCATCACACCACTGGTTTCTTGAACATGACAATGAGGTCACTGCACTCCAATGTCCTCCACAGTCACCAGATCCAATAGAGCACCTTTGGGATGTAGTAGAAAGGGAGATTGGCAGGGCCGGATTTGCCACAAGGCCACCGAGGCCAGGCCTCGGGGCGGCAGTGGTGCAGGGGCGGCACGGCGTGCAATTAAAAATACTCCTCTGCGCCGACTTCGCCCGGGAGCAGGGGGACTCTCTGGTGCCTGTACGGGCAGCGCCGCAGACACTTACTTAGGCAGCCGCAGGCAGCACAGCAGTCAGCGCTGCGGCCGCGATACAGGAGAGGAGGGGGGTTGCGGGGTGACATGACCGCGGCACCATCCATCCCCTCCTCACAGCCACGGGCTGTGAGCGGTGCTCGGCACTTGACCTGGCTGACACTGATGTCACACAGGCACAGCCATGTGAAACTGCCTCCCTGTCCCCTCCTCTCTGTTTATGTGTACAGAGGGGGAGGGGATCTTCTGTCCAAGTGTCCATGTGCCGTCGCTGCACTGATCTTGAGGTGCTGAATGGGGGGGGGGGGTGTTTGCACTATGGGGGGGTTTTCACTGAGGAGAGGGGTGTTTGCACTATGGGGGGGTTTTCACTGAGGAGAGGGGTGTTTGCACTATGGGGAGGTTTTCACTGAGGAGAGGGGTGTTTGCACTATGGGGGGTTTTCACTGAGGAGAGGGGTGTTTGCAGTATGGGGGAGTTTTCACTGAGGAGAGGGGTATATGCACTGAGCGGGGGGTTTTCACTGAGGAGAGGGGTGTTTGCACTATGGGAGGGTTTTCACTGAGGAGAGGGGTGTTTGCACTATGGGGGGGGGGGGGTTCACTGAGAAGAGGGGTGTTTGCACTATGGGGGGGTTTTCACTGAGGAGAGGGGTGTTTGCACTGAGGGGGGGTTTTCACTGAGGAGAGGGGTGTTTGCACTGAGGGGGGTTTTCACTGAGGAGAGGGGTGTTTGCACTATGGGGGGTTTGCACTGAGGAGAGGGGTGTTTGCACTATGGGGGTTTTTCACTAAGGAGAAGGGTGTTTGCACTATGGGGGGGGTTTTCACTGAGGAGAGGGGTGTTTGCACTATGGGGGGGGGTTTCACTGAGGAGAGGGGTGTTTGCACTATGGGGGGGTTTTCACTGAGGAGAGGGGTGTTTGCACTATGGGGGGTTTTCACTGAGGAGAGGGGTGTTTGCACTATGGGAGGGTTTTCACTGAGGAGAGGGGTATATGCACTGAGGGGGGGGGGTTTTATTGAGGAGAGGGGTGTTTGCACTATGGGAGGGTTTTCACTGAGGAGAGGGGTGTTTGCACTATGGGGGGATTTCACTGAGGAGAGGGGTGTTTGCACTATGGGGGGGTTTTCACTGAGGAGAGGGGTGTTTGCACTGAGGGGGGGTTTTCACTGAGGAGAGGGGTGTTTGCACTGAGGCGCCGTACACACGGCCGAGGTTCTCGCTGAAAATCAGCGAGAACCTCGCTGGAATGCACATTCCAGCGAGGACCTCGGCCGTGTGTACGGTCTCAGCGAGCTTCCCGTCGGGAAGCCCGTCGAGCCGAAATAGAGAGCACGCTCTCTATTTCCTCGACGGCCCGCCTGGAAGAATGGCTGGTTGCCATTCACGACGGGCGGGTCGCCGAATTCGACGGCCGGGAGAGAACCTCGACGGGCAGAACGATGTGTTCCGCCCGTCGAGGTTCTCTGCCGTGTGTACGGCGCCTGAGGGGGGGTTTTCACTGAGGAGAGGGGTGTTTGCACTGAGGGGGGTTTTCACTGAGGAGAGGGGTGTTTGCACTGAGGGGGGGTTTTCACAGAGGAGAGGGGTGTTTGCACTGAGGGGGGTTTTCACTGAGGAGAGGGGTGTTTGCACTATGGATGGGTTTTCACTGAGGAGAGGGGTTTTGCACTATGGGGGGTTTTCACTGAGGAGAGGGGTGTTTGCACTATGGGGGGTTTCACTGAGGAGAGAGGTATATGCACTGAGGGGGGGTTTTCACTGAGGAGAGGGGTATATGCACTGAGGGGGGGTTTCACTGAGGAGAGGGGTGTTTGCACTATGGGAGGGTTTTCACTGAGGAGAGGGGTGTTTGCACTATGGGGGGGTTTTCACTGAGGAGAGGGGTGTTTGCACTATGGGGGGGGGTTTCACTGAGGAGAGGGGTGCTTGCACTGAGGGGGGGTTTTCACTGAGGAGAGGGGTGTTGGGCACTATGGTAGGGTTTTCACTGAGGAGAGGGGTGTTTGCACTATGGGGGGGGGGGTTTCACTGAGAAGAGGGGTGTTTGCACTATGGGGGGGGTTTTCACTGAGGAGAGGGGTGTTTTCACTGAGGGGGGGTTTTCACTGAGGAGAGGGGTGTTTACACTGAGGGGGGTTTTCACTGAGGAGAGGGGTGTTTGCACTATGGGGGGTTTGCACTGAGGAGAGGGGTGTTTGCACTATGGGGGTTTTTCACTAAGGAGAAGGGTGTTTGCACTATGGGGGGGGGTTTCACTGAGGAGAGGGGTGTTTGCACTATGGGGGGGGGGGGTTTCACTGAGGAGAGAGGTGTTTGCACTATGGGGGGGGTTTCACTGAGGAGAGGGGTGTTTGCACTATGGGGGGTTTTCACTGAGGAGAGGGGTGTTTGCACTATGGGAGGGTTTTCACTGAGGAGAGAGGTATATGCACTGAGGGGGGGGGGTTTATTGAGGAGAGGGATGTTTGCACTATGGGAGGGTTTTCACTGAGGAGAGGGGTGTTTGCACTATGGGGGGTTTTCACTGAGGAGAGGGGTGTTTGCACTATGGGGTGTTTGCACTGAGGAGAGGGGTGTTTGCACTGAGGAGAGGGGTGTTTGCACTGAGGAGAGGGGTGTTTGCACTGAGGAGAGGGGTGTTTGCACTGAGGAGAGGGGTGTTTGCACTGAGGGGGGTTTTCACCGAGGAGAGGGGTGTTTGCACTATGGATGGGTTTTCACTGAGGAGAGGGGTGTTTGCACTATGGGAGGGTTTTCACTGAGGAGAGGGGTGTTTGCACTATGGGGGGGTTTTCACTGAGGAGAGGGGTGTTTGCACTATGGGGGGGTTTTCACTGAGGAGAGGGGTGCTTGCACTGAGGGGGGGTTTTCACTGAGGGAGGGGTGTTTGCACTGAGGGGGGGGGGGTTTCACTGAGGAGAGGGGTGTTTGCACTGAGGGGGGTTTTCACTGAGGAGAGGGGTGTTTGCACTATGGGGGGGGTTTTCACTGAGGAGGGGAGTGTTTGCACTATTGGGGGGTTTTCACTGAGGAGAGGGGTGTTTGCACTGAGGGGGGGTTTTCACTGAGGAGAGGGGTGTTTGCACTATGGGGGGGTTTTCACTGAGGAGAGGGGTGTTTGCACTATGGGGGGGGGGGTTTTCACTGAGGAGAGGGGTGTTTGCACTATGGGGGGTTTTCACTTAGGAGAGGGGTGTTTGTACTGGGGGGGGTGTTTGCACTGAGGGGGGGTATTTGCACTATGGGGGGGGTTTCACTGAGGAGAGGGGTGCTTGTACTGAGGGGGGGGGGGGTGTTTGCACTAAGGGGGGTTTTCACTGAGGAGAGGGGGGTTTGCACTGAGGTGTTGGGTATTTCACTGAGGGGGGGTAGTGTAAAAGGGTCCAGAGGTGCAGGGGGCTATGTGATGTAAAGGGGTCCAGAAGTGCAGGGTGCTGTGTAATGTAAAGGGGCCCAGTGGTGCAGGGTGCTGTGTAATGTAAAGAGGCCCAGTGGTGCAGGGTGCTGTGTAATGTAAAGGGGCCCAGTGGTGCAGGGTGCTGTGTAATGTAAAGGGGCCCAGTGGTGCAGGGTGCTGTGTAATGTAAAGGGGCCCAGTGGTGCAGGGTGCTGTGTAATGTAAAGGGGCCCAGTGGTGCAGGGTGCTGTGTAATGTAAAGGGGTCCAGAGGTGCAGGTGGCTGTGTAATGTAAAGGGGTCCAGAAGTGCAGGGTGCTGCGTAATGTAAAGAGGTGCAGTTGTGGAGAGGTGTACACAGTAGTAACAAAGGAGATATTGAAGGATGCAGAGGTATGCAGGGGGTGTTTTACATTTTAACGTGGGGGGTGCCAGATATTGGATCCGCCCCGGGTGCCAAATGCTCTAGGTACGCCCCTGGCTTGTAATACTCTCAGTGTATATAGTGGAGAGAAGATAGGAGGGGCCTCTGACCCAGCAGGTTTCACCTTAACTCTGCTTGTACACTGTTGCTGATGCCCGGGTCAGAGGCACCTCCCCTCTCTGCTGTATAGATTCAGAGTAGAACTACAAGCCCCAGGGAGGCCCCCTGCCTGTGAACACCATAGAGCTGCCGATCGCCGCCTCCCACCTCTACCTGCCAGGTACAGGGGAACCTCTGCAAGGGGGGAGTCAGCTCTCTGGGGACAGTAATATAAGAGGGGGGCCTCTGGGGACAGTAATGTAAGAGGGGGGCTCTCTGGGGACCCTGGTTTAAGGGGGGGGCTTTCTGGGGCTCCCTGGTGTAAGGGGGGCTACCTGGTGTAAGGGGGGCTCCCTGGTGAAAGGGGGGCTCCCTGGTGAAAAGGGGGGCTCTCTGGGGACCCTGATGTAAGGAGGGGCTCTCTGGGGACAGTAATGTTAGAGGGATGGCTCTCTGGGGACCCTGGTGTAAAGTGGGGCTCTCTGGGGACCCTGGTGTAAAGTTGGGCTCTCTGGGGACCCTGGTGTAAAGTGGGGCTCTCTGGGGACCCTGGTGTAAAGTTGGGCTCTCTGGGGACCCTGGTGTAAAGTGGGGCTCTCTGGGGACCCTGGTGTAAAGTGGGGCTCTCTGGGGACCCTGGTGTAAAGTGGGGAGGCTCTCTGGGGACCCTGGTGTAAAGTGGGGAGACTCTCTGGGGACCCCAATGTAAGTGGGGAGACTCTCTGGGGACCCCAATGTAAGTGGGGAGACTCTCTGGGGACCCCAATGTAAGTGGGGAGACTCTCTGGGGACCCTAATGTAAGTGGGGAGACTCTCTGGGGATTTCCCCATGTGATGGTGTGTGTGTGGGGGTGGCATTGAAAGACCCGGCCTTGGGGCGGCAAAGGGAGTAAATCCGGGCCTGGAGATTGGCATCATGGATGTGAAGCTGACAAATTTGCAGCAACTGTGTGATGCTATCATGTCACTATGGAGCAAAATCTCTGAGGAATGTTTCCAACACCTTCTATACCATAAAGAATTAAGGCCGTTCGAAAGGCAAAAGGGGGTCAAATCCAGTACGAGCAAGGTGTACCTAATAAAGTGGCTGGTAATTGTGTAATATATATATACAGCATATGTCTCTAAAATCTATGTAGTGCATATGACTTACCTAGAGATTTATGAAAAGAAAAAAAGACAATATTGATATTGTTTCCACTATTCTACAGTTCTGTCATGTTTGAAGCCGAGTACGTATTGCCTTCTTGTGGTCTTGCCTAACTCTGCCTGTGTTTACTGCCGGTTTCACAACCTGCTGAAGTGAGTAGCCTTGGATTTAGTGTGACCTTGTGTCCTGGATATTTGTTTCTGGCCTACAGTACAATCGTGTTTCCCAAATGCTGTCCAGCTAGCAAAGAAATCCCTGCATATTCTGAGATCTATTTAACCGTTCCACTTTGTGGCAATAGTTACATTCACAATTTCAATCTCAGGTGGCCGAGCCAGTTTCACATTTTTCACACATGACAATGATATCTGCCAAAGACAGATTCACTCAACTTAAATTTCTGCACAGGGCACACTACACTCCACAGCGCCTAGTCAATATGTTCCCAACCTCTAGCCCATTGTGTCAAAGATGTCAAATGTCGGTTGGTACTTTTTTCCACATGGTGTGGGCTTGCTTGCCCTTTTTGGCCCGCTGTAGTTGATGCTATGAATACCGCCTAGGATTTGATTCTGGGGTTGTATCCTTTAAATTTTCTACTGGGTGCTCTTGATGGTATAGAAGTAGGTAGATATGTCAAACTTTGTTTTTTTATGCCTCTTTCTATGTCAGGAGGAAAATTATTTTACACTGAAGTCGCCCACTCCATCTGCATGGCGGGCCTCTATTAATGCAGTCCTGCCCCTCTATTGACTAATTTATTAGAGCAGGAAGTGCCTGAGGAAATCTGATGCCTCTGGCATGTATGGGGGTCCTACTCACTTCTACTCTTGCTTCTGTAAAAGCCATACTCCTCCACAGGTTACTATGGCTAGGTGCCTGGAATTTGCCCTTCTTTCTCTCCCCCTTACAAACAACTCTCACCTTCCTTTTTGTCCTCTGCACCTGATCCTTTTGGGTTAGCACCCTTGCCTTCACCTTTTCCCCCTCTGGGTTCTTTCCTTCACCACCCACCGTGGATATACCTTGCTACTTTGCCTTTAAATACTGGAGTTATAGCAGCAGTTAGCTGGCATAACCCAGGTATTTTTTTAAATGGCGGGCTGCTTTGACATAAAAGTGGTCTCAGCGGCGGATTCGCCACAAGATCATCTTCATGGGTAGCGGGAGAGGTGTCCCCCCTCCCCACCACATCCCTGTAGTCTTACCGGAGCCGTAGCAATGGAAACAACCTGATCCCCAGGATGGATGGGCAGGAATTCAAGTGAAGTAAAGATGGTCCCTACTCGAGTCTGTACACTTAGGCCGCGTACACACGATCAGACTGGTCCAAAATTGGACCAAATTGATCGTGTGTACGGCCCATTGGACCGTTGTACATCGGACCAAAGTTTTAAAACGTGCTTTAAAATCTGTCCGATGGACACCTGACCGTCGGACCAAAACGATGGTTAGTACACAAAAGCATCGGACAAAAACCCGCGCTTGCTCAGAATCAAGTCGACGCATGCTTGAAAGCATTGAACTTCGTTTTTTCAGCACGTCGTTGTGTTCTACGTCACCGCGTTCTGACCCAATCGGATTTTGGACTGATGGTGTGTACGCACATCAGACCACTTGAGCGGTGGCCCGATGAAAACGGTCCGTCGGACCATTCTCATGGTCTGATCGTGTGTACAGGGCCTTAGAGGACTGGAGCGACGTCAATTGTTACTTCCGTCCTCCAGCCTTAAAGGGACAATTTTTTGGGGGACAAAATAAATACTTTTTTTGTATTACTTTTCAGTGTACATGTTAGATCTGAGGTCTTTTTGTCACCAGATCTCACATTAAAGAGGCCCTGTCCTGCTTTTTTCTATTATAAGGAATGTTTAGATTCTTTGTAATAGGAATAAAGGTGATCATTTTTTTTTTCTAAAGGGACGGCGTAAAAATAAAAAGTAAAATAAATAAGAAAAAAAAAATGTAAAGCCCCCCATCCCTCCGAGCATATGTAAGTTGCGCCCACATATGTAAACAGTGTTCAAACCACACATGAGATATCGCCATGATCTTTAGAGTAAGAGCAATAATTCTAGCATTGGACCTCCTCTGTAACTAAAAACTGGCAACCTGTAGACATTTTTAAACACCGCCTATGGAGATTTTTAAGTACCAATGTTTGTCGCCATTTTACAAGTGGGAGCAATTTTGAAGCATGACATGTTAGGTATCAGTTTACTTAACGTAACATTATCTTTCACAATCTAGAAAAAAATTGGGCCAACTTTATGGTTTTCGTATTTTAAATTCAAAAAAGTGTATTGTTTCCAAAACTGCGTTTGTAAGACCGCTGCGCAAATACTGTGACACAAAGTAATACAACAATCTCCATTTTTATTCTCTAGAGTTTCTGCTAACAGAAAATATATATTATTTGGGGGTTCTAAGTAATTTTCTAGCAAAAATGTTTAACTGATTTTAACTTAAAACAACAAGTGTCAAAAATAGGCCTGGTCCTGAAGCTGATCCTTTGTAAGGGATGGTACTACTTGATGGCTTTTGTGCTTCCATTTATTCCTTTGCAAATCCGACTGAATTCACTTTTTGTCATGGTATTCGATACGTAGCTGTGTAAACACAATTTTCCAATCTCTATTTTGATGCTGGTCATATCCTTCATGTTTGACACTGGATATAAAACAGAAAGGAGAGAGGCGCCTCTAAGTGTAGGAGTTTAAAACAATTTATCAGAAGGTATGACAAGTGAGAACTTAAGTGGAGTCAGTATGAGAAATGCACATCAAACTTATGGAAACCCCAAGTAAGCCATCAGCAGTGACAGTCCTCTATAAACGCCAGCTGCAGCTGTGGCTCTCCTCTGCTCACATCCAATTAGTTGGCCGAAAAGATGGAAGGATTCCAGACATGGGCATTGTGATGTCACTGAACCTGTGCAAGACATGTAGCGGCAGTCACGCTCCTTTTTCAAGCTCTACGATGACCCGTTTTCAGTAGATAGTGATCTGAAGTCTGCTGTATGCTGACGTCACAGAGCCGGTCCTGGCTTGGACAAGATCGTGACAATGGAGTCAGGATCTGCCCACATGCCTGGACCAGCACCCGGCTTGACCTCTCAGTGAGCCGCTGAGAGAATGAGCTGGCTTCTTCCGCCCCCTCCAAAGCTCAGCGCTCCAGTGATCAAAGCAGAGCAGAGCAAAAAGTGGTGCCTCACGGAGCTCTGAGAGTCGAGCGATTGGCAGTGTTAGATCACTCTGTTCTCTTTATTGGAGCCTGCGGGGGACAGATGCAGCATCGGACTGATGTTGCATCCACCTAGGTAAGTATGATTATAGAAAAAAAAAGAACGAAATCCCATACATCTCTTTTAGCCAAGGTTCACACTGAAATGCGGGTTTGAACTCGTTCGAGTTCAGCTGATCTCGCACAACTTCAAACTGGCATTTCAGTCCGACTTCTGGGGCGATTTTAGAGACATCAGCGGGTTCCTCACATATGTCTATTGAAATCGCCCCCGAAGTCGCCAAAAGTAGTGCAGGAACTACTTTTGGGAATCGGTGCGGTGCTGCAATGCCGGCATCGCACCGATTTGGACGGTGCCGTTGCCGGCAAAAGGCACTGTTTTGGCATGCGCTTTGACATGTCAAATTGGCCCAATATGAACAGGGCTTAGGTACATGTACAATTTAAATGGCACCTTTTAAACCAAAGAGAAAGAAAAACAGCATATTGAATAATATTTTTTAATATAACATTGTATAAGGAACACAATTTGAGTTTGTACAGACAGAGCAAAGAATAAAGTAAGATTTTTAAGTCTATTACATACCCAGTTCAATTGAAAAAAAAAAAATATGCAATTAAACATTATCGATTGGTTTCCTTTACAAAATAAAAAGTGCATTGATAATATAGGTATATGTAGAGTATCACGCAGGACCTTCTTGACAAATCACTTCCATAATTAAAAGGTTTCCAGTTTAGCAATACATATATATGATTTACTTATATACCATTTCATAGTTCAAGTTCATACTGAAAAGTATTGAGGCCAGACTATTAATTATGTCATGAAAAAGATACTTCTTCAGCTGTATTTTCCAAGCTGATACCAGATCAACTACAAAAAAAATCTAAAAATATTCCCTAAAAATCGTCTTTACTGTGTTTGGTTGTAATAGAAATGATTAAAGTCACTGTGAAAATGAACCAAGGATGTTCCAAGTTCATCGATGATTTTAGAATTCAACTAGCTATCCAGTTGGATCGCGTAAGTCCTTTAGCTTAAAAATTCCATTGGTGTAAGAAAATAGCTCCCACAGTCCCAGAGGTATGTTACAATAAAGTCCACATTTCGGCAGAATCCAGAAAGGCTGTCGGGTGGTGAGCAAATTTGTTTTATTGGTGATATTGCACAAATGTTGGAAATAAGCAAATATTTCTTCCAGGACATTGTTACTTCCATGTACTTGTAAAGGGAGAGTGAGCACATAACAAGACTTGGTTAATAAGGCAAACAGCGGTGAGCGGTAATGATCTGAAAAGTGCAGGAACCCCTAAAGCAAGCGGTTTAATGGAGGTGGAATATGCATTCTTTAATTACCTGCTTGGTTAATGTACTTTAAACTTCCCTTACTGAAACAGAGAATTTCCATGTACATCTTAGTTAAACATCTCTTTAACAAGGACAAGTCATATAATTAAAATGTGTACACAGTGATTGGTGAACTATGTATAAAAGCACATCAAGGATCTCTTTAAGGTGCCATCTACTTAAAGTGTATGTAAAGGTAAAACATTTTTTTTTTTTTTTTCGTTTTGGAGTAGGCAAGGGTTAGGCCAACATATCTTGACCAGGCTTCCTAAGGTTCCTCCAGAGGTTGTTAGGGGAAACTTCAGAAAATATCTGCCTCTCAGATAAGTTCCCACTGACAACTATGATTTTTTTTCTATCTGTAAGGGGGGATTCCTCCCAATGACCTCAAACGTAAGAGAACAGTCTTCCAAGTGACTATAATGCAAATATATGGTGAATTGTAGATATAATAATTATTAGCAGCAGTTCCCAAAAACCGGAAACTTATTTCAAGGGTTCCTTTGAGTTCAACAAGTTGAGAAAGACTGGGCTAGACTCTGTCAGGTTTATGTTGCTTTGTTTGACTCCACTAGGGAGATTGGCCCTCTTTGTCCCCACTTTAGAAAGATTGTCTGTTGTGTCTCTGGGAAAGCAATAAAAGGTAAATCTCCCCAATAGGTAAGGAGAGCAATAAATAACTTGACAGGGGTTTTAAATGTTCTATTCAAAACGAAAAATTAAATAAATGTTTTGTTACTTACACTTTAAGAGCTTACTATGCTTTAGAAAAGCGGTCTGCTCCTCTACAATTCTACCAGTTCCTCCACAGTTAGATTTGAGTGGAAGCAGCGAGATGAAGAAGAGACCCACAAATCCACATTGTATCAGGGCCCATGGAAACCTGCCACAGCCCTTTAACAAATTGTCTATGGGTGAGTGGGAACACTCAGTTTCACTGTGTAATAACCTTGTAACCTAAAGCACACCGGTAGGCGTTTTTTGTATTATAGTACAATGGGAAATGTCTTGTAGGCTAAGCATGCTGACAGTGTGCTTTGAGTTATCTTATAAGACTGCAACTGAGCAGAAGGGGATGTATAAAGCACCCACAGTGTACCCAATTGTATAAACTAGACCTTGAGTTAAGGGTATGATATCATAAAAATGACGAGCCATAGTGAGTGCCATGATCTACAGTGGAGGAAGCCATATTGTGGAGGAAAACAACATGTCAATGGGGAGAAGCCTACCAATTTAATAGTAGATAGCAAGGTAATAAAGGTCAAAGATCATGAGGTGAGATGACCCAGTGATGGCACAGAATTCTAGAGAACCATAGTGTATGTAGCAGTTATGTTCTAAATCTGTCATCATAGAAAGTGCTAAAAAAATAAATACAATTGCTTGCCAGTAAACAGCAGCACTAGGGTTTCACTAGCATGTCTTTTCAATTTTAACTGCAAAATGGAGGCTTGCTTTACATTGGATTACCCTTTCCACCCACAGGTAATGTTAATAAAGACGTTATCTTAATTATAAAGGTAGGCTTAGATGAAAGCTTCTAATCCATTAGCCAATACCAGACCCATGAATTAACCTTTTTGATGACCGTCCAAAGCATGTCGGAAGACCTTTCAATAGAGGGTACTATGTCCCTTTTTTATTTATTTATTTTTTATTCTGCTTGGGGAACAGAGACCAATACCAAGTCACATGCCAATTTTCTAAACCATTTAGCCCTGCTTGTGGCTAGTCTATGTGATTGTTGAAATGGTTGGGATAACAGCGACTCCTTTATGACAGCAACATGCATATATGCCTCAGCAAGGCAGGTAAGCCTAAACACACATCCACCACATACAGGCATTGTTGTCTTGTACTTGGGACGCTCCATCCCCCTCTCAACTGTAACTGAGTCATCATGGGCAGCTGACGATCAATTACAGACAATTGTAAGCTGGTAGCATGGGCTACCAATGGCATCAATGCTGTGCAGCCAATAATAGTCTTACATGATTTACAACCCCTCCTACCAGCCTCGGGTATCAAGGCTCATTGTAGGTGCAAACTTGAGTCAGCATAAAGGACTTAAGTTTTGTGCTCAGAAATGGTTAGCTTTAGTCAGCTAGTTCAGATATAATGACACTAATTCAGGGTTGTGCGATATACTGAAGGGCACTAACCACCCCACTGTACCCATCTAAGCTACCCTCCCTCCCCACAGCACCAAAGTTGCCTATATATTCCGCTTAATCCAGCCATGTCCTCCTGGGATGATTATCTTTGACTTACCAGGCATTCTTCTTTTTTGTGCCTGCATGAGTGCAGTAGAACCTCATAGACTGTCAGATGAGCACCATTGAAGTCTGGGGTTCTACCAGAAATGTGCGGACATTGGGAAGAAGAGGACAGTCAGAGGATGTAAACAGTATGGCAGTCCTTGGTGGCACAAAGACTAAATAAGTATGGGGCTGTGAATAGGGAGAGAGTTGGGTTAAATTACCTCAATGGGGATGCAGGAGAAGGGTAAAAAGACAAGCAGACTTTCAGAAAACCTTGTTCTGTCATACAAAATTGGTCTTTCATTGACCTCACTTCAGCATATTGTAATTTAATCTTTACTTTTGGGATATAGCAATCTGCAATAGAATAGCTAATACCAATGAAAGAGATGCAAGGCCAGTTCTCATTTGCAGTGCCGCAGAAAATAAACTTGGAGACACCTAGCCCCGAATAAACTGGGAATTGTGGGAGGGAAGTTCTTTTATGTGGAAAATCAGAGATGTAACTGTATTTGTGTACAATTTGCTTTTGGGAAAATTCAAGTTGCAACTGTTTTTGGCACATTTCATAGCTGTATCTATAATAGCTGTAAGAGTCCAAAGGTCTCCACACACACAGAAAGTACCTGGAAGCTTTGAGTGGACACTACTTTAGTATTCCAATTCTGGAAGAGATAAACATTTGGTTGTCTTGGATTTTCTCATCCAATCACTAATGTTATCCCAACAAAAGGCTTGCAATGTGAGTGTCTGCTCAGTTTATAAACATGCATACTCTAAAAGTAATAAGTGTTTATGTTTATATGAGGGCTGTACCAAAAGTCATGCAAAAGTGGGCATAACTTTTAAAGGATAAGTTCACCATTGGAACATATTACACGTTCTACCCATATTTTGGTGAAACCTGCATCATGTTCCAGCTCCTGCCCTCATTCCCCCTGATCCCTCCCTCCCTGTGACAGCAGGTGGGGGTCCTTCTCCCTAAAACTGCTGTCACATTTTAAAAATAGTGCGGATGTGCAGGGCTTCACCCACACAGCTGGGCCATTAATTCACATATTCCTGTGAATGAATAAACTACTAAATACCATCTTCCAATGCAGACAGAATTGTAGTTTCAGTGGTCTGCAGAGGCGCTGATGAGCACTCTCATAGTTCACTGACCGGTTCTCTGGCTTTCAAACAGAAAGCCTGTACAGAGGTATGGGCTGAAAGCCAGAAGACATGTCTGCGGGAGCCCTGCATTGCACCCGTGATTTAATGATTGTGGGTGCAATCCTTTCCAGGCTCACGCAGAAAAAAATAATAAATGAACATTTTTTTTCCTGCAAAAATGTATGCATTTAATATTTCTTCAGTAAACGTGAATTTAGCCCTTAAGGTTGCTCAAATTTCACACATTGGTAGAGTAACTCTTCCTCCATAGTAACCCTTCTTGTGATTACATTTTGTTGCAGGCAAATAATAGATTCCAAGAATAAG
The DNA here is from genome assembly GCA_029574335.1 of Rana kukunoris. Taxonomy (NCBI): domain Eukaryota; kingdom Metazoa; phylum Chordata; class Amphibia; order Anura; family Ranidae; genus Rana; species Rana kukunoris. The sequence goes on from CM056049.1 coordinate 63,145,902, forward strand.
CAATGTGCCCTCTAAGGCCGCGTACACACGAGGAGACATGTCCGCTGAAACTGTACCGCAGACCAGTTTCCGCGGACATGTCCGATCGTGTGTACGGCCTAGCGGACAGGTTTCCAGCGGACAAAAGTTTCTAAGCATGCTTAGAAACTTGTCCGCTGGAAACCTGTCCGTCGGACATGTCCGCTGGTTAGTACGTCTAACCAGTGGACCGAAATCCCGCGCATGCGTTGAATTGATTCGACGCATGCGTGGAAGCATTGAACTTCCTGGATTGAGCACGTCGGTGACTTCTACGTCACCGCGTTCTCTGTCCGCGGGGATTTTGGTCTGATGATGTGTACACACATCAGACCAAAATATCCCAGGAGACATGTCCGATGAAAACGGTCCGCGGACCTTTCTCATCAGACATGTCTCCTCGTATGTACAGGGCCTAACATCCCAAGAAGGCTACATAATGTTTATGGCGATGACACCATTGACAAAAATCACCAATGATCACTTGTCAACGGTGTCATCTCCAAAAACATACTGTAATCTTTCTGTGGGTGTTGGACAGCCTGCAACCCCCCCCCCCCCCTCCCCCTTTATCAAGAACTCAATAACAACACGTTGCTTCTACTTGGAATCCATTATTTACCTGTAACGCCCCGTACACACGGCAGAGAACCTCGACGGGCGGAACACATCGTTCCGCCTGTCGAGGTTCTCTGCCGGCCGTCAGAATCGGCGACCCGCCCGCCCAGGAAAGGCAACCAGCCATTCATCCCGACGGGCCGTCAAGCAAATAGAGAACCTGTTCTCTATTTGCTTGACGGGTTTCCCGACAGGCGGGGCTCGCCGAGAGCGTACACACGGCCGAGGTTCTCGGCAGAATGCGGCTCCCAGCGAGGTTCTCGCTGGTTTCTGCCGAGAACCTCGGCCGTGTGTACGGGGCTTAATTGAAAATAGGGTTTTATTTATTTTTTTGAAGCACGTGATTAGAGACAAAGGCTCTAATAGGCTTCAAAAAAGGATGGGCTCAAGTTGCAGAGCACTGCAAACCGAGCCCACCCAGTTGTGTGACAATAGCAAATAATTATTCGCTATTTTCACACTGGTTCGCCTCCCGGCCAATTAGGAAACGGGTCTGAGATCCGTTTCCGATTGGACGAAAGGAGAATCGATCTGATTGGCCGCCGAGTGGGAGGGGGAGATGGAAGCCGCTGTGATGCCCGTGGAGGAGAGCAGGGGAAGGGGAAGCGGAAGCCATCCGTGATGCCTGCTGCCCAGGTGAAGCACTGCCCGCCATAGATGTGTTAAGTGCTCCAGACCCTACCAACCGACCGACTGGAAAAAAATTACCACCAGCCGCCACTGACAGTTACTTTTTTAACATGTGAAATTTGAAAGTCCTATGCAAGTGATTACAAAAATGATGCCCACATTTGTATTACTTTTGGTACAATGTACATATTTTGTTGGCTGCCATATAGTGTCTACAGCTAAGGTAAAGGCAAACTCCACTCTAACCAATGTCAGAATGGTGTATCTGCCCTCCCCTAGTTACTCTTTTGAGGCAAATGCAAATTCCCAACTCTAACTTGTGTGTTCTGTTATTACAGGAAAATGATGGAAAAGATCTACTAAAATGAAACGTATTCTGGATTCAGTGCAAACATATTAATTAATATCGTAAAGACAAGATGATGAAATGGCGCCCCCTGGAGTTTTCAGAGTTCAGTTGTTTCCTGCTATGTGCATAGCTGTAACGAGAAAAGATACAAATATTCAATCTAATACACTTTGCATTTTTTTTAAGCCTATATATTTACAACCACATCATCATAATTAGATGCCATAATTTGACTAGTCTTTCTATTCCAAAACATTATTTATTTTGTATTAGACTTAAATGGGAACTAAATTCTGCTGGATGGAAGTGGGCTCTTGCCAAAATGTGCAACCTGTACCTCATGCAGTGGTAAAATTTCCAGGCTATAGTAGCCATTCTGTCTGATAGTGATGCCATCTCCCACACCACCTCCCCTGGGTCTTGGTGAGTTGCATCATCACCAGAAACTGTCTCTCTTTGGCTGCATGTACACTCCATGGTGCATGCACTGTGTAGGGATCATAGGACAAATGGTTGTTTGGCAAAAGAGACTTTGTGGGTTTCTTTTGTCAAAAATTACTAGATTCTCGCACTTTCTTACAGTGGGACGTTATTTCTTTCCTCCTTGGTCATTGGTTGTAGGAGATACACGCAAAAATTCAATAAAGTTGTGAGGACATATCCCTATGCCAAGCTTTTTGTATCCTGTCACCCACTTCTGACGCTATTACTTGAAAATCCCATCTGTAAAATTGACAGTTGCTTTGTAGTTCAGAAATGACGCTTGCAGATAAAGTCTGCAAGCGTCATTGAGAAATACAATGTAACTAGTGTTGCTCTGAAATAAAAATTCTGCACTGAAACTAAAAATTCAGGATGCACTTAGCCGAAAACTGAAATAGACAGTTTAAAAAAAAAATTGTAAAATGTAATTGATGTGGCTGCCATTTTTCCATTGAAGTCAATGGGACACGGTTTTGCATTGAAGTCAACAGGGGGCAATTTTGGATTGAAGTTATTGGGACGTGATTTTGCATTGAAGTCAATAGGATGCAGCATGCAATTATTGGCACTTTTTTTTTTTTATATATGGGCAATAACCCTACATTCGGCCTATAATTTTCGGCGGTGAATATATTGGTGCATCCCTGAATGTACCACCAGTATTTTTAGTTTTGGTCATATAAAGATCAAATGTATGGCATTTTATAAGCCTATGACATCAGTAAAAGCAACCTTAAAAGTAAAAAAATTAAATCCGTTACTATTAACCATATTCAAAGGAAGTCATAAAGAGTAGGAACTTACTATTTTTTGCTGTCCATGCAAAGTGACACATGCACCCCCCTTTCCCCATTTCTTGTATGAGAATCACAGAGACAGGAAATTAGGTGAAATAGATATTTGCATGTTTATTTCTATCTCTATCTAAATTTAGCTAAATTAAAATGTGTCTATAAATTTCCATTCATTTTGTCTGCTATTTTTTCAGTGTTGCATTAAAAAAAATATGCAATACTGAAAGGAAAAAAAATAAAAAATTTAATTTCTAAATAACTTTCCCATACCTTGTACCAGAAATGTTTTTGTTTCTCTGATTTAGGTATTTCTGAGAAAAAATGCATTATGGCCATAAGGTGGTGCAGACCATATACTGTAGGAACTACATATATTACAGAAAGTACAGCAATTTTTGTTCTGCCTGTCACATTTGTTTTGATTTGTTACAGCTGTTATTCTTCACATTAGTGGCAGCAGCTCCATTAGGGGTGCAGGGGCGCTGCCCCCCCTAATCCATGCACCCGGCCCCTAATCTACATGCACAGCATAGGATGCATGGATTTCAATGTTTTTTTTTTTTTTGAAGAACATGATTAGAGTCCGAGGGCCAGATTCAGATACAAAAATGTATCTTTCCGGCGGCGTAGCGTTTCCTCTTTACACTATGCCGCCGCAAATAATATGCCTTATTAAGAAAGCACTTGCTCCATAATATGCGGCGGCGTAGCGTAAAGTGCACGGCGTAAGGCCGCGCAATTCAAATTTCTGAAGTGGGGGCGTGATTCATGTAAATGAATCATGACCCCACTTAATTGACGTTTTTTTTGGACGGCGCATGCGCCGTCCGTGGACGTTCCCAGTGCGCATGCGCGAAATCACTTCGCTTTTTTCTCAATGTAAACGACGTGAACGTAACTAATGTCAAACACCATTGCCGAACGATTTACGCAAACGACGTAACCGACGTTCAATTCGACGCGGTCCCGACGTCCATACTTAACATTGGCTGCGCCTGCTATAGCAGGGGTAACCTTACGCCGCTATAACGCTAACGCAAACGACGTAAACTACGACGCGTCGTCGCAAGTACGCTCGTGAATCTACGTAAGTAGCTCATTTGCATAATTTACGCAAAGTGTCAACTAGTGGCCAGCGTAAATATACAACTTAAGATACGACGGTGTAAGCGAATTACGCTGCTCGTATCTTAGGAGAAAGCCGGCGTATCTTCTTTTCTGAATAGCAAAAAAAGATACGCCAACTATTCTTAGTATTTACGCAGCGTATCTATAGATACGCTGGCGTAAATGCTTTCTGAATCTGGCCCTGAGACTTTAATTTGCTTTAAAAAAGGGTGAGTTCAGAGAGCACTGCTCCCTGAGTACACCCAGTCGTGTGACATTAGCATAATAATATTCGGTAATGTCTTCTGCTTCTCCTCCCGGTCAATCAGGAAGCGGGTCTTAAGACTTCCAGACAATCGGGTCTCAGGACACACTTCCTGTTCGGCCAGGAGGAGAAGCAATGGCCCTGGCTCTTCCCTTGCAAGCTGGAGAAAGGAGAAGCAGGTGGAAGGGGGCAGCAACAGCCTCATTAAATCGAAGGTCGCCCACCGCTGCAAAAATTAAAAGCCAGCATCTGCACATATTTTAATAATCAGACACTTTTCCACTATTGGGTGGAACTCCGCTTTAAGCTTCCAGGAGCCCTAACCCAGACCGAGCACCACCTTGTCATTGGCCTCTTAAGGGCATTAGTGCGAGTGAGGGGGCCAGGTTAGTGTCTTGTAAGATAGAACTGCCAAAATAAATTGTCTGTCCCAAACAAGATTTATGTATCACTTTCTTATCTTAAAGGGCCCCTGAGTTCAGACTATGGGCCTTTGGACTATGTCCATAATCTTAACAAGCCAAACTAGTTAATAACATTCATAGATAAAAATGAAAATATTTCAGGGACTAATAGTAGTTTTGAACATAGTTCTGGGGAAGGATATTTTCAGACACACAATTATCCTTTTAGGGTCATCACAAACAACTATAATTGACCAAGTCTACCAATTGACGTTGAAAAAAGTGGGGTTTCGTTGCACACATTTGCAAATATTTGTGTAAGCCGCAGCGCCCATGTCAAGGCTCCTCTGTTAACTGCTGTCCTAACTCTATATTTTTAAGAGTCTCCAAATTGGAGCAGTGGATAAATTAAGGGCAGGTTTGCATGGAGGGAGAACCCTACCCATTGCTATATATGCTCCAACTTGGAGATTCTCAAAAATATATAGAGCCTTCATGTGGGCACTGCAGCTTCCACCTATATACCATTGCAGATTTATGCAAAAATACATTTTTTAACATGAATTGTTAGGGTCAGTTTGGTGTGTATGCAGGCTAGCTGGTAAGTGTGCTGGGAAAGTTTTGTTTGTTTGTGTTATGTGTTGTTTGATATGCAGTGGCGTAACCAGAGTTATGGGCGCCCGGGGCAGAATTTTTTTTCGCCCCCCCCCCCCTTGTATAATCATCCACTCAGGTTATAAGGATCTGTAATGTATCCCTCTCAGGGCTTTCAGCATGTAAGGGGTAAATTATTGCAGGATTAATTATTTAACCCCTTACTGTAGGGGTTAACAGACTGACCCCCCCCCCACAACCACAGATCCCCCATCATAGACTGAACCCCCCCACAATCACAGATCCCCCATCACAGACTGACCCCCTAAATAACAGACCTCTCATCACAGACTGATCCCCCCCAATCACAGATGGATCCCCCAATCACAGATAGACCCCCCACAATCACAGACCCCCTTTTTAACAGACCTCAGACAGTAACCCCCACCATAGTGCAGACCTCAGACAGTAACCCCCAGTAGTGCAGACCTCAGACAGTAACCCCCATAATAGTGCAGACCTCAGACAGTAACCCCCATAATAGTGCAGACCTCAGACAGTAACCCCCATAATAGTGCAGACCTCAGACAATAACCCCCAGTAGTGCAGACCTCAGACAGTAACCCCCAGTAGTGCAGACCTCAGACAGTAACCCCCAGTAGTGCAGACCTCAGACAGTAACCCCCATAATAATGCAGACCTCAGACAGTAACCCCCATAATAGTGCAGACCTCAGACAATAACCCCCAGTAGTGCAGACCTCAGACAGTAACCCCCAGTAGTGCAGACCTCAGACAGTAACCCCCATAATAGTGCAGACCTCAGACAGTAACCCCCATAATAGTGCAGACCTCAGACAGTAACCCCCATAATAGTGCAGACCTCAGACAGTAACCCCCATAATAGTGCAGACCTCAGACAATAACCCCCAGTAGTGCAGACCTCAGACAGTAACCCCCAGTAGTGCAGACCTCAGACAGTAACCCCTATAATAGTGCAGACCTCAGACAGTAACCCCCAGTAGTGCAGACCTCAGACAGTAACCCCCAGTAGTGCAGACCTCAGACAGTAACCCCCCATAATAGTGCAGATCTCAGACAGTAACCCCCAGTAGTGCAGACCTCAGACAGTAACCCCCATAATAGTGCAGACCTCAGACAGTAACCCCAAGTAGTGCAGACCTCAGACAGTAACCCCCATAATAGTGCAGACCTCAGACAGTAACCCCCAGTAGTGCAGACCTCTGACAATAACCCCCAGTAGTGCAGACCTCAGACCTCAGACAGCGGCGTGTGTTGTTTCCCTCAAGCGTGGGCTCCTCCTCCTCTGTGGGTGTGAACAGAGAGGAGGGACGCCGCCGGGTGTACCAAGATGGCCGCCGCTCCGGAGCTAGGCTGAAGCCGGGGACTTTCCTAGGCCAAGGCTCCGGAGCGCTCCGCGGAGCCGGTGGATGGATTCGCCCCCCCCCATTTTTCGCCCGGTGCGACAGCCCCCTCTGCCCCCCCCCCCCGCTACGCCAGTGTTGATATGTGTTGCCCTTCCATGCAACACCTTACTGCAAAGGCTAGTTATGATTTGGGGTGGTTGTCATCTGTTTATATAGCTCTTTTTGGGGCCACCATTTGTACTTTTATGTACATAGTAGAGAACATTGTTTGGAGTTTGTACATGCTTAAGGTGATTGTACCCATATCAATGCACTTACAGCCTCACAATTGAGAAATGTACATGATCATTTTTTATTTGCACTAGCAGTTCAATTTTCAGGACAAGGTCTTGGGGATCTACCCCCCTCCTTCCCGGTCCAGAAACGCTGAAAGCTTGTCTCTGAAAAATGTAACTGTTAGTGCAAATAAAAAAGTATCACAGATAGTTCTCAACAGGTCTTTTCTGTTTTTGGTTTACTTCTTTAGAGAAATCAAAAAAAATTAAGTGGACAAAGGCTATACTGAGAGTCAAGGAATACAAAATGACTTACAACAAACGGTACAGACACATTCTTAGGCAAACGGATTTCCAAATGGATCCCCAAATGGATCAGAAGATGTTATTTGATGAGCCAACGGTTTCTGAAAAAATAAGATTTTGAAGGGACATCATCACTTATAATTCAATCAAATATTAACTGAGCTCCAAGGCAGATTTAGAAAAATTTAATTAAAAAAATGTGTTGTTGCTGTAATTACTTAAAACGTGTCCGCTGAAGTTTGGCTTCAAGAAAAAAGAAAACGAATGCAGCCACCTCATCTAAAGATTGGCAAGATGCAATATATAACAATTTTTGGTTTTGTCGTTAATGCTGCTTTAAAGCGGAACGCAAACAATTATGGACCAGTTGCTTTGTAAAAATAAATGACCCCTATTGATGCATGTTCCACATTTTGCATCTTCTCTATTCAGTAAAACTTGCTTCCATTCAGCCCCCACATTATTGAAAACGGTGAGCATCCAGCACTGAGACCTGTAGTACAGACTTCACAAGGGGCTCAATGCTCGGCAGCTCTTCCGTTTAGAAAAAAGCCAGGTAATCTTTTAATTTAATGTAAGGTTTTCTGTTATTGGAGGAGAATTAGTAACGTTCATCTACCCGACCACAGAAAGCCTGGCATTCAGGGAATAGAATCAAGGCCAAGGAGGTACCGAGTGAGCGACCTGCTGCAATAATTTGTACTGCACTTGAGACTACAAGTCTCAGCAAGACATGGTGAATAAAAGTACAGAGCAGCAGTCATAAACATGGGACAGGCATCAATAGAGGTCATTTATTTTCATATAGCAAATGGCCTAATATTGTTGTTTTTTTGGAGAAGCGGGACTGGCTGCATTTGGGGCAATAAGTAATTTGATAGTGTGATGTTTAGCGCAACTACCTTTTGATCACTGCCAGTGACAAAAACAATTTGCGTAAGATATTTAACACATAGTATAGAATTTTAAAGAGTAATGCCAATGCAAGCTAGATGCCATCAGTGAAAAAGAAAAGTATTAAGGAGCTTGGTGTGCAACCAATTACTTTAACACCGGGACAAAATGTACTAAGGGTTTTATAGCCAATATGAATGAGGATTGGAGAAAAAGAAACCTCATGCCTATTTTTACTCTAGCCGCACAGCAGTTATAAAAGGTTTCCAGGTATGGAAGCTTCATCTACATAAAATGTATTTTAGATAACACTAAACAATAGAAGAAAACACCTTATGAATACGTAGCCCAGGGAACAGACACTGAATGTTGTCTGGGTGCATAAACAGGATCACTTTATTTTTTTTTATTATTTTTTTTTATTATTTTTTTATTATTTTTTTAAAGTGTATTTTATTATCACTTAATGATCCTTATCATTTATTTGCTGTTGTGAGACAAAGCCTGCCTGGTCTTATTAGATTAGAGAATTCTGATATCACAAATTGTGTCTAGTAGCTTGAGGTCATATTTATTGGCAGTAATGGCTTGTATTTCTCTGGTTCCTCCAGGGGGTCCTTTCCTTTTCTGGTGGTCACAGAAATATATGGCAGTTGTGAAGAAGGATGTAGGTGTGGGTCAGTTATTGAGTTGAATAAACAAAATTAATTAGATGGCAAAATGTGAAAAATTATCCACCCATTATTCTGTTATAAAATAATTGTATCTAGTAGCTTGATATACTATTTTGCAGAAGTAATTTACTGGCTTGTAGCTCTCTGGTTCCTCCAGGGGGTTCTTTTCTTGTCTGGGGGTCACAGCAAATATGTGAAGAACGTGAAGAAGGATGTAGACTTGGGTGAGTTTTGAGTTGAATAAACAAAATAATCAGATGGCAAAATGGGGGCAATTATTTCAGAACATTTTTTGAACTATAGTACTGGTAAACTGTTGAGGTGCAGCACTTGGATAGGCCCCTAGACGTCTTTTAGAGTGATTCTAGGTATCAGAAATTCTCAAAGTGAAAATGAGGAGCTGGATAGCTTGAGGATTTCTATTTTTAAGTTTAGGAATGACCATCTTTTATATTGACCCTTCACCATTTGAAATGAGACTGTATTCTAGGACAGCGGTTCTTAACCCTGTCCTCAAGGACCCCCAACAGGCCATGTTTGCAGGGTTTCCTTTATCTTGCACAGGTGCATTAAATCAGAGTCAGTGGGGGTTAAATTTTTAAAGGCAAATCAACTTTGCACTACAAGTGCAAACTACAAGTGCAAAGTGCACTTGAAATTGCACTGAAAGTGCATTTGGAAGTGCAATGGCTGTACAGTAGGTGACCGCGATATTGTGTCAATCTCGCTCCCTTTCCCAGCGAGATTGACCACCTACGAGCCCCATCGCGGGAGCCAGCGGCGAGCCGGCTTGCCGCGATGGGGACAATGCCGTCATAGAAGCTACGGGATCCGACTTGGATTCCCGCCAATTCTACAGGCGGCGCTTGGTATGAATCCTGAGGGGGAACTCCCCGCCAGATTTTTAAATAAAAATCCGGTATGGGTTCCCCCCCCAGGAGCATACTGTTGAGGGCATGCGGTCTGGTACGGCTCAGGAGGGGGAGCCGCTCGCTCGTCCCCACCCCTTTCCTGACCAGCCGGGCGGCGTGCTTTGGATACGGGTCTGGTATGGACTGTGGGGGGACCCCCAAACGGCGTAGGGGGGAACTCCTTACAACCCATACCAGACCTAAGGGTCTGGTATGCTCCTGGGGGGGGGGGGACCCAAGCCAGATTTTTATTTAAAAATCCGGCGGGGAGTTCCCCCTCAGGATTCATACCAAAAGCCGCGTGTAGAATTGGCAGGAATCCAAGTCGGATCCCCGTCGCTTCTATGACGCGCTCGCTGGAATGTGCTTTTACTATTCCAGCGAGTGCAAGATGTCGGCACCCTGTCCCCGAGAATCAGCGCGATGCTGTCGTGCTAAAAACACATTCTCGGCAGCAGGTACTGTAGATCCAAAGGGGGACATGCAAGGAAAATAAAAAAAAGCATTTTAGCTTGCACATGATTGTATAATAAAATCAGAAGAACTTTGCCTCATTTCAGATATACCCCTCAGATTTACAGCAATTGCACTTCCAAGTGCATTTTCAGTGCAATTTCAAGTGCACTTTGCACTTGTGGTTTGCACTTGTGGTTTGCACTTGTAGTGCAAAGTGGATTTGCCTTTCGTAAATAACACCCAATGGCTTGGTAATTTTGACCGCTATTTTATCTAAGAGAAATAATAAGTATTAATAAATATAAAAATACCAATAAATACGTTTTTATTTTAAGTTGGTTGCGGATATCGAGTGAATTTTGAAGATCATATGGTCCCTTTAAGAGAGATTATATGCAAGGTCCGGGCTGTGTGCATGAGTTAACATACAGATTGATTACAAAATCCAAACCATTGACACAGCCTGGGAAAACTTTTTGCTAATTCTGTTTCAACTGCTTTCACTGATCTACTTATAAAAATCATGGAAAGATTATAAGGGGATAAAAGAAATCGGAAATACAGTATGGTCTGAATAATATAATTTAAACTTTCTGAGGACTTGAAGTTTTGCACGGCCAAGGTTTTTTATGCACATGGGGTAAATGGCGTAGATTAAGGCTGAAGAGGAATTATAATATTTTGCTAATGTAGGAATATTCTTATTGTTCAAAGCACTGTTAAGAAAAGTGGGTCAGTCATGAATCTTATTTTGACTTTAGCCATACAATGGTGGTATATATTTTTATACTTTGTGATATATATGTTTTATTGAATCCATATTTTCAATATTTACATATTTTACAAAAAGTAACCTCTGGCATGTCTTTTACAAAGGTTTTGCACATAAATGCTTTAAAACAAAATAGAGCAAAACAAATGTATTTATTGCTTAGAGCATTAAACACTCCTTTACTCAATATATATATTGCCCTTATGCCAAATATGCGACCCAAGAGCCACATTTGACCCTTTATTGCTTCATTTGTGGTCCCAAAAGTTAGGATAGAAGCACTAATTTGCAAAAGATGGGAGTTATATCTCACAGTCTCTGACAGTCTCCTCCAGACAGGTTTCCAGTTTCCAACAACAGCTGTAGTATGTCTGCAGTCTCTGAACATTATTACCTATAGGTGTCTGCAGGCTCTTTAAGTCCTCTCTAGCATTACATATACTACTTTCAGTGGCATGATCTGGTAATTTGCACTTTCGGGCCCCCTATACCTGCCATACGTTCTCCCCTATTTTCATAAATACAAGAGAAACCATAAATTAGGGAAATATGTATAGCCGAACAAACAAAGAATGTACAATAAATATGGAAATTGTGAAAGTAAACCTTAAAGCATTGGCTTTTTAATAATAAAAAATGTCTTCCTGCATTGCTCACCCTATCTCCGTCACTGTCCCCACTGATCTAGCACTGGTTCTCTTCAACCCACTGCTTGAAAGCCCAGGGTGCTAAGGACCCATCCCATGGGGATAGTTTGCCAGGCTGCCCTGGGGTCATGGCAGAATTCTGCAGAGAGTGGTGCCATGCAATTAGATGGTGCTGGTTTCTGCAGTATCAGTCACCTGCTCAGCACTGGAGGAAGTAGAGGACCCATTACACCATGTGACCGTACCAAGGACCCATGAAAAGAAATATGTATTAAAAAAAAAAAAGTTCTGCAAATGGAAGGGATTGGCACCCTAGGAATGGGTTTTAATGTGCCACAACTAGGGCTCCACTCATTGGCTGGAGGCTGCCACTCCTCAGTTTCCAAAATCTGCATATTTCAGGGCTGGCATATGTGGTGTTGGAACTAGTGGTCCCTCTGGATACCAGTCTAATGCTATGCCGAGGCCTTAGTTTTGCCAGACAGAATCTGTTCTTGTTTCATTTTAGAAGCTCTTCCTTACCTTTTGTAACTGGAAAAAGTCAGACTGACTACAAAATATGGACTTTCACCTTTCTGGTCAGCAAACAGGCTATTTCGCAATTTTGAAAGACATCCTTAGTATAACTAGTGTCCATTAACTAATAAATGCTGTATGCAAAAAAAAATCCTGCAGAAAGACTTAATAAAAATCTCATTAAGACGTATTTACCAAGAATTTGCCACAAATGTGCCTGAAATGTATTGGAGGTATGGTGCTGAGATAGGGTACATGTTACATCTATTTTGATCCTGCCCAGTTCTCAGGGCTTTTTTGGAACGTACATGTTATCCCACAAACATTTACTGACAGGATATTACCTTTCATACCTTCCTTTTACCTACTGCACCACAATGAGGCACCACTGTTCATGTATTAAAAAAAAAAAATCAGTGGTGAGGCACCTAGTTAATACTGCCTGGGCATGTATTCCGCCTTTATGGAAGTCGGTGCTCCCGCCTACTCTATGGCAATGGATCCTTAAAGCACAGGACATTAGGGAAATTAAAAGTCTGACTAACTCCTACAGAAGAAACAACAGAAAGGTTTACAAAAACTTGGTTATATTGGCTTGAATTTTCCTGTACGGATGAATTTTAAAAGATTCTGGTGGGATAATCTTCTGCACTGCTACACTCTCCTTACATCCTCGACCCTCAACTTTCTTGAACCCCATTTGTTTTGCTGAGCATAAATACTTTAGATGATAGATGCTACTCCTCCCGCTGGTGATGTTGCCCCACCTGCCCCTTACCAGGTTTTTGCAGCTGTCTAGAATAGCTTCTTCTTTCCTCTCTTCTTAATTTTCGATAAGAGAGAATACAAGCAGGGCATTGGTTTGAAATGGATCTAGAAAGCATATGTAATGGAAGAGTTAAGATGATTGTGCTGAAGTTTAGACATGACAGTTGGGTACAAGGGTCATGGCATTTCTGTGCACTGCATGTAGGCTCAAGTTTTATTAATCCATGCCCTTTTAAGCCCCACTCATTGTTAGTGTAATTTGGCCACACCCACTGTTCCCCATGCACACTATGACCCTCCCCAGGCTACTCAAAGGTGCTCCATGTCTGGCTGTGCTTGGGGACCTGCAGTGTAAGAATATCCCTATAAAAACTTCAACCATTCTGTTATCTGTGTTTTCTCCACCTCTCCTTCTGCCTATTGATAGTCCTTCCTCATGTGCTGCTGCTTTCTGTGGATCTGTGACTCCTTCACCTCTTCTGTTGCTCTTTGATGCCCTGCTGTCATCTATGAATATCAAGCACATGTGGAAATGTTCCAAAGGTCTCTGCCAGGTCTCTGGGACCAAGCAGAGACTGGCGGTCTATTTGCAAAGTCATGGAGGTTTTCCGTGCATGCACACTCTGGTATCTGGAGACTTGATACCTGCGGTATCTGCGTACATGAATGGGAATCCTCTGTACACATGCAGAACCCCAATGCACTCATTAGTAAAACTGTCTCCTGTGAATGTATGTGCCCCTGGAGTGGCTGTCCAAGGGTGCCGTACAATCACTGTGAGTGAGGGTCACTTTGATTTATGGCACCATGGTCACTGCACCATATACGCAAAGAAATTGTCCCAATGGGGCTTTGAAGCAGCTAATGTGAGAAATTGTATAGGGATGCAACGTCTATAGTAAAACGTTTTTATTAAAAAAATGTAAAGACATAAAAAGTATGCCAGGTGCTCCTCCGATAGATACATACGGCCACCCTCGGATGGTGCAGTGCCTGGGGCGCGGCGGTGACTGGGGACTATGATCGGGAGCCTTGCAGGAATCGGATCCTTCCTTTCCCAGAGCCACATCAGATTTCTGTCTGGACCCTCCATACCCCTCTTTTTCTTGGTAAATATGCTGATTTTTCATGTAAATAATTTAAATTTAAATTACTTTCCCTTGTCTTTCTCCCTTTTGGGTCTGTGAACATCCCCCACAGGATGTGGACCTCAGAGGGACTATATAGATGAGACAATCCATGTATAAATGATTCATGTAATTAATCTTTTTCAGCTACGACTATTAAAAATCCTCTGAAGAAGACCGACTGGTCGAAACGCGTTAGGAACTATACATGCTTGCCACTATCTCAAGCTATGTATTACATTATCTTACCATGAAATGTGTATGGATATTTTAAACTTGTGCCATATGTCGCAACTCATTCCTTATACCTATACTTTTTATGTCTTTACATTTTTTTAATAAAAAAGTTTTACTATAGACGTTGCATCCCTATACAATTTCTCACATTAGCTGCTTCAAAGCCCCATTGGAACAATTTCTTTGCATATATATCGGGGTGTGCAGCCATTTCTCTCCGCCTGTAGGTCTGTCTCTTTTTTCACTGCACCATATACATGCTTTCTTCTCACCTGCCTCCTGGGCTGGGCCTTTTGGCTGGGATCAGAGGAATGTTTTATTCCTGGCCATTGTATTGCACAATGGCCACCTTTCACTCTCACTCCACTTCCTATTCCCCCACTTTCTTTTATTTATTCCCGTTTGTTTGTCACTTTTTTGTATTTTTGTGTTTGTACATGGTTTTTGCATGTGTGACTGGTAGGGTGTAGGTCCTCAGGCCTGCCCTAAAAGTCTTGGGAGGGGGTAGACATGGCCTTTTGGCTTAGTTCACGCTCACCAATGGGGTCTCCCTTCGGGGGAGCCCCACCTAGTACTTGGGCGAGTCTGTTTCGGCAGACCCTCCAGAGAACGGGTCCGTCTGTAAAGTACCCCAGTCCCCATCTGGAGCCTAATTCCCCCAGGGGATCAGGGCAAGGCCCTCTGATTTTAGAGGGCTTGTGTACACCCGTTGTACGTTTTTGTGTCACCTCTTTATGTGTATGGACATTTTTTGGCGAAGTTTTTGAGTGTGTTTCACACGCCATGGGCTTAAAAAAAAAAAAAAAACTGGTCTCCTGTGGAAATGTAGGAAGCTTTCCCAATTGTGGAAGAAGGAGAGGAAGGAATCAGACACAACAAAGCTGTTGTAATTGAGTGAAGGTCAGCTTTAAGTTCATTAGTTCACCAGATATCAGGTTTATTTCTCTATGGTGGCCTTCACCAAAATACATGGCACAGGAATGAAGTACAGTGAGTACTAAGGGAATGATTAACTGCAGTCCTTGACCCTCCACTAAACTTTTATAGCGCCCCTTACTTTCTGTAGGGGCATTACACTAAAGTTATTGGGGAATGGGAGAGTTACGCAGCTCCCATTCACAATTTGTCAAATTTCAGGCTGCTGTCATTTCAGAACTGTCCTGTAGGTCAGTCTGCACTCCTGGCGGCAGCTGGCGCTAGAGGGGTTCTGGCAGACTTGTTTTCCTCAGCAGCCAATCATAGGAGTTGGTTCCCTTACTAGGGCATGCTGGGGGAGGCTATATCTGGGGCAGCCGCCTCTTTTTTTATTTTTCTGCAGGGTGTGGGTTCCAGGTGCGGCATCCACCTTTGGGGTGCGGGCATCCATGGACCCCGCAGCCGTGGCCTACCTGGCCGAAGTTGCGCGACATGCGGAGCTTCACCCTGACATAGAGAGGGATCCCAGTAGCTGCTGGGTCCCAAACCTTTCCTAAAAGGAATCCAAGCTGGGAGCTGTACAGTGGAGGATCGGCTTGAGGAGAACCCGGAGGCAGGTGATACAATAGGGCTTGAATGAACCATCGGGGATCTGGTGACCGGGAGATTGACAGGTACACTTCAACTGTCAACCAGTGACCCTAACTAAATTCACTGGTAGGACTCGCTCATTCCGGATCACGCTCATTCAAGTACTAGGCCTGTGGCAGAGGCCCGAGCCAGGCCTGTGGCAGAGGTCTGGTCCTCCCAGCGTTTGCAAGTGGCGCCTCGGCTGCCAGGCCTGTGGCAGAGGTCTGTCCGGGGGCACTTTACCCACTCTGACTAGAGTGGCGACGAACTGAGCTCATCATTGCTGAGAGCAGGATTGCTCTCTCTTCTTCATATCCAAGGCCTGATACTCAAGTTTTCTCTCTGCTCATCAACCTTTCCTGTACCATGTTGATGTTGGCCATGTTGGGCCTTGGAATAAAGCATTGAAGAAAACCCAACTAAAGACTGGACATTCGCTCTCTATCTCAACTCACAAGTATCACCCCTAGACACATGCAAGGTAACTCAACACGATCCCACTTATAGCGCTACACTTTCTTTCCCCCACAGTATACAGTAGTTCCTCTTTAAAGTTGCAGGTAAACTCTATACAATTGTCTCGAATTTTCCTATGACACAACATACAGTGTTAGTCCAATCATAGTTTTCCATAACAGGTTTATTGTGGGATCAAATCACATTTGTGATCAATTCACAAATTTTTAAAGCATGGGTTACTTCCTTTACTGTGCTTTAATTCAATCAGGGCCGCCATCAGGAATTTTGGGGCCCCTTACAGCTTTGATGAAGGGGTCCCCTGGAGAGTATCACCTGCCATCTCTGAGTTGTTGAGCCGGGGGAGGGGGGGTGCTGCCACAGGACGCCACGACAATTTCTTCTGCTACATCAGAGTTGTTGAGGGGGGGGGGGGCTACCGTGGGATGCCACGAGAATTTCTTCTGCCACATCTGAGTTGTTAAGTGGGGGGGTGTTTCTGCGGGACCGTTGGGCCCGTACAGGTGTACCCCTCTCATGGCGGCCTTGATTTTCATCATCTGTCTTGAAATATCTCGGTATTTCATGTGGTATTTTAGAAAATCGCGTGTTCGTTTAATTCTCATCGCCCAAAAATGTATGTAAAAGTAAATTTACAAACACTGTCCCACTGGTTATCACTCCCTAAAATATCACTAGCATTTGCTTGACAATATCTGTGAGATCTATGGTGTTATAGATCATTCCTGAATAGTGTCTGTTGAGCGCAGCACATCAATAAACTGTGGTCATATAAAGACAGTGCTATTTTTAATAAAAATCCAGGGCTTTTTTTCAGGGGGAACTTGGTGGCTCAGATCCTTTGGTGCCTGCTCACCACAATCACTTGTAAGCACAGAAGTCCGGTTTCTGTGTTTACAAGTGACAGCCCTGCACTCTGTATGTAATGCAATCCTGGTATTTAATGCCCCTTTAAGACCCTCCTACTGTTTGTGAAATTTGACTGACCACACCTACTATTTGATGTGATTTCGAGGGTGTGTGTAGAGGGAGGGGTTTTGTGGGGTCGTGGTTACGTTCCAGGACCTGTTTGAGAAAAAAAGCCCTGTAAAAACCAATTAAATGTTTGCTGTTGTTTTTCAACATAGTCTAGAAAACTAGAAACTGATGTGGTTGCTAAGAGAAATAAGGCACTACATTCTACCAATCTGTTCTGTTTTCAGATTCAGAGCCATTGTGAGCAGCTTATATTGTTTCCCCTTTTCTGTGAATTCAGTAGGAGAACAGACACAAGCTAGCGGTAAGTGCCAATAATTGGGATTGCCAATAACGTTGTGTCTCGGCCTTTCACTGTTTTGGAAGACAAAGTGAGGACATCCATTTGGCAGGAAGTTCCTTTGTCTGTTCCTACTCATTTACATGAATAAGTGGTCTGAGCGCTAATAAAATACACATTGTAAGTTAATATTTCAAGGAGGTAAAACTGGGACCTGTCAGGAAGCAATACATATAACATCTGATTTGCGCTATTTTTGTAAGTCACGCTTACATACCCCTCCAATGTTCTAGAAATAAAATACATATTCCACAACACACCCTTTCTACATTCACATCATCATCTCATGGGAATCCTAAAAATAAGGGCTTCTATAGCTCCTCTACTCTATTAATGGAGAAAAAGCAAAAGTAAGAATAACCCGCTTCCTACCTGGATGCAGTGAGAATAACCTCATTCTCTGCCTGGCTATAGTGAGAATAACATCATTCCCTCCCTGTGTCAGGACTTGTGCCTGGGACTCTGTGCAGGCCAGTCAAGTTCCCCCATCCTAAACTCGCTCATCTATGTCTTTATGGACCTTGCTTTGTGCACTGGTGCGCAGTCATGTTGGAACAAAAAGGGGCCATCCCTAAATTGTTCCCACAAAGTTGGGAGCATGTAATTGTCCAAAATATCTTGGTATGCTGACGCCTTAAGTGTACCCAAGCCCAACCTCTGAAAAACAATCCCACACCATAATCCCCCACACCAAATGATTTGGACCAGAGCACAAAACAAGGTCCATAAAGACAGCTAAAGACTAATGCCGCATACACACGATCATTTTTTGCGATGAAAAAAAACGACGTTTTTTAAAACGTCATTTAAATTGATCGTGTGTGGGCAAAACGTTGTTTTTTGTCTTAAAAAAAAACGACCAAAACAAAATTCCAACATGCTTGAATTTTTTGTGTCGTTTTTCAAAACGTCGTTTTTTGTGTCATAAAAAGTGATGGTGTGTGGGCAAAACGATGTTGAAAACGACGTTTTTAAACCCGCGCATGCTCAGAAGCAAGTTATGAGACGGAGCTTCAATGGAAAAGAGTGCCGTCAAACGTGGTGTACGTCACCGCGCTTTGCTAGAGCTTTGTAGAAAAACGATGGTGTGTACGCTTTTGGAAAATGAAGTTTGAAAAACGTAGTTTTTTTTCATGATTGAAAACATCGTTTTTTTTCATCGCAAAAAATGATCGTGTGTACGCGGCATTAGCGTTGACATTACAGTGCGAAACGCGTCAACTTATACCCCACTGCCTGCTGTGATTTGTAGTGCTGTTTCTTTTTACGATTAAAGGCAACCTTTTTAAGGGTTTCTGGAAGTGCGGCTGTACAACCTTTTCTTTTTAAGTTCTGACCTACATACGCTGACCTGACCTGTCCTACATACACTGACCTGACCTGACCTGCATACACTGACCAGACCTACACTGACCTCACCTGCATACACTAACCTCACCTGCATACACTAACCTGACCTACATACACTGACCTGACCTACATACACTGACCTAAACCTACATACACTGACCTGTCCTACATACACTGACCTGACCTGACCTACATACACTGACCTGACCTGTCATACATACACTGACCTGACCTGCATACACTGACCTGACCTACATACACTGACCTGACCTACATACACTGACCTGTCCTACATACACTGACCTGTCCTACATACACTGACCTGTCCTTACCTGCATACACTGACCTGTCCTACATACACTGACCTGTCCTACATACACTGACCTGCCCTACATACACTGACCTGCCCTACATACACCGACCTGACCTGAACCTACATACACTGACCTGCCCTACATACACTGACCTGACCTACATACACTGACCTGTCCTACATACACTGACCTGTCCTTACCTACATACACTGACCTGTCCTACATACACTGACCTGCCCTACATACACTGACCTGCCCTACATACACTGACCTGACCTGTCCTACATACACTGACCTGCCCTACATACACTGACCTGTCCTACATACACTGACCTGTCCTACATACACTGACCTGACCTACATACACTAACCTACCTCAGCCGTGTTAGAGATGCAGCCAGGACTCGAGGAGGCTCAGGAGCCGAGGAGGACAGCCAGAGGACAGCCGAGGAGGACAGCTGGAGGACAGCCGAGGAGGACAGCCGAGCCGCTGAACGGAGCAGGGAGCTGGGATGTGAGGTGCGGCGCTGGCGTGCCCAATGTGCCTGACCCCGTCATGAGATGCAGCCAGGCTCTGGAGGAGCTGAGGAGGAGAGAAGAGCGGCTGAACCAAATGGGGATGGATGTGACATCATGGCGCGCCGGGCGGCTTTGTAATTCCAGACTTCTAAGCTTGCAGCACCTATGATGGACATCACACGTCCCGCAGTCCCGGATTGGACCAGTGGGATGTCCGTCATAGGCGCTGCAGGTTCCGGAAGGCGGGATCTGTTGTGTCTCTCGGCCACACTCTTGGCCACACTTGGCAACACGGCGCTCGCTCGGGGCTCATAATTATCTATGGCATGCCCGAGACTCGGGGCTTTACGGCTACCCATTTGGGGCTCCAGCCTCCCCAGCCCACCCCTAAAGATGCCCCTGACCTTGTGGCTACCATTCCCAGAATAGTTGAAGCTGTTATAGCTGCAAAGGTTGGACCAACGCAATATTGAACCCTACAAACTAAGACTGGGATGCCAAAGTTCATTTGTGTGTAAAGGCAGGTGTCCCAATACTTTTTACAATATAGTTCATGTCTAAAGATGCTTTTGACATTACATTTTCACCACATGTTGGTAACAACCCATATAATCCATACATACAAAGATACCAAAAAGTTCAGAAAATAAGTTATATGTAATAAAATGGAATAAAACAGCGAAAAAGTATTGGACACATAAAGAAAGGGAGGCGCAAAAAGGCATGTAAAGCCAAGACACCAGCTGAAATCTATCAGTAATTAGAAATCAATTCTGCTCCTTGTCAGTGCAAATTAATATCAATTGGTTCAGTCTCAACTAATGGCCTATAAAAAGGTGTCTCATAACCAAGATATCACACAAGAAATATCTCATGATGGGTAAAAGCAAATAGCTCTCTCAAGACCTTCACAACCTTATTGTTGCAAAACATACTGATGGCATAGGTTACAGAAGGATTTCTAAACTTCTGAATGTTCCAGTGAGCACTGTTGAGGCCATAAACCTGGGTGGAAAGAACATAATTTCCCCATAAACTAGTTACGACCAGGTGCATCTCGCAAGTTTGACAGAGTGAAAATAATTATCAGAAGAGTTGTTCAAGAGCCAATGACCACATGTGGAGAGCTTCAGAAAGACCTGAAATTAGCAGGTACAATTGTTTAGAAGAAAACAATAAGTAATGCACTCAACTGCCACTGCCTGTCTGCACGCTCACCACGCAAGAATCCATTGCTGAAGAAAAAGCATGTTGAAGGTCATTGAACGTTTGCTGCACAACATTTAGACAAGCCTGTGAAATACTGGGAGAATATAGTCTGGTCAGATGAGACCAAAATTGAACTCTTTGGATGTCATAATACACACCATGTTTGAAGGTCAAATAGCACTGCACATCACCCCAAAAATACCCCAATACCAACAGTGAAGTTTGGAGGTGGGAACATCATGGTGTGGGACTTTTTTTCAGAATACGGTACTGGAAAACTTCATATCATTGAAGGAAGGATGAATGGAAAAATGTAGCAAGACATTCTTGATAAAAATCTACCAGGATGATGAAGATGAAATGAGAGAGGACATTTCATCAAGACAATGGGCCAGATTCATAGAGCAATTACGCCTGTCTAACTGGTGTTAGACAGGAGTAATTTCAAATTTCGCGCGCCGTATCACTAGTTTGAATCCTCAAACCATGATACGGCGGCTTCGGGCTTCGATCCGAGAGGCTTACGTCTTCGTAAGCCTTCGGATCTACGCTGCCATCTATTTGCGGCCGCTGGGAGGAGTTCGCGTCGTTTTGATGCGTCGGGATATGCAAATGTTTTTTTTACGGCGATTCCCGAAGATACGAGTGGTCGTCGCAATCGCTTTCGTCTATTTTTTTGTACGTAATGTTAGAGCAGCTTTTTGCTGCTCTAACGTTACGTAGCCCATGTTAAGTATGGCCGTCGTTCCCGCTTCGAATTTTTTTTTTTTTTTTACGTAACTCGTTCGGGACTAGGATCGCCCGTAAACGACGCTACCTAAACAACGAATGACGTCACGACGTGATTTCGCGCAATGCACGGCGGGAAATTTGCGAACGGAGCATGCGCAGATCGATCGCCGCGGGAACGCGCCTATTTTAAATGATTCACGCCCCCTACTCGCGCAGATGGATTGCGACGGGAGAAATACACTACGCCGCCGTCGTTTACTGGACTAAATCTACCTGAATTCCACGTAGAGCCAGGTAAAAAACGGCGGCGTAGTGTATTTCTGATACGCTACGATAATCCATTTCTGTGTGAATCTGCCCCAATGATCCCAAACACAAAGCCAAGGAAACTCTCAATTGGTTTAAAGCAGGGGTCTCCAAACGTTTCAAACAAAGGGCCACTTTATTGTCCTTCAGACTTTAGGAGGGCCGGATTGTGTCCAGCGGGTGCAGAAAAAGTCCCGGGTCAAGCACCGTTGAGAGTAAATGTGGCCTCAGGGTTGGTGGTCAGTAGGAGTAGGGCCCCTATCAGTAGGAGGAATAGTATCCCATCATTGATATCAGTAGAAGAAATTGTGCCCCCTTGTTGGTGTCAGTGGAAGGAATAGTACCTCATATCAGTGAGAGGGATAGTGCTGCAGTTTGGAGACCCCTGGTTTAAAGAAAGAAAATAAAGCTGCTAGAATGGCCCAGCTAATCACCTGATTTTAATCCAATAGAAAATCTATGGAAAAAACTAAAGATCAGAGTTCATAGAACTTCAAGATTTGAAGACTGTTTGTGTGGAAGAATGGGCCAAAATCACACTTGAGCAATGCATGTGACTAGTTTCTTAAAGCTTTCATTACCAACAAAGGTTTTTGTACAGAGTATTAAATACATTTCAGTTTGTGTGTTTAATACTTTTGAATATACCCTGTGTCATTCCATTTTATTACACATTAATTTCTGGACTTATTTTCTTGGTTTCTTTGTATGTATGGATTGCATGGGTTGTTACCAACATGTGGTGAAATGTTCATGTCAATAGCTCCTTTAGAAAATCATTTAGGGAAATCTGTAAGGTGGCCCTTCAGGAGGAAACCTCATTGAGAGATCATTTATTGTGGATAATAGATGATCGGTATAACTTTGCATAATATAACATTATGTACACAATTTATCTGTTTGCAATTATGTGGAGGGATGCTTAATGATATGTAAAAAATGCTTGCCGTGAAGATATGACATACATCTGCACAATCAATATAAACATTGCCGTATTTTCTCTATTATGTGTAGTTTCTATATTGTCAGCACCATCTAGTGGCCACCATACATTTTTCTTTCCTCATTGAGATATTTTTGAAAAAAAATAAAACACATTATGGCTACTGAGTAGCACAAACAATATAGGAACTATACATATTAGAGAAAATATTCACCCTGATTGTGCAGATGTTTGTCATATCTGGACAGCAAACATTTTATACATATACCTCTTAGTACACGTGTCAAACACAAGGCCCACAGGCCGAATCTGGCCTGCCAGGCCATTTCTCATGGCCCTTGCGCCCAGGACTTTTTTTTCAGCAGGAATATGGAGGGACTCCATTCCACCACCTCCGGCTCTCACCCTCCACTCTCCGCTCACCACTGTCACTTGTAACCACAGAAGCATTCTGTGTTTACAAGCACAGCTTTCCACTCACAGATCCCTGCCTGTCCTGCACTCTACTTCTTTCTTACCTGCAGGGAGATCATTAGTCGTCATCTGTCAACCAGGGCACTGTGATCCCATCTGTGCCCTGGTTCACAGATGCCGACTAATGATCTCCCTGCAGGTAAGAGAGAAGTAGAGCAACCTACATTGCTGGGAGAGGTACAAGAGGCGGGCCGGTAGGTGAAATGCGAGGAAGCTTTTGGGGGTGGGGAGAGAGATGAGGGCTGTGAAGGGAGATGTGTGCAGAGGTGTGGGATGGGGGATAGTGGTGTAGAAGCCAAAGCCAAAGAGGGATGCAAGTGAGATGTGTATAGTGTCAGACTTGTACGTACCAGACTGGAGAGCCTAATTGAGCAGAGAGAGGTCTCCCTTATGTGTTCGACTCGCGGCCCCTGGTAGTATGGACAGGAGGCATGGGAGTGCGGAGTGATATGAGAGCCTGGCGGGTAGTTGCAGATGATGAGGCTCTGGATTTAAGTGCAGAGAAGAGGATGTTCGACTGGACAGGTAACAGGATACAGGCACAGGCAGGTTGCACCAAACACGCACCCGCGCATCAGGGCGCACACCAACGCACACAGGAACACACAGGTGCGCGCCACGGCGACCAACAGGGTGAGCAGCAGGGGGACCTCTCTGACAGTGCCCCCCCTTAAGGGCAGCCTCCGGGTGCCCAATTGGGCCAACCTTGTAGCATGGGACCTCTTGAAAACCTGCATAAGTTCTTCTGCATGTATACCATCTTCGGATTCCCAGGAATTGTCTTCTGGTCCATACCCCTTCCATATAATTAAAGAGGGGGTTCACCCTTAAAACCAATTTCTCCCATCCCATCCAGCATACTGGCGTCAGCACCAGTATGCTGTCTTTTTTTTTTTATCTGTGTACTTACCTCTTAATAGATAATTTAATTTTCGTCCTACCGCGGGGTATGGCGCCGCTATATCGCGTCATGCCTTCCGAAAACAGCCGACTAGCACTCGGCTGTTCTCGGTTCCTGCGCACAGACCCAGGAGCTGACTGCGCATGCGCCGTATACAGCCGAGTCCTATTTCGGCTTTTTTCGGAGGGCGTGACGCGGCTATATACGGCGCCTGCGCAGTCAGCTCCTAGGTCTGTGCTCAGGCGCCGTATAGCGCCGAGAACAGCCGAGTGCTAGTCGGCTGTTTTCGGAAGGCGTGACGCTATATAGCGGCGCCATACCCCGCGGTAGGACGAAAATTAAATGATCTATTAAGAGGTAAGTACACCGATAAAAAAAAAAAAAGACAGCATACTGGCGCTGACGCCAGTATGCTGGATGGGATGGGAGAAAGTGGTTTTAAGGGTGAACCCCCTCTTTAAGTATTGGATTTGGTTGTATCTTCTTCTACAGTCCAAAATAGCCTCCACCTCAAATTCTTCCTCATTGTCGACTATTATGGGTCCTGGTGGATCGGTACTTCGGCTAGGGAAGGGGTTCGGAACAACAGTCTTCAGCAGCGTGACATGGTAGATTGGACGCACCTTCAGAGAGTCAGGTAAGTCAAGTTCATAGGTCATGTTATTAATCTTAATTTTTACAGAGAAAGGCCCCATGAATCTAGGGCCCAGTTTCCTGGAAGGGCACGCCATTTTTCAATTCACAGTGGATAACCATACCTGGTTGCCCGGTTCCAGAATAAGTTCTCCTTGCTTCTTTCTGTCGAAAATTTTATTTATTATACTCCTGGGTCTTGGACATGGTTTCCTGTAAAAGTTTATTGTTGGTGAGAAAAAAAGTCCATTGTTTCGGAGACTGCAGGAATAGAGCAATCCGTAGTTAGCAAAAAATTGAGTCTGCTTGGTAGCAGAATGCAGAGAATTGTTTTATGCAAACTCGGCAATAGGTAGTAAAGAGGCCCAGTCAGCCTGTGAAAAGGAGGAGAACGGAGGTACTGCTCTAAAGTTTGGTTGGTCCTCTCCATTTGACCGTTCGTATGGGGGTGGTAAGCAGACAAGAAGGCCAACTCGATCTCGAGAGAACCACAACCTGGAGGTGAACCTGAACCTGGAGGTGAACTGGACACCACGATCAGACACAATGTTGGCTGGAACTCCATGCAACCTCACTATCTCCTTGATTAAAATCTTTGCTGTCTCCATGGATGAGCGTGTGCCCTTCATAGGCAGAAAGTGGGCCATTTTGGACAGCCTGTCCACTACAACAAAAATAGTGGAAAACCCCTCAGCAAGAGGAAGTTCCATGATAAAGTCTGGAGAAGATCAGAATGTCATCCAGATAAACTATGACGTACAAATCTAGGTAGTCATGGAAGATGTCGTTGACAAAATGTTGCAATGTGGCTGGTGCATTACACAGCCCGAAAGGTATAACAAGGTACTCGAAATGCCCGAATTGAGTACGGAAAGCCATCATCCATTCATCTTCTTCTCTGATACGTATTAAGTTATAGGCTCCCCGGAGATCAAGTTTAGTAAAGATAACTGCGGACCCAAGTCTTTGGAAAAGTTCAGGCACTAGGGCAGTGGGTAGCGGTTTTAGATTGTGATTTTATTTAATTCCCGGTAATCGATGCAAGGTTGTAGTGAATGGTCTTTTTTTTCAACAAAAAAGATGCCAGCCCCGGCCGGAGAGGTAGAAGTAATGATAAACCCCTTCTTTGGGTTCTCATCGATATAGACCTTCAGTGTGCCCAGCTCCTGCTTAGTTAAAGGGAAGATCCTCCCAAACAGGACTTCAGTTCCAGGTAGTAACTCTATAGGGCAGTCATAAGGTCTATTGGGAGGAAGGGTCTCTGCTCCCTTCTTGCTGAACACATCCAGAAAGTCATGATAGGGCTCAGGAACTAACTCACGAAGTTCAGAGTCAGTGTCAAGGCAAATAAGTTGTGGGGGACTGACTGAAGTTTGTTGTAAACAATGCTACTGGCAGTAACTGAACAAGAACTTGATCTCCCCCATGGCCCAGACAATCCTGGGGTTATGGGCTTGCAGCCAGGGCATCCCCAGGATGATGGGGAACAGAAGTGAGGAGATAGCGTCTAGGTGTAGTAATTCCTGGTGGTGGGTAGCCATGGTGGCCAACAATGGAACAGTTTCCTGTGTAACAGGGCCAGATTTGATGGTGAACCCATCAGCAAGGTTTACGGCAAGTCCTTCGGTTTTAGGCTGGAAAGGAATGTGGAGGTTGGCAGCAAATGATAGGTCAATGAAGCAGCTGCATGCTCCGGAGTCAATGATGAAGGAGACTGGGATCGGTGGATCCTTTCCTGGTAGCTGCAACATGATGACGAGAGGAAGATGAGAAGCTGGTTTAGGTAGGACAGATGCACACAAAGAAGAAGTCGGAAAGCACGTACGCAGCTTGGCAGGACAAGTCCTCTCATAGTGCCCAGGTTCTCTGCAGTACATGCAAAGGTTGTGGATTAGCCTGCGCTGTCGTTCTTCCGGGGTGAGGGAAGGACGAAGTAGGCCCAGCTGCATGGGTTCGGGAGCATCAGGAGCCGGGATGACTGGAATCAGAGGAATCTGGTTGGGAGAGCTGGGGACATTGGGAAGCATCCAGGTGGGTTGAAAGTGGCTGGTGGATCTCTCGTAGTGAGTTCCCGTAGGCGTCGGTCAATTTGAAATGACAAGTTAATGAGTTCGTCAGGTTTGGAGGAATACCGACCCGTGCTAATTCATCTTTGAGAGCATCAGATAAGCCCATCCGAAATTGGTAACGCAAGGCAGCATCGTTCCAATTGGTGTCGGAAATCCACCGTCTGAACTCTGCCACATAATCTTCCGCTGTTCAGTGGCCTTGTCGTAGTGCAGACTCAGCAGTGGCAGTCTGCTGAGGGTCCCCGTAAAGTTGGGACATAGCGGCAAAAAAGGTAGTTAAGTGGTTCAGCGATAGGGCACCCCTGAAACTGCACCTTGTAACAGCACGTCCCTTAACCCTGCACTCAGTATGTAGGGCACCCCTGAACTGTGCACATAACAGACTTGTGGGGGGGGGGGCATGGTTGAATTTCTGCACCTATTCTCTGAGATAAATGTATATAGCCTTACAGATATGTAGCAGAATCTCTAACATCTTCCAGTCTAATGAGAACCTTTGAGGCCACAGACCGCAGACATCCTTCAATATGAAGTGGGTTGTGAGGCATAGTGGGTGCAAAGGTGGCAAAAGTCATTGGGCACCAGACACTTCTTGGATGCAAAAGAGGTTTTATTTCTTTTAACAGTTCTTTTTTTATTTTGCAGGGAAAGAGGGTTAGGGTCAGGATACCCTTGAGTAGTTGCAATTTTATTTGGCAGACTCTGATACTTCAATAGGAGGACAGCTGTACAGGGAAAGGCCTCAGAAAGGTGCCACTTCTGCATGTGCAATGTGCAGAATTGCTATCTCTTATGGCAACAGTACTTCACAGTTCCTAAAACAAAGTTCAACAGTTCACTCAGCTTCACTACAATGTCCACATGTAGCTCTTCAGCCCCTTGAGCTCCTATTCTCTCACTGGACTCTGTGAATCCCGCAAGCTCCTCAAGGCTTTTGTGGTGGTAACTTCCTCAAGCGTCACCAACGCTTCCCTGCTGGGTCCCTAGATTGGCACTCCAGATACCTTTCAAGCTTTACGCCTGCTGAACCGCTCAGTTCCTGGCTTGACACACAAGACTGCTTTGCATGTGTCACCTCTGCTGGTTGGGTCCCTCACTTGATCAACGCTTGAATTTTCCTGATTCTCCACCGTGCCTATTCGGTGAGAATGTTGCTCCGGTACTTGCTTCAGTTACTCACTGTGGTTCCTGGTAAAGGAGGTTGGTTCCTTAGTGGCGACAGCTTCCCTTCTACCTCTGACCATGACAGGTTCTCCGGTTGGCATAACTGTCACTTTTGGCTGGACTACAAGCCGTAGTCCCAACCCTGCGCTGCCCTCTTACTTCTGGATGGGCCCTCACACAGCCTGGCAACCAGATGCTCCCGGGATAGGCCCAGTCTCCGGCCTAGCAGCCCAGGACATATGACACACATCTACCCAGACAGCGGTCCGGGTGGCACAGAACATAGATCACCTGACTCCACCCAAATATATAGGTTCTCCCAGCAGACCAAGGGATTCCTTCCTGATCCCCAGAGAGGCAATCAGATATTCCCATCGGATCAACTTTACCTATAAATGTTATTACCCAGTTATATTCTGTACATTTAGGAAAGAATACAATCTTAAAGCAATCTACTGAGCTGGCCAGAACCACCTTTGCAGGGAGTCTATTCCACATTTTCACAGCTCTTACTGTGAAGAAACCTTTCCGTATTTGGAGGTGAAATCTTTTTTCATCTAGACGTGCCCCCTTATCCTTTGTGTTGACCGTAAAGTGAATAACTCTGAATATCCCTTCTTAATCTCCTCTTCTCAAGAGTAAATAAATTCAGTTCCTCTAACCTTTCCTCATAGTTGAGCTCCTCCATGCCTCTTAACAGTTTGGTTGTCCTTCTCTGCACTTTCCAGTTCCCTAATATCCTTTTTGAAAACTGGGGCCCAAAGCTGAACTGCATATTCCAGATGAGGTCTTACTAATGATTTGTACAGGGGCAAAATTATATCTCTCTCTCTGGAATCCATACCTCTCTTAATACAAGAAAGGACTTTGCTCACTTTGGAAACCGCAGCTTGGCATTGTATGCCATTATTGAGCTTATGATCTACCAAAACCCCCAGATCCTTCTCCACTATGGAATCCCCCAGTTGTACTACCCCTAGTATGTATGATGCATGCATATTCTTAGTCCCCATGTGCATAACTTTACAGTTATCAACATTAAACATCATCTGCCACATAGCCGCCCAATTAGACACTAGACATTATTCCACTGCATAGCTTGGTGTCATCTGCAAAGACAGAAATTTTACTTTTGATCCCAGAACCGATATCATTTATAAAGATATTATAAAGATATTAAAAGTAAGGGTCCCAATACTGAACCTTGGGATACACCACTGATAAACTTAGACCAGATGTCAGAGAATATTGTGAGTCAGGCCCAGAGTGTCAGTATTCTGTACCATCGCCCCAGTTTTGCAGCCTGTTGGTACCATTACTGTTAATTGAAGTGGCTTTTGAAAAAATTGGCATGGATCTGGGGGGACCAGTTGTGAAGTCAGCCTATACCGGTAATACAGGACTATGCCACGCGGTATCCTGAAGCCATTCCCTTGCATAATACCTCAGCTAAGGCTATTACCAAAGAGCTTATCCAGGTATTTAGTCGCGTGGTTATTCCAAAAATAAAACGGATCAGGGCACACCATTTATGTTCAGAGTCACTAAAGAACTGTGTAAGTTGTTCAAAATCTCCCATCTCTGTACCTCTGTCTACCACCCCAAAACTGATTGTGTTGTGGAGAGATTTAACAAGACGCGCAAAAACATGTTAAAAAAGGTGGTGGACAAAGATGGGAGAAATTGGGATTTTTTTTGTTGCGATACCTCATGTTTTCTATACGAGAGATACCTTAGGCATCTACAGGTTACTCACCTTTTAAACTACTGTATGGTAAACATCCCAGGGGATTGCTAGATGTTGCAAAAAAATGTGGAAGGGAGAGACCACGCCCTATAGAAGTGCCATTAAGCATATCTCACTGATGCAGGATAGAATTGTGGCTTTCATGCTGTTTGTACAGGAACATATGGAGCAAGCTTAGGAGGCCCAGAGAAGGGTTTATAATCAGGGTGCCAAGACCTGGACCTTCAACCCTGGGGATAGAGTGCTGGTACTAGCCCCCACAGTTGAGAGTAAATTCCTAGCAAAATGGCAAAGTCCCTTTAAAGTTATGTAAAGAATAGGGGAAGTAAACTACAAAGTCCACCAGCCAGGAAGAAGGAAACCAGAGCAAAACTATCAAGTTAATCTCTTAAAACCTTGGAAGGACAGAGAGACTTTGCTGGCAGTACCGACCCCTTTAAGAACACCCCTCATGACACGTAAAGGTGCTCATAACTGAAATACATAGAGACTGTTTCTCTCAACTGCCCGGACTAACCATATTTATACAACACAACATAATTACAGAACTGGGGGTTCGTTTTAATGTAAAGCCCTATAGAATACCCATGACCAGGCAGGAAGCAGTTACAAATGAAGTAAAGAACATGCTAGAGTTAGTAGTGATAGAGGAGTCCCACAGTGACTTGTCAAGTTCCATAGTTTTGGCCCCAAAGCCAGATGAAAACATAAGGTTTTGCAACAATTTCAGAAAGTTGAACACTGTGTCCAAATTCAATGCCTCAAGTGGACAAGCTTGTTGACAGATTGAGAAATGAAAAGAGACGATGGCATGCTCTACCCCTGAGGGGTCTTTCCAGTATAAGCAAATGCCTTTTGGTTTGCATGACTCTCCTGCCTCATTCCAGAGAATGATGGATAAAACCTTTAAGACCACATCGCCAATATGCAGGTGCCTATCTTGACAATGTAGTCATCCATAGCCCAGATTGGGAGTCTCATTTGCCCTAGGTGCAAGCAGTAGTAGATTCCCTTAGGAAAGCAGGACTTACTTCCAACCCCAGAAAGTGTGCCATATGCTCGCTTGGAGGAGGCCAAATACCTTGGCTATGTTATTGGTCGAGGGCTGATTAAGCCTCAGATCAATAAGATTAAGGTGATTCAAAAGTGGCCTCAACCTATAAATAAAATGCAAGTTCGGGCGTCTCTTGAAATCACAGGATACTTTAGACGTTTTATTGCCAATTTTGCCACCATTGCAGCCCCGCTGACAGATCTGACGAAAAGAAGAGAGTCAGTCATGATTAAGTAAAATCCCGAAGGCAGAGAATGCATTTCAATTTCTGAAGCAAGCTTTTTGTGCACATCCTGTTCTCATGATCACAGATTTCACAAATGAGTTTGTGGTACAGACAGATGCCTCTGATGTGGGACTGGGTGCTGTCCCAAATCAGAGATGGGGAGGAGCACCTGGTTGTCTACCTTAGCAGAAAGCTTAATAGACATGAGGAAACTATGCCATTGTCGAGAAGGAATGTTTGGCTATCAAATGGGCCTTGGAGGCCCTCAAACGTTACTTGTTAGGGAGACAAATTAAACAGTTATGGATCATTCCCATCTCAAATACATGGGCGATAACAAGGAGAAAAACAGTAACAAGGTGGTTCCTTGTTTTACAAGCATATAATTTTACAGTGGAGGATAGAGCTGTTAAACTTCAGAATAATAACGATGCCCTTTCCTGTGTCCATTGCTTTGTTGTCCTTTGACAGTTGCTCAGCCGCAGGGGCTTGTGCAGACGTGGAATATATGTGACATTATGAAAGGTGAGATAATTGATGAACGCTATGTATCACCTCACATGCGTTCATATGCCGTAAACTAACGTGGAATCTGGTCCGGGTTTTCCAGGCCAGCTTGGGAGTATTGGTTCCGTACCAAATTTTAGGTTCCATTGCTGACCACCAGCAGGTGGTATAAATAAAGCAGGCTGGAGCCAGAGGTTTCCCTTGGCCTGGGACTCAGTAAGCCAAACCTGAGAGAGCTATTAATGTGAAATTTGCTTTGTGAGAGAAAGAAAAATGTTTGCATTATCTTTGTTTTGTGGGTGACTGGGAGAAGCCCTTCATCTGTGAGATAGGGATCAATTCTATTTAGTTAGTTCCTGGATGGCAAGGATTCATTTTCTGTTTTGTTTTGTTTGATTTCCATGCAACCTTTTAAATAAAACTGGTCAGACTTTTAAGAAAGACCTGCCATCTGGACGTTTTTTTTCCTAGTGAAGGTGATTCCCCAATTGAGCTTACCCCCACATAAACTGAGTGGGTTGTTTTACAACATGAGGGTTCACATATACTTTAAGGCATTCATTACATCTCCAGAGGGTGGAAATTCAAAACACTAACTATGCTTAAATCTACTCCCACTTCCGTTCTAAGCCTATTCTATGTACCTTGTGAAAGATCTGTATACTTACCTATTCTGAGGATGCTCCGGCCCAGTTACATGATTGGGCCTCAGCGCTAGCTTCAGTGGAGGGACAGCTGACCACGAATGCTCCATAGTAAGTCTAGGGGTGATGTCATTGTCCAGGCTTTGTCCGCAATCTCTTCTCTACACTGAAGACAACGCCGAGTTCCGATCATGTAACCAGACCAGAGCGCCCTCAGAACGGGTAAGTATACAGATCTTTCTTTAACAGGGTAGATAGAACAGACTTAGGTGTAGATAAAAATATACTTGACGTTTGACTGAACTTTTTCTTTAAGGCCGCGTACACATGATCGAATTTGTCCGCTGAAAACGGTCCGATGGACCGTTTCAGCAGACAAATCCGATCGTGTGTACGGGCTAGCGGACAGGTTTGTCCGCTACAAACCTGTCCGTCGGATATGTCCGCTGGTTAGTACGGGAAACCAGCGGACATATCCTCCCGCACATGCGTCGTATCCTGTGAATGGATCCGACGCATGCGCGCGGAAGTGTTTACTTCCTGGTGCGGTGACGTAGCGGTGACGTGGCGGCGTCAACGTCACCGCCGCGTTACCACGCCGTCTGCCGGCGGGGATTTTGATCCGATGGTGTGTACACGCCATCGGACCGAAATCCGATGAGACATGTCCGCTCTAAACTGTCCGTCGGACAAGTTTGAGCGGACATATCTCATTATGTGTACGAGGCCTAAGGCTCCCTATGGAGATGTAATGAAGTATATGTGAACCCTCACCTGGTAAAACAACCCATTTAGTTTAAAATAGAAATGAAAAGCAATATTATCTTCAGTAAAGAAATTTTAAAACTTGTAGTTACTTTTTTCAGCAGATAAGGAAAGTAGGTTCAGTGAAATTTTGAACTTTAGATCTATTTTAATACTTATGTCCTTACTCCATACTGTACAAAACTAGACTGTTACTTACAGAGTTTTGTAATGGAGCACCAAAGGAGTCTGATCCAAATGGGTTTTCGAACAACCCTTCGCTGGGTTTGGTCACTGGCAGTGTTTGCACTCGTGGGGCTGGCTTTGGTGGCTCTGTCAGTCAAATAAACAGTTGCATTATTAACATCACAAAATTGAACATACTGATATATCTAAATACATAATTTTTTCTTTTTAATTAAAGAACAATATACTTTCACCAATAACAGCAAAATTCCAGGTTTATAAAAAGGTGTAATTTTTCAGGTTAAATGGACTTGTCATCCATGATGATAAAAGTTCCACCTAAAAGAAGGCAGAGCAAGTTTTTAATATTTCCTTTGTTCTGTGTAACCCCCAATCATATTTTTACTTTGTTACCCAGGATTTGACTTGCATAACTTTAGGGCTTAGCCCTCTTCCTAGAACTGATGCCGCGTACACACGATCATTTTTCAGCATGAAAAAAAAAAACGTCTTTCTTTCTCGTACATCACGGGACACAGAGCGGCATATTCATTACTATGTGGGTTATATGGAGTACCTTCAGGTGTGGACACTGGCAATCTTCAAACAGGAAGTCCCCTCCCTATATAACCCCCTCCCCTAGAGGGAGTCCCTCAGTTTTTTCGCCAGTGTCTTAGGTGTTGGTCACGGAATAGCTTTGCTCCACATCCTTGGGATTAAGGGCGGGCTACCGGATCTGTCCAAGGAGCCTCAGTGCCAAAGTGGACAGTACCCGGGCCCCAAACCGTGGGGTTTTGCCTATAATGCTCCTCTTTGGAGGGCTGGACCCTGGGCCCAGGACTTGGAGTTTGCAAAAACCATAAAGTTCCTGTTTTGCCAGGGTGCTATATAGGTCCAGGACAGTGGGTACCTTCATAGGACCCCAGGGCCTGAAGGTCTACTACGCTACCCACGGAGATGGGAGAAGATTGGATCAGTTTGCTGGTCAAACATCCTGCAGCATGGAGCAGGTAAGGGGGAGCCTGCGGGACTTGGTTCGACAGCAGGCTCCCCGGGGTAACCTAAAAGGGGGGATAGCCTAAGTATGCTCTGCATGGGCAACCGTGATCACTATGTCTAAAAGAGACAGGATGACACCCTTTCTCCCCCCATCACTAGGCCCCCCTGTCTAAATATGTGTTGCTAGCTAACCTGCTGTTTTCTTCCTAGGGCTAGTAAGGATCCCTAGGGGCCTTGAGAGAGTCCTACCTGGCCGGGGGTTTGAATCTGCCGCCTGTTTCTGCGTGCCTGGATCTCCAGCAGCGCGGCTCCTCCATGTTCCTCCTGTATCCGGCATACGCGCGCGCGCGCGTGCGCGCGCACGTCTTATTGACGTTTTTCGCGCCGTCCAGACAGGAGGGCGGGGGGGGGGCGGGCCTGCGGCGTCATACAGGGGCGCGCCTTTGTGCTGTTATAGACAGCAGGCCTTGTCAGGGCTCAGTCTGAGGCTGATTTTTTCAAGGAGAGGACGCAGAGCGGCAGAACAGTGACTCCCGGTGGCGGAAGAGGGGTAGTACATGTGGACTTTGTTCCAATGCCTTTATTGTTAAGCCAAAGAAATCCCCCTTATTTTGCAGCAGGTTGGAGGCTGGCAAACTTAAATTAGGGTCATTGTATGTTGTCAAATATATAATATATAATATATAATTATTTAAAAAAAAAAAAAAAAGAAAAGACCAACATACGGGCCCATCAGTTTTTGGGGACACTAGTGATCTATTCTCCCCTAAACTCTGAAATTTGTACTCCTGGCCACTACAGTCTGTTGTGTGGGCGGAGTCCCTCGATTTTGTATTATGGCTTCCAAGGGTTCGGGGTCAAAGGGGACAAAAAAGACCAAAAAACAAAAGGGGTCCCTTTCTGATTCTGATATGCCGATACTTTCCCCGCAGCTTATTAATTTAAGAAGCGCCTTGGATGAGCCATTAGGGGGATCTGGTGCGGAGGCTGGCCCAGATCAGCCCAGCCCTGTGTTTATCACAGAGGAGATGCTAGCCGTATCCCTAGGGGGGCTAGAAGAGAGAATAGCGGCATTGATCGCCAGAGCTATTCCTGGTAAGAAACGGGTTAGATCCCCATCACCAGGGGGTGTATCCTCAGATGCTGAGATTCTCTCTCCGGAGGAATTAGAATCACAGGAGGATCAACTGGACCTGAACCAAGAGGGTTCAGGGATGGAGGGGTCTACCTCTGAGGAACCATTTTCAGACTCCCAGACAGAGAGACTGTGGGTACAGTCTTTGACGGACATGGTCCGCTCGGCATTTAGTTTGCCATTGCCAGAACTTCAGGTTCCTCCGGTATCCTCTCTGGGCTCTTTGAAAGCCCCGTTAAGCAACGCAGTTTTTCCGGTCCATCCTCTCTTGGAGGAATTGATCTTTCGGGATTGGGTACGGCCGGACAGGGTTTTTCTGCCACCGAAAAGATTTGCGGTCATTTATCCCATGGAGGAAAAATTCTCCAAGAAGTGGAGGCTCCCAGTAGTGGATGCAGCCATCTCATGTGTGAATAAATCACTAACTTGCCCGGTGGAAAACATACATATGTTTAAAGATCCGGTTGATAAAAGATTAGAGACACTTTTAAAAGCATCCTTTGCTACGGCAGGAGCAGTGGTGCAGCCAGCGGTAGCTGCAATTGGAGTTTGTCAGGCATTAAAAGACCAGACAAAAGAGATGTTAAAGGACATGCCTACCCAACAAGCAGAAGAGGATTTGCTGACATTCCCAGAGCTCTGTGTTTCGCGGTAGATGCTATAAAAGATTCCATCCAGCAGGCTTCTCGTTTATCACTATGTTTGGTACACATGAGAAGGCTCTTATGGTTGAAGAACTGGGCGGCAGAACCCCCATGCAAAAAGCTTCTGGCAGGATTTCCCTTCCATGGAGGACGACTCTTCGGAGAAGATCTGGATAAATATATTCAGACTATTTCAAATGGCAAGAGTACCCTTTTACCGGTCAAAAAGACATTCCGGGCTCCTACATTTAAAAGGCAGCTTTTTCCTGTCTCGGGGCCCTCTAATTCCAGGCAGTATCGACGGCCGCCTGCACGATCCAACGTTAACAGTAGATCGCAGGGACAGACCCCTGGGGGTAAGAAGCCGTGGTATCGCAAGCCGTCAAAGACAGCCCCTAAGTCTGCCTTATGAAGGGGCGCCCCCACTCTCACGGGTGGGGGGAAGGCTTCGTCTCTTCTCAGAAGTTTGGGAAGCCAAGATCCCCGACAATTGGGCCCGGGCATCTGTAACCACAGGTTACAGATTGGAGTTTCTAAGATATCCTCCGCCTCATTTTCAAGAATCAAGGCTACCAAGGGATCCAGCAAGGAAGGCCTCAATGCTGGCAGCTTTGGATCACCTGCTTTGCCAGGACGTAATTATAGAAGTGCCAGCCCAAGAGCAAGGCCTAGGTTTCTATTCCAATCTCTTTGTCATACCAAAGCCCAACGGCGATGTCAGGCCAATCTTGGACCTAAAGAGGTTAAACGCTTATCTAAGGGTGCGGTACTTCCGGATGGAATCCATCCGGTCAGCAGCCGCCGCGCTTCAGAAAGACGATTTTCTGGCCTCCATAGACATAAAAGATGCTTACCTTCATGTACCAATCTTTCAGTCGCATCAAAGGTTTTTAAGCTTCGCGGTGGGGCAGCGACACTTCCAATTCAGGGCGCTCCCTTTCGGGCTGGCCACGGCCCCCCGGGTATTCACGAAGATCCTAGCCCCAGTTCTGGCCAATTTAAGGATCCAAGGAGTCACAGTCCTAGCATACTTGGACGACCTTTTAATCATAGATCACTCACGGACGGGTCTGCAAAAGGCAGTAAACCTCACGGTTCGGTACCTCGAAGAATTCGGCTGGGTCCTAAACCAGGGAAAGTCAGCATTCCAGCCTACAAAGCAGTTGGAATACCTCGGCATGAGGTTAGACACAGAACATCAAAAGGTGTTCCTGCCCCTTGTAAAGATCAAGGCGATCAAGGGGTTGGTTCAGTTGGTTATAAACAAGAAAAGACCAACTATTCGCCTGTGTATGCGATTACTAGGCAAGCTAGTGGCCACATTCGAGGCAGTACCATACGCTCAGATCCACACTCGCGTCCTACAGGCAGCCATTCTAGCAGCCTGGGGCAAGAGGGCACATGCCTTAGAGTCCCCTTTGACGCTATCATCAAGGGTCCGACAGAGCCTGGCCTGGTGGTTGAACCCTCAGAATCTTCTAAAGGGAAGATCCTTCAGCCCTGTTGTCTGGAAGGTAGTTACCACAGACGCCAGCCTGGCAGGCTGGGGGGCGGTCTTCGAAGGGTTCTCCCGCCAGGGAACTTGGGTGAAAGCAGAGAGGCAGCTCCCCATCAATATCTTGGAAATCAGAGCTGCTCGCCTAGCCCTGTTGGCGTGGACCTCCAGATTAAAGGGGTTCCCGGTGAGAATCCAGTCAGACAATGCCACGGCGGTGGCATACATAAACCACCAAGGGGGAACCAGGAGCCAGGCCGCTCAAAGGGAAGTGAACTTGATTTTTCAATGGGCAGAGGTTCATGTACCCCGCATTTCAGCGATATTCATTCCCGGAGTGGACAACCTGCAGGCAGACTTCTTAAGTCGCCAGAGTCTGTTGCCAGGGGAGTGGTCTCTGCATCCCCAGGTCTTTCAGACAATCTGCCAGAGGTGGGGAACGCCAGACGTAGATATAATGGCATCCAGGTTCAACAAGAAACTAGACAGGTTCGTGTCGCGAGCGAGGGATCCTATGGCCTGCGGAACCGATGCGTTGGTTTGCCCTTGGCATCAATTCAAACTTCTATATGCATTCCCTCCACTACAGTTACTCCCCCGCCTGTTGCGCAAGATCAGAGTGGAGCACAAGCCAGTCATTCTAATAGCTCCAGCTTGGCCCCGGAGGGCTTGGTACTCACTAGTCCTGAATATGGCAGTGGGAGACCCTTGGACTCTTCCTCTACAACCAGACCTACTCTCACAAGGCCCGATCCTCCACCCTACATTACAGCGTCTAAATTTGACGGCCTGGAGGCTGAATCCCTGATTCTCAGGGGTAGGGGTCTGTCTAGGCAGGTAATCCCTACCCTGATTAAGGATAGAAAGCCGGTCTCCAGGGTAATTTATTACAGGGTGTGGAGGAACTATATAGGCTGGTGTGAATCCAAAAGATGGAATTGCCGCAAATATACTATTGATAGGGTGTTAAGTTTTCTCCAGCTAGGAGTGGATAAAGGCCTGGCACTAAGCACAATCAAAGGACAGATCTCAGCTCTGTCAGTGTGGTTTCAGAGGCCGCTGGCCACCCACTCGCTGGTAAAGACCTTCTTACAGGGGGTCTTGCGTATTAATCCTCCTGTCAAGTCACCAGTTTGTCCTTGGGACCTAAATCTTGTCCTGTCCACTCTACAGAAACAGCCTTTTGAGCCTTTGGCTGAGATTCCTTTACTCTGACTGACAAGAAAATTGGTTTTCTTGGTCGCCATAGTTTCGGCCAGGAGAGTGTCAGAATTAGCAGCCTTATCGTGTAAGGAACCATATCTTGTTCTGCATAAGGACAGGGCAGTTCTCCGGCCCCATCCTTCCTTTCTACCAAAGGTTATATCCAAATTTCACTTAAACCAGGATTTGGTACTTCCATCCTTCTTTCCAAAACCTACATCTAGAAAGGAGGGGTTGCTGCATACCTTGGATATTGTCCGGGCCATGAAGGCCTATCTTAAAGCTACGGAAAAGATCCGGAAAACAGAGGTGTTATTCGTTCTACCAGATGGCCCCAAGAAGGGGCAGGCAGCTGCAAAATCCACCATCTCGAGATGGATTAGACAATTAATCATTCAAGCCTACGGATTGAAGAGGTTGCCCCCTCCGTTGTCGGTAAAGGCCCATTCTACCAGGGCCATGGGCGCCTCTTGGGCAGCACACCATCAGATCTCTATGGCTCAGATATGCAAGGCGGCAACGTGGTCATCAGTCCACACGTTTACAAGGTTTTATCAACTAGACGTGAGAAGAAATGCGGATACTGCCTTTGGTCAGGCAGTACTACAGGCTGCAGTTTAAAATCCTCGGGATCAGAAACACCCTTGGTTATATAAAAAAAAAAAAAAAAAAAAAAGAAAAAGGTTCTTCTTTCTTGACTAATTTGGAAATATTATTATGATTTGAGTTTAGCTCTAAAATTGAATCCTTCTTTGGAAGATGTCTCCCTCCCCTCATTAAAGCATTGCTTTCGGACATCCCACATAGTAATGAATATGCCGCTCTGTGTCCCGTGATGTACGAGAAAGAAAAAGGGATTTTTAAATACAGCTTACCTGTAAAATCCTTTTCTTGGAGTACATCACGGGACACAGAGCTACCACCCCTCTTTTGGGTGACCATTTTGGGAGGCATACTGCTTGCTACAAAACTGAGGGACTCCCTCTAGGGGAGGGGGTTATATAGGGAGGGGACTTCCTGTTTGAAGATTGCCAGTGTCCACACCTGAAGGTACTCCATATAACCCACATAGTAATGAATATGCCGCTCTGTGTCCCGTGATGTACTCCAAGAAAAGGATTTTACAGGTAAGCTGTATTTAAAAATCCCTTTTTTTTTCAGCATGTCCAAAAAACGACATTTTCCCAACTATGTTGTCTTTACACCATTATTTTAAAAAAATGATCTAGCAAAGCACGGTGACGTGCAACACGTAAGACGGTACTATAAAGGGGAAGTTCCATTCGCCTTGGGGCTGCTTTAGCTGATTCTGTGTTAGTAAAAGACGATTCGCGCTTTTCTGTCTGTTACAGCGTGATGAATGTACTTACTCCATTATGAACGGTAGCTTTACCAGAATGAGCGCTCCCGTCTCATAACTTGCTTCTGAGCATGCACAGGTTTTTTACGTCGTTTTAGCCCACACACGGTCATTTTTTACAACCCGAAAAACAATATAGTTTAAAACGACGTTAAAAAATGCAGCATGTTTGAATTTTTTTTGTTGTTTTTCAGAACCTGAAAAATGATGTGAAGCCCACACACAATCATTTTAAATGACGTTTTTGAAAAAACAAAGTTTTTTTCATGCCGAAAAATGATCGTGTGTACGTGGCATAAGTCCTGCTCACCACCATTAACACCTTAGTGACTGTTAAGTTTACATTCACTGGACAACAAAATAGGTAGAGGAGCGGAGTTAAGTCCCAAAGTGAGGAAAGGTCAGCCCTTAGGCCTCGTACACACGATCAAATCAGTCTGCTGGAAACGGTTTCAGCAGACAGATTCGATTGTGTGTACGGGCGAGCCGACGGATTTGGCCACCCGACAGATTGGAAAGCATGCTTACCAATCTGTCGGCTGGGAACCCGTCCGCCTGACATGTCTGCTGGTTAGTACGCTAACCAGCAGACATGTCTTCTCGCACACGCGCCAAATGGTTTAGACGCATGCGCGGAAGTGTTTTACTTCCTGGTGCGGTGACGTGGCGGCGTCAACGTCACCGCCACGTCACTGACACGTCAGCGCGCTCTGTTCAAATCGGTCGGACAGACCGTTTTGAACTAATAGATTGCCTCGTGTGTACGAGGCCTTAGAGATAATGTGAAGCCAAGATCAGAGGGGCATACAAAGAAGATTTTTTTGTGTCTTTAGGGCTTAGCACATTTCCCAGAGTGAACTCTTATCCACCCCCATAAGTACCTTACTGGTCAGTTAAGCTGGGTACACACTCTAAGATTGTTTTCCTTCAACCCAGCAGACTGAAAGAAAAAACAACTCATTGTCATACTAACACAAGCGATATTAGTGAAGAGACTTCCCTCATTGTGCTATTGTATTCTGACAGGGTGACTCCCCCCCCGCCAGAACACACTCATTAGCACTCGCAGCTGATCAGATGCTGGTTTTCCAGCATGCACGTTCAAAGGAAGCTGAGTTTTGTACCCAGCTTAAGTGTATAATAAATGGACAAGAAGACGGTAGGTGGATGGGGTTTAGTCCCATTTAGAGAAGCTCAGCCCCTAGAGACAATATAAAACCAAGGGCACTCAATGAGACGCTTCGGTATCTTTAGGGCATAGCCCTCTTCCTAGACCTAAGCCTTGCCCATTACCACCATACACATCTTATTGTCCAGTAATTGTTGGTGGAGTTTAGTCCTAAAGTCGGGGAAGCCCAGTCCCTAGAGACAATTTAAACCATTATCAGAGTGGCGCACAAAGCTCTTGTGAATCTTTAGAGCATATCCTTCCTCCTAGTGCTAAGCCCTGACCAATACCATCATGAGCCCCTTAGTGGCCAGTAAGGGTGCACCCATTGGACTCATTCTGTGCAGTGGGGTTTAGTCTGAAAGTAAGGAAAGTCCAGCCCCTAGAGACAAAGTAAAGCCAAGATCAGTGGGACACACAAAAAATTGTTTGGGTATTTAGGTTACTTAAAGTGGTGAAATTATATTTTGTTCCAGGAGAGCAAAGTGACATAGATGATTGGAGCTGTCCTTTAGACATATCAGGTGTTACTGCAGGCATCGACCTTATGCCGCGTACACACGATCACTTTTTGTGATGAAAAAAAAAACGTTGTTTTAAAAAACACCATTTAAGATGATCGTGTGTGGCCAAAACGTTGTTTTATGTCTTCTAAAAAAAAAAAAAAAATTCGAACATGCTTGAATTTTTTGTGTCGTTTTTCAAAATGTCGTTTTTTGTGTCATAAAAAATGATTGTGTGTGGGCAAAACGACAATTAAAACAACGTTTTTGAACCTGCGCATGCTCAGAAGCAAGTTATGAGACTGAGCTTCAATGGAACAGAGTGCCGTCAAACGTGGTGTACGTCACCGCGCTTTGCTAGAGCTTTTTGGAAAAACGATGGTGTGTAGGCAACGTCGTTTTTTAAAATGAAGTTTGAAAAACGTTGTTTTGTTTCGTGAGATAAAATTACGTTTTTTTTCATCACAAAAAGTGATTGTGTGTACGCGGCATTATTGAACAGGGACACATTCTTGTGCATTGTCTGCTTGCTGATGTGGGTCTTGCAACAGGGTGGATCCCCACAATATGTTCGAGATCCTTCCAGAGCATGGGGTGGGTCTGTGACATTAGCCGACAGCGAACTTTAGCCCAGTGTTGGCTGATTCTGGGTCACAGGAGAGCACAAGTAAGTGCACCACAAGAGAACTATGATCAAAAAAAGCTTTTGCCACAGCTGGGCAAAAAAAAACCCCACCTCTCCAGCCAAGCAAAGAACACTTCCCATTAACTAAGAAAATGCAAACTGTTCTGTGAATGATGCTGTACGAGAGACCTCCTGTGTTCACCTAACAGCAAATCAGTCACTAGGCATGGGGCAAAAATATCTATACCTAAAGATTGACAGCATGTTACTGTGTGTGCACGTTATACAGAGTTATGTGCAGTGAATGTGATTTTCAGCAAGGGCCATACAAACAGGCCAAATATTAGGCAGCATTGGCAGGTTCAATAGGAACCATCCGACATTTGGCCTGTGTGGAAGGAGAATGATCGAAAAAGGACTGGTGATCAGCACCCAATAGGCTCTTTCAGCCAATGGCTGTACTCTGGTGGGGGAGGCCATCCCCCTGTCAGAACACAATAGTACAGCAGCAGAGGTTGCTGTACTAACATCAGATAGTTAGTACATCAGCTCTCCCCTCTTCAGGGTTTTTTCATTCAGTCCGCTGGCTTGAATAAAAAAAACTACTAGTGTGTACCAGACTTTAATCACAGCCTTTTAAAACACATGGACCTGTAAGATTCTCCACCAGAGAATATATAAGGGCTATAAGTGGGGGCAAAGTGAGCAATCAATGGTGTGAAATAACACCTGATCATCTGTGACCTTTTCCAATCACGGCGGGTATACACTGGAAGGAGTCTTTAGGGACTGGGTTCCATAGCATTGGGCAATGGCCCTGGACTTGCATAGCACCCTGTGGCTGGCACAAAGTGGCAAGGTGAACACGCATGCAGGATCCAGTGGCCAAAGCAACATTACAGGCCATCCCTATTCAAGGTTTTAATGAGCCGGGGCTGATTGAGCTACACTGCTTCTAGGCTGGCAGTAGAAGAAAGGGAGGACTTGATTGAAGAATCCAAAATAATAAAGAAAAATAAACGTATTAAAATGTAAGTTAAATAAAGTTAAAGGGGTTGTAAAGCCTAGTGTTTTTTCACCTTAATGCATCCTGTTTTACTTACCTGAGCCCTGAACTTCAGTGGGCGCTATCCCGCATCGCTTTCTCCATGGCTTCTCGGCTCTTCATTGGATAGATTGATAGAAGTGCAGCCATTGGCTCCCACTGCTGTCAATCAAACCAATGACGTGGCCACCGGGGGGTGGGGCCGAGTCATACACTCGGCGCCTATGTACGTTGAGTATATGACATGGGAGCGCGCCTGCAAGGTAACCACCTCGGGAGAGAGCTTCCCAGAGGCGGTTTTCTATCGCGGGGAGGAGCCACGAGAGCCGCCGTGGGACCCCAAAAAGGATGTTCAGGGCCACTGTGTGCAAAACAAACTGCACAGTGGAAGTAAGTATGACAGGTTTGTTATTTTTATTTTTTAAAACGTGAACCTTTAGTACCATTTTAAGTTAAGGGTGAATTTCTCCATGAAGGAAAAAAGGTCCATCATCTTGTGGGTTAGGGTTATAGGAGAGACACCCTGGGAATGTGTCCACTGAAGCTCTGCCAGTGTCCAATTACCTGAAGGCACATGCCTATAACCCATGGTGTATACATACTCTGCCATTGGTTTTCCTGACGGGATTCCTGGCAAGCTTGTCTTGCAAAGCCGTGCATACAGACAGCTATTTAAAAGAAGCGCCGTTCTTTTGAATGGCAAGAACGCAGTGACGTCATCGACTACGACGAGTCGGCACTCGTCACATTCTATGCCGTCGCAGCCATCTTGCTATACCCCATACTAACCTTGTATGCTATCGCGCATGCGTCAAAGTCTTATCCAGCATGCACAGGTTTACACGTAAGCATACAGACGTCTGGTTTTCTCGCCAGGAAACACTCTGCTGGGAATCCCGACTGGAAAATAGAGAGCAGATTCTCTATTTTTCCCGGGTAGTTTTCCTGGCGGGAAAACTGCTAGAGAGCATACATATAGACAGCCAAATGCTCTCCTGGTAGTTTTCCTGCCAGGAATTCCAGTCATGTATACGAGGCTATAGGGATTCCAATCCCTCTCCGCTCTATCCAAATAAAAAAATAAATAAAATAAAAATGTTTTGCTTTTAGTTATACTTCAAATTTTCACAGTGCAAAAT
Organism: Rana kukunoris; assembly: GCA_029574335.1. Classification (NCBI taxonomy): domain Eukaryota; kingdom Metazoa; phylum Chordata; class Amphibia; order Anura; family Ranidae; genus Rana; species Rana kukunoris. The sequence goes on from CM056049.1 coordinate 63,190,509, forward strand.
TTCCACTTTACCACAATAACAGATGCAAACCCAGTGATCAAAGGCCATATCAGGGCATACTTTCCATGAATACAAACATTTACACTTTACAAAGTGTATCTTTTTATCAGTACAATATTAACCAAAATAATAATAAAAAAAAAAACACTTTACCGTTAATTTTAGAAGAGAGTTGACTGATATCATAATCGTCATGGTCCGCAACTTCTTGGGGAATTCCAACTTTGCTACTAAAGTAATTTGAAAAGGCTCCAGATGTGCTACTTGAGCTGTTCTGGTTCTCTCCACGTCTTGCAGGGACAGCAGGAGGCTTAGCCAGCTGGTAGTCTTTAAACATATCCTTAACATTCTTCTTTTCCTTCTCACCCAGAGGATCCAGAGCAGTAAAAGCATCACTTTCCTTCTTAGGTGACTCCGCCACTGGAGCTGGCCTTGGTGGAAGCTGTGGAGGGCTTGAAATAATTGGTCCTGACTGAATTAATCCAGAGGGTAATGTTGGTAGTCTAGGTGGAAACATGTTCATTTGGAAAGGGTTACTTGATGGCTGGGTCCATCCTGGTTGTTGGACAGATACTGGTGGTTGATTCCATAATGGGGGATTTTGTACAGGTGGAGGAACTATAAAGTGGGCTGGCTGGTTCCAGGACACCATTGATGATGGTGATGAAAAGACAGTTGGTGGATTAAAGCTAGGCTGGGCTCCCAATACCGGATTGGGAAGCGTGGGAGCTGGCTGATTAAAAAGTAGAGGTTGTTGATGCCATTGCTGAGTTTGAGATGAATTTAGTGGTAGAGTACCTACAGCAGAAAAACTCAGATTTAGTAACTAACATTGAATTATACCTCCTAAACAAGGTTTTAGTAAAAATATATTACTGATCAATAGGCACTTAGCTAATCCTCCAGCTTCTTGAAAAGCCATTTACAATGATTTCACATCTGTTAGAAATGTTAAGTCCGATTGATCTTTGCAGACTTTGGCAGTTGTCACCACTAGGGAAGAGGATTACTTGGCAGGACAACAAGGCAGGAGAACTTCAATCTATATTAATAAAGATGGAGCTGGTGGGAGAGCTGGCACATTGGATTGGCAAAGCCCAGCCTTTCCTTGCTGAGTTTTTCAGTGAAATTGGTATGACAGCTGTGAATGTGGGATGAAATAGGAATGGTCCAACAGAGGATAATTAAAAGTAAAAAATATACATAACAAAATTGCAACCTACTTACAAGTAGATCTGATTCCATTAGTTGTTAAAAAATATATACACAAGTTATTTCCCATTGTTTATAGCTTGGCACTGATTATAAGAGTAGCTCATTAACTACTGTTGCTAGCCTAGTATTTTTAATTCAGCATGATAGGCTTAAAGAATAACTGGGCATACTCGCTTGTATTACATTTTCAGGGAAAACTGATAAGGAACTAAAGAAGAGCTGTACAAATTTCCAAAGCCAGGAAAGAAGGCTAGATACCAAGGGCCAGATTCAGCAAGAATCTACGCCGGCGTATCTCCTGATACGGCGCCGTAAATTCAAATGTGCGCCGTTGCATCTTTACGCTGATTCAGAAAGCAAGTTATGCCGAAAAACATGGCTTCAGTTGTCCAACGTAACTTGCCTACACCGGCGTATCGTGGGCGCATAGTTACGCTGGACGCATTAGACTTTCCCATAAAAAATATGCAAATGAGCTAGATACGCCGATTCACAAACGTACGTGTGCCCGGCATATTAATATACGTCGTTCACGTAGGCATTCGACCGGCGTAAAGTTACCCCTGCTATATGAGGCGCAACCCATGTTAAGTATATGGACGTCGGAACAGCATCGTATTGTACATCGTTTACGTCGTTTGTGTAAGTCGTTCGGGAATGGGGCTGGGCGTATGTTACGTTCACGTCGAAAGCATTGACTATTTGCGATGTGATTTCCGTGCATGCGCACTGGGATACGTCCATGGACGGCGCATTCGCGGTTCGTTAGACGCATTATTTACGCGGGGTCACGGCTCATTTCAATACTACACACCCACCTCCTTCCTATTTTGAATTACATGGGCATACGCCGGACAAGATACGCTACGCCGCCGTAACTTAGGGCGCAAGTTCTTTCTGAATACCGTACCTGCTCTAAGTTACGGCGGCATAGTGTATCTGAGATATGCTACGCCCGCCTAAAAATAGGCGATTCTTTCTGGATCTGGCCCCAAATTACAGTTGTGGCCTGTATTTGAGCCTTTACTATTGGTATCTAGCATATAAATCAAGCACAACATTTGATTGACTAGATACAGTACTAAGTTCTTCAACAACTAGCCCCCTCCCCACCCCCAAATTTATTTGTCACTAAAACAAGGTCAGTTTAGCATGACCCCACCCTGTTTGGACACACACGAATGTGGGCAGTAGATTTGAAGAAGAGATACTTCATATGCATAGCCATGGTAATAAGAAACTACAGCTAGCTAGTGTGGTGATTTTGTAATGAAACCCTAGTTTAACAATTCCTTGAAGATCCTGTTTTCACTCACCAGCACCTCCTATAGGTGGTATAGTGGAAAGGTTGTTAGCATTAAAAAGATCCATTGGGTTTGGTTGTAGTGAGGTTGATGTAGCTGGTAGGGATACTGATAAAACTGGCTCTGGGTTTACAGAGTTCGATGAAAAAATGTCTGACCCAAATATGTCATCAGAAGCTGGCTGCATAAAAAGAAAGACAAAGGGTATTTAAATCTTGAAACAAAACAGTTTATAAATGCACAATTGTTACTACTTTGGTGTTTTTTCATTCAGAACCGCTTTAAGAAACAATTTCATGGCAAAGATTGGATTAGTGGGCAACCTTTATATATTAAAGAAGAATTTGCATCTAGAAGAAGAATATAGCAATAAAAAAGTGAGCACAAAACAGTTAGTGTTTGTTATGGTTAAAACAATGCAGATTTGTTTTTTTTTGTGTTTTTACTAAGGTTATACGAGAACAAGTAACAGTTGACCCCACTCCAAGAGTGGTTACACTGCCATGATTCATGTTTCCTTGCATTGGGTATCTTTGGTCACCCATCTTCGTGTACTGTAGCACCTCTTGTTGCATTCTCAATAACATAAAATAATAATAAAATAAAAAAGCAAATAAATTAATAACCATCCATTGAAACTGGGAACCCTTCATAATGGTCATAGCAAGAACTCAGACCCGGGAACTCAAGTGCAACATCCCAAGTACAACTCTCAAACTTCTATCCAAAATTGAACATTGGTTTTAACTAAACTAACCATTAATAAGGTGTCACTCACCCTTCTAAATTAGACGCCAAGGTACAGAGATGTAAGTTGCACATTAGCTAAACAGACAAGGTTATTTTTCTTGGTGGTTTGACCTTTAGAAAAAAAACAGCTGCGTCCTTAAAAATCCACTACTTAAAAAAAGCCTCAATTACATAAGGACGGGAAAGCTGGCATACCTAGTTCAGCTGTTTGTGTAATACATTCCTATGTTAGTTCTGGAATAGATTTTAAAGGATTTGATCATCTCAGCAAACAAATTGATTCATTCAATAAATGGGACTGGTTTGCAAACAGTATTGTACTTACCAATAGTACACATAGGTGGCAGCATTAGGTAAAGAAGTAACAAAAGTTAGAATTTTTACAAACATTTGTAAAAAATTAAACAAACTAGAGTAGACCCAAAAGGCCAATATGGCCACTCTGGCAATTGCCGGATGGGTTGTTACATCTAGATATCACAGGAACTGCCCAGTTGTAACATTTTATGTTGCAATTAAAGGTTTACTGCATTGTGTACATATCCTGCAAAACTCCTAATAGAACTCTACTGGGTTACAAGTAAATCTACTTTAGAAGCATTTTTTCACCAATGATCCTAAAGGGTGTCTAATTCTAGATTTTGTTTATCTGAGAACTCTGCTTGGTTAAAAAGAATTTTAGTTTAGAGGCATTATTCACTGATAAGCTTTGATGCTGCGTACACACGTTCAGGCTTTTGCCTGGCAAAATCACATCAGAAGTCCGGCAGAATTCCATCTGAAAAATATAGAACATGTTCTATATCTAAAGTCCGATGGCATTCATCGGAATGTCCGATGAAAAAACTCCTATGGGGCTACACACGATTGGAAAATCCGATGGAAAAAGTCCATCAGCCTCTCTGCGCTGCGTCAGCGTAGCGTAAAAGAGATACGCTACGGCGGCATAAATGTGCGCCGATGTATGTGAATCAGGGCCCATACTGTATATTTTTATCGCATTCTGGTTAAGCAAATTATAATAGAAGAAAACAATACAACTAGAAAAGTAGAATTTGCAGAGACCGCAGTTGGATAGAACGAGTCCTAATTTTTTCTCTGCAGGTGGATTTTGGTACTCAGCTTATTGTGAACTAATATAAGGTTTTTTCTGTGTTTTAATAAATAAGGGCAATAGACTACTTAATGAAATTTACTTGAATATATTACAAAATAAAGGCAATATATACAGTATATATATATTGCCATTGTGACCCAATTTGCCCTAAACAAGAAAATGTATTATTTATTTACTGTATCAACTGCAGAAAGAATCTGATTGCTCCAAAATATCACCAAGACCTGTTCTCCCTTCATACTTGTACTTTTAGAGATAGGGTCCCTTGTCTCTTTCTTCCAGGCTTTTTACTACATGCTATACTATTTGGATAAGTACAGCATGAGGTGGTGGGATTTTCGAGGGTTATTGTTTAGCTTTAGCGTTAGGGTCAATGTTTAGATGCTCCACTTTACTTCTCACTTAAAGCAGAACTAAACTTACAATTTAGCAAGCAGGCAGACACACTTACCTACCTCACACTCTCCTATAGAACGTACACTGAGCTGTGCATATGCAGCTCAGCATGCATTCCTGGTACACTATGGCTGTGTTGGAATACTGACTCCCATGCACATACAGTGGAACCTCCGATTGCGAGTAACGTGGTTAGTAAGCGTTTCACAATACGAGCACTGTATTTTTAAAAATCCTAACTCGTTTTGCGAGTGTTGTCTCACAACATGAGCAGGATTCAGGCCAAAGGGGTGTGCAATACCGCGTTTGGCCTGAGGTGGGGGGGCAGACAAGTAAATAATCAGTTCCCGAGCCTTTCTGAGGTTTGCCAAGCTGTCCTTGGACCTTTCCCGCTGTTTCCGAGGCTCTCCGGTGCCCCCACCTCTGGCCGCATGCAATATTGCATGCCATTGAAATCAATGCAGAACAAATTATTTTCATTTCCATTGACTTGAATGGGGAAACTTGCTATGATATGCGAGTACTTTGGATTACAAGCATTTTCCTGGAACGGATTATGCTCGTAATTCGTGGTTCCACTGTATATGGGATCACATCATCCCCACTGGCCAATAAGCTGAAAACACAGCACCTGGAAAGGGAACAGCGGCCAGTAAAGGATGTTACATTTGCATCGCTGGATGGTTGAGGAACTTATCTTGAGTTTAGTATTACAGTAACAAGGTCTGTGAAAAGGAGTCATTCACACTCTCCTCTCCAGCAATCCACTGCCTCTCTTACCTCCATTGTAGTAAAATACCCAATGTCAGCTGGTTTTGGAGCCTAGCGGGAGTGATGACATCACGCCCTCGGTCACGTGACCATGTTGAGGCTAGCAACTGGTTACATGGGAGAAGGTCAAATACTGCTGGGGACGATTGCTGAAGAGGTATCAGTTGGTTGGGGGGGGGGGGGGGGGGGGCTTGCAATGTGAATAAGCAAAATAACAGTATTTCTTTAAAGACAGAAAGAGGAAAAATAACTCAAAGACTGAGAGCTACTAATATATGCAATGTCAACTCTTCACATCAAACTGAAATCAGGGGTCTTATTTTTCTCATATGCAACTATTATTATTGCTGTCTAAGCTAGACGTGCATCTTCATTTAACTTTGAGTGTCACAACTTCAAAACAATATATCCAGCATGCATATGCCTGTGAAACTGAGCCCTTTCTCCAAAGAAAACATAACTGTATAAAAACTGTCATTGTTCAGGGACAACACAGAGAAGAGAGCAGCACATCATCCTTAATGATAGGAGCTACATTACCCTGCACCACTGATAATATGTATGCACAAAATACATATTTTTCAGCTGTCTTCATTTAGGCTGGGTTCACACCTATGCGAGTTGAATGCGGCTTACACTGCCTCCAATTCGCAGGACATTTTAAAATACATTAATTTGAATGAGGCTGGTTCACATATCTGCGGTGCATTCGCACTCCGCATTGCCCAAAAAACGTGAGCGTTTCTAGGCATTTGGGTCCGGCTCAGGTGCGAATTCAGGCCCATTATCTTCTATGGGAACGCAGATGCGTTCTGTTGTGAACACCCCGTCCTCACTACACCTCCCCTCTCCCTGCTCAGCTGATCTGCAGCTACAACGGACAAGAACCGCTGAACAGCTGTTTTGTCTCTTCGCAGGGAAAACGGAACTGGAATTCGCACCGGACTGGTGTGAACCCAGCCTAACTGTGGAAATCTGCTATTCACCACAGAAAAAGTGTATTAAAAAAATAAAATCACCTTTGCACATCTCCTTCCTCTTCCAGGCTTGGTGCTCTGAGGTGGAGGGCTAATTGCTATAGGGTCAGAAGAATGTGGGCTGACATTGCCGCTCTTGTGACTGAAATTCCCCTCTGAGTTCTTTAAGCCATTTTGCACATCCCTTGCTTTGGATGAGCAGTCACTAAATGGATTTGGTTTAGGTCTGCTTAGAGAACCATTTTCTTTGTGTCCTAGCACGCCATTTTGAGTCCTTGCAACAGGAGCAGACTGGTTACCATTAAAAGGCCACTGGTCTGACTTTTGCTCCTGTTTACCGGAATGGCTAGTTATTTGGTCAAACTGCTGCCCAAACTCAATGTCGTCAGTTAGATTCCCATTGCTGTCGGGCCCGTTCCTTAGGCTTTTTGCGTTTTCAGTTTCACGATTGACAGATTTAGAAGAATCATGTGGAGAAGAAGTTGATTGATCTGCAGTTGCAAAAGGATCATCACTAAAAGGATCTGGATTAGGTGCAGGAAAAAAGTTGAGATTGGTGGAAAATGGGTTTTCAGATGAGAAAGGTGACCGTGCTTTGGGATGAGGAACAGAAGAACAAGAGTGGGTGAAAGGATTTCCTTTAATGCAGTTTTGATTGGTGTCGATTTCAGTGTGTAAATCCACTAACAGGATATCGTTACTTTCCTAGCGATGCGGGAAGAAATGAGATGAAACATTAGAGAAGGCAAAAGTGCAAATCACCAAAGAAAGCAGAACAAAGCACAATAAACACATAAAACACATAAAACACATATGTATTATTAAAAATTAGAAATTATCAAAAAAAACATTAATAGCGCTGGAGCCACAATAAACACATAGATCAACATAAATTCCACATATTTTAGTCAAGACAAAAAGCAATTAAAGCAGACCTTTGGAACTCTACCCTTTATGGCAAGGATATCTCCCTTAGTTTTGGTCCAGGGCATGACAGTCAGGGCTCTACTGGGAGCTAGACTTCCTGGTTTCTTTGTCTGGAATGCATTTTCCATATATTCCTTGCAAAAAAACAGTGACCATTAAAATATATGTAGACTCCAACTAGTTTGTACAAGGAATTTATGGAAGAAGAATTCCAGGTTGTGCAGCTCATAACAGAACACTAGCTATCACAGAAGAGCTGAAGGTGTGAAGTTTAAGCTCTTGTGAACTCCAGCAAGGAGATCTTTCCTCACTTCCAACCTGTAAAAAGCACAATTTAAAGTGTCAAAGTAGCCTTAAGGAGGAAAAAGTCAGATTTCACCTTCCTCAGAAAATTTAGAAAAGATGGTGAAACTCACATTTACCTTTTTTTAAGAACTCACTGAAGGGTTTGTTGTCCAATATCAAAAGTATTGTCCACCGTCCCTTTTTAAATGCAATTTTATAATAATCAGTTCAGGGTAAGGTATAAAACCACTTAAAGCTCTTTTCGAGGTGCTTCTTTCTATTTAATTTTAACTGAGCATCAAGACTATGGTGTCCACTGTGCCTACAATATACTTCTGGGATACATTAGGCTGCTGCATCAACCTCAACTCAACCTCAACCCCTAGCAAAAGCTATCTTCTCCATGCTACAAATATTTGGCTACTAATGTAAAATAGCAAACTCCTGAGCACTTCTTGACTTGCCTAAAGACAAAAACTTTTAGTTTTAAAAAATTCACCGGGGGGTAAAAAGGAACAGAACCTCTGTTCCTGCTGAGTCCATTGTCACTTGGAAAGAAAATAGGGGAAAATCCAACATTTGTATTTGTCACCATAACATATAAATAAGACACTTGTTATAGTGACAGCTTTCTGAGAGGAAACAAGCTTTGGCGGTACTTCTCCATTAAAGTGGTTGTAACCCCTCAGAGACAACTAACGCCTACAGGTTACGCCTAGATTAAGGCTTACCTGTAGGTGCTTGCAATATCTCTGAGATCTACACGGTCTCAGAGATATTTTAAATTTCCCCGAGCAAAGCCTTCAACGGCACATGCGTCGTCTTGTAAGGGCCTGCTGTGCCGTTTCAAGCTGGGGTCATGCCGTTAAAGGCAGCTCCCGCGCGCGACTCCAGCCAGTCACAGAACCATAGTTCGCGGCCCCCGGAAGAAGAGGGGTGAAGAATGGATGCTTGCTGCCAGCGTGGAAGACTGTGACTTTGCAGGCTTCTCCTGCAGGTAAGTGTCAAATAATGGGCTACTATGCGATGCATAGTAGCCCATTATGCTTTACCTTTGCAGGGAAACATAGAGGAAGTAAAACCCATCAGGGTTTACTTCCTCCTTAACTGTGTGATGCCTACACAGCATAACAATATAGATGTGTAGTGCCCTGCCCTAGGCTGGATACATTTTGTTTTTGGCTGTGCTGTACTTAACTGAGCAGCAATTTATTTTATACGTCCAGTAAGGTCTCCCTAACCCTGGTAGTTGATTGCCTAGGAGTAGGAGGGTCAGTCAATTGGGTATGAATATTTATCTGACTTCAGCCAATGCCTGGGAGACTGGCCCAAAAGATGTGGCTGGTAGTGTTGCTCAAGAATATTCGCATTGCGAATATTCGTTATGAATATTGCATATTCGAGTATTTTTTCAAATTTATTTTTAAAACAGATCACATCCTAGGGATCTCCATCGACGTCTAAAAGCATTGCTGGTATGATTAGAGACCCTGGGCCGAGTAGCTGAGGCGATCCTTTTATGTTGCCGAATATTCGCAATGCGAATATTCGTATTACGAATATTCGCGAATACTTTCTCTGCCCTTCTTTTGCATCAGAGCCAATCAGAGTTCTCCTACCACAGTTGTCAGAGGTTAGCAACCTCCATAGCAACCAATAGGAACCTGCCTGCACGACCATTATATAAGATCACTCCCAGCAGTATTTCAGTGCAGATTCACAAGGTGGCTAGAGAGAGTGGAGTGTTTCTGTGCGTTTTTCCTGTGTATTGCGATCTTAGAGCTTAGCATTGTGCTTCCTATAGTGCTTTCAGTTCTGAGTTTCCTGCTTCTAAAACCAAATGCTTTTTTCTAAGCAAAAGATGCAACAGCTTTTCTAAAAGCTCAGATTTGTGTTGTTTTGTCCAGGTTAGTGTAGCTTAGTGTTAGATAGATTTCTGTGTAGTTAGTGTAAGTGTACATTTCTTTAAGGTAGCTTAGTTTAGTGTGTGTTTAGTCTCTGTGTTTTGTGTATAAAAAAAAATGAGCTTTAGTTTAGTCATATAAGTTTGTGTAAGTAGAGTTAGTGTTTAGTGCATATTAGTTTATTATTTGTAGTCCTCGTCTTTGTCCTTGTCAGTCAGTGTAAAAAAAAAAAAAAATTAGCTTTAGTTTAGTCATATAAGTTTGTGTAAGTAGAGTTAGTGTTTAGTGCATATTAGTTTAGTAATCCAGAAAATGATCTCTGTTTTCGCGTGTTGTTCGCGCGCATGCGCATGCGCGGACGAGAATTTCGCAATCAATTTTGCATTAGCGAAATTTCACAAATTTTTTTTTTTGATAAAATATCACGAATATTCGATATTAACGAATATTTCACGAATATTCTTCTATATATTCGTGAAATATCGCGAAATTGAATATGGCGTATTCCGCTCAACACTAGTGGCTGGGGAGAAGATAAATGTGGTCTGTTCAGAGGTCTCTCTCCACGGGCCTCTACCACTGGAAGGCAGTCTGTGTTACCAAAGAGCTGTTGCTGTTAGACCTCAGAATGTGCCTGGCTGAGGGCCTATAGGAGTCTGGCTGTCTCTGGACATGGTGAATAGGACCATTTGCCTAGAGCTGCAGGTGTGCCTGTGCTTTGAGAGTCAGAAGCCAGAGGTCGATACAAGGACTGTGACTGAGAATACAGAGTCTCAGACTAGCAGCTTGTCCCCTCTACCTCAAAACAATACTTAAGGCAACTACCAAAATACTTTCCCTGATAATATGAGTGTATTTTGGAGTATCTTGCACCGTCATCTACCCCACCTGTGTTCAGCTATTACAATAAATCTCCAAAACCCTAGATTGAGTTTGTGTTTGTCGGTGTGCTCTAAAATAGGTATCTGGTCCTGGACCAGGGTGGGTCGGGGGACAGGTCTGGTGCACCTTTAGAACTGGCTGCCTACAGCTGGAAGAAGCAGCCAGCTGAAAAGGACCATGATGATGGCACAGAACCTGCTCTGTGGCACCCAAACAGCAGATTGCAGCAGGACGAAGCTACATTTGCTGTGCGGGTACTTTGAAGAGCACTACAGCACTTAAGGTAAGTGAAGAAAAAACATGGAGGGTGAGGGGAGTTGATTGCCACTTAAAGATGCACTGTGTTTGGCAGTAACTAACCAGACTATATCGTTCATAACTTTCCCAATTGTAACACTGGCCACATATGTTACAATTTAACTGTCAAATCTCTAAACAGTCTCCTTTACAATCTAAGGTCCTTGTCTTAGGGCCCTTTCACACGGAGCGGTCCATTTTTCGGTCCGCTCCGTGTGTCCGTCGGCTCAGCGGGGGGTCTCCGCTGAGCTGTCGGGCGGACAGGGCGGTCCCCGCACACTGTGCAGGGACCGCCCTGTCTCTCCTCCGCTATCCCCTATGGGGAATCGGATGGAAACGGACCGTCTGTCCGTTTGCATCCGATCCGTTCGGCCGGACGGAAGAAAAATAGGACATTCTTCCGTCCGAAAAAACGGATGCGGATCTGGCGGACGTTAGCGGATGCATCAAACGTCCAAAAAACGGACGAACGGAATGGACGTGTGAAAGAGCCCTTACATTCATACATACACATAGTAGGGTCAATTTATACAGGAGCCATTTAACCTACCAGCAGGTCAGCAGATTTAGGAGGAAACCAGCATACCCAGAGGAAACCCATGAAAGCACAGGCAGAACATGGAAACTCTGCAGGTAGTGTCCTGACCAGGATTTGAACCAAGGACTCTAGTGCTGCAATCATATCATGAACTCACATGTTGTTTTATGAAAAGTTTTTGCTGTTAGAGCAACCAGTCAGTTTTCGATTTCCATTTTTTTAGGTCGATAAAGAAGATATTGGCAGTGAAGCAACTATTTTTGGCGGGGCTTTACTGAGGTTTTTGCTGCACTTTTCGGAAGTAAGCAGGGTGCTTTTAACCCCTGCTAGCGGACGAAAAAGGGTTAAAACCACCCACAAAGCGCTGCTGCAGCTTTGCAGGTGGTTTGAGGGCGCTGAAAATTGATTTCAATGGACAGGGGTACTTTAGGAGTATTCACGGCTCCTACAGTGCCTTAAAGATGTGGCTGGCAAGACTTTTTTGAGCGTCCTTCCTCGGGCTTTCACACTGCAGTTAAAGAATCGGCTCTTTTAGGGCATTTTGCAGGTGCTGTTTTTAGCGCTATAGTGCCTGCAAAGTGCCCCAGTGTGAAAGCAGCCTATGTGTGGTGACCTGTTTTTTTCTGCACTGAAAAAACGCAGGTCGCTGCTAAGGCACATAGAAATTAGTGGGTTTTATGGTGCAGGCTAGTACTGAAGCCCCATGCACACTATTAGATTTTCTGCAGATTTTTGTCTTCAGATTTACCAAAACCATGTAGTGAAAGGGCCTGCCTGATTGCATACAAATTGAAACTCTAATGCCGCCTACACACGACCGTTTTTTATGACGATAAAAATGCAATTTTTTAAATTGGTCATTAAAAACGATCGTGTGTAGGCTCCAGAGCATTTTTCTCAACGAGAAAAATGGCCATTAAAAATTTAGAACCCGCTCTATTTTTTCTCGATGTTATTCATGTCGTCGTTTTTCTCGTCGTGAAAAATGGTCGTGTGTACGCTTTAACGACGTGGGAAAAAACGCACATGCTCAGAAGCAAGTTATGAGAAGGGAAATTTGCATAATCAGCCCAAAGGGTGGCGCAATTCTAATGGAACTTCCCCTTTATAGTGCCGTCGTACGCGTTGTACCTCACCGCGCTTTGCTCGAGCATTTTTTTTCACGATCGTGTGTATGCAAGGCAGGCTTGAGAGGAATCAAGTCGAGAAAAACTTTGTTTTATTTCCATCACATTAAAAACGGTCGTGTGTACCGTGTGTATTTGGTTTTGGTAAAGCTGAACACAAAAATCTGCAGAAAATCTAACCTTAAAGGGGTTGTAAAGGAAATTTTTTTTTTTCATAATAAGCATCCTTTACCTGCAGACATTTCTCTTTTCACTTCCTCATTGTTTGTTTTTGCTCAGAAGTTGCTCTATTTCTTCTCTGTTCTGTTCACTTCCTGCTTGTCTGATTTTACTGACCACCGTGATGGGAGACTTTACTGCGGTGGTCAGTGATGTGCTCGCCCCCTCCTGGCAACTACATCTGTGTGGCAGGACGCTCTCTACGTGTTAGAGACTTCAAGGAGGTGTGAATTACTGGGCGTGCCGCAATGCACACTGGGAAATGTAGTTCTTACATGAACAAATGATGCAAACCAGGAAGTGAATGAGAGAAGAGAAACTAGAACGCCAGAGGTGATATAGATGAAGGAATTTAATAGGTATTTACTTGTTTTTTAACAGAATCATTACACTATTCTGTCTGTCTACCTTGGAGACATTAATTTTAGGCAAAAAAAATATTTCCTTTACAACTCCTTTAAGGCCTGCGTACACACGATCGGTCCAAACCGATGAAAATGGACTTAAGTCCAGTTTCATCGGTCCAAACCGACCGTGTGTACGGCCCATCGGTCCGTCGGACCAAAGTTTTAAAACTTGCTTTAAAATCGGACCGATGGACGCCTGACCATCGGTCCAAACCGATGGTTAGTACGCAAATGCATCGGTCGAAAAACCCGTGCATGGTCAGAATCAAGTCGACGCATTGAACTTCATTTTTTTCAGCACGTTGTTGTGTTTTACGTCACCGCGTACTGACACGATCGGTTTTTGAACTGATGGTGTGTACGCACATCAGACCATCAGTCTGTGAACCGATGAAAACGGCCCGTCGGACCATTCTCATCGGGTTGGACCGATCGTGTGTACGCGGCCTAAGAGTTTCAATTCGTATGCAATCAGGCAGGCCCTTGTACTACATGGTTTTGGTAAACCTGAAGAGAAAAACCTGCAGGAAAACAGATAGTGTGTATGGTGCTTTAGAGTAAAGGTATACAGGGGTGTCCTCTCCACCCCCAAGCCTGTTGACTAGACAGCGATAGAGCAGCAGTTGACTGAAAAGGCGATCCCTCTTCTCAGTGTACTATCTTCTTTTATCAGCATGTTCCTTGACAGCATATTTGCGTGCACACCTTATTGGCGCCCAATTCTATCTTATTCAGTCCGAGTGCTGCTGCATGGGAGACTGCAAGAGATTGACACCGAGTCAAGTTCAGGTACCTACACTAGCTGCAATTTAAAAGGATATATGTTTAATGATTTAATTATGAAAACAGAAGTGTGTCAATGTGCGTCTTTTATACCTGCCGGTATTTCTGCTTTAACCACTTCAATACTAGCCCATAGTCATATGACGTCCACAGGTGGGATCTCCCATCCTGGGTGGATGTCATATGACGTCCTGGGCATTGCGGGGGGATATCTGAATGATGCCTGCAGCTAGATGCATCATTCAGATATCATTCTTTAGTGCCGGCGATCCTGCGCACCATAAGAATGATCATAGCGCTTGATCGTTCTTATAGGCGGCGGGAGGGGACGTCCCCCCTCCCGCCGCCATCAGGTGCTTCTCCGGGCTCTTCCATACCATCGGGGGCCCGGAGAAGGAATCGTCCGGCGCAGGCAGGAAGCATAGAGATGACTGGTGACCAGATGGTCACCAGTCATCTCTATGACCGTCGGAGGACCCGGGCGCGATGTGATGACGTCACGCCCGCGTACCTGTAAGTAAACAAAGCCGCGATTGCGGCTAGTGAGCAACACTGATCATGAGATCGGTGAATTGTTTTTCACCGATCTCATGCTTTCCAGCCTGGAGGAGAGATGTGGGGTCTTATTGACACCTCATCTTTCCATAAAGAGGACCTGTCACACACATTCCTTGTAATAGGAATAAAAGTGATAAAAAAAAGTGTTAAAAAAATAAATAAATAAGTAAAAAAATTTATAAAACAATAAAAAATTTATTAAAACGCCCCTGTCCCCGGTAGCTCGCGCGCAGAAGCGAACGCACACGTAAGTCCCGCCGACATATGTAAACGTTGTTTAAACCACATGTGAGGTATCGCCGCGTGCGTTAGAGTGGCAGCAACAATTCTAGCACTAGATCTCCTCTGTAAATCTAAACTGGTAACCTGTAAAAAAATATTCAAAGCGTTGCCTATGGAGATTTTTAAGTACCGAACTTTGGCGCCATTCCATGAGTGTGCGCAATTTTAAAGCGTGACATGTTAGGTATCTATTTACTCGGTGTAACATAATCTTTCATATTTTACCAAAAAATTGGGGTAACTTTACTGTTTTGTTATTTTTTTTAATTTATGAAACAATTTTTTCCCCAAACAATTATTGCGCAAATACCGTGCAAGATAAAACGTTACAATGACCGTCGTTTTATTCCCTAGGGTGTCTGCTAAAAAAACATATATAATGTTTGGGGGTTCTGCGTAATTTTCTAGCACAAGAATGATGATTTGTATATGTAGGAGAGAAGTGCCAGAATAGGCCCGGTATTGAGGTGTGTATAAAAGCCCGGTATTGAAGGGGTTAAATAGAAACGATTTAGTACTGTCCATGATACTTTAAAAAAAAACACCATGAAAAAAGGGGAAATACCCTGAAAGACTGTCCTGAAAAATTGTATGTTAGTGGAAATAAAAAAAAGTATCACGGACATTACTCAATTGTTTCTGTCCCAAGTGCACTAATACGGCTACAATCACTTCTAAGCTTTAAATAGGAATTCTCCTTTGGATTTCTCACTGACTGATTGGATCTCAGAGAGGGAGAAATCATGAAAGACATACAAAGGTTCCTGGCGCACAAGAGAGAATTGGCCAATGTAGATCTTTACCAAATATTTTCTTTCTTCAGTTTAATTGCTTATATACTGTATGCATACCTGCCAATCAGAATTGAACCTTGAGTCAGGCAAATGGATTTGCTTATCTTTAGTACACATTTATTTTCTAGAACATGTGCAATGTGACAAGCTGCATACAGCCTGCTTGTTCTTCTAAAATATAAAGACTTTGTTGGACAATAGCTGGTACAAGGTCAAGAACGCTTTTGGAATTCTTTTATAAATGTTCCTTATAATCTCCGAGGCCAGTTTGTACATCTATGTTTACACATTACACATACATCTTGAGCAATGTGCATCGGGTGAACTTTGGTAGCTAATCTCTAGTAAGCAAACTCCTGACTTACCGTAAATCACATGGCAGAGGGTTAATCAATAGCATTTCTTGTTACAAAGTTACCAAGTCAACCAGATTTAAAGAATCATTTGTCAGCTTTTGGATATGTGAAAATTGCTGCTTATGTTTCAATTGTACAACTTACCCATCTTTTGTGTAGCACTAACTGGACCAGAATATCTAATAAAAGTGGCTTTAAATGTTCTGGGCCTGGGGAGCTATAGGAAGGAATTCTGGAGAACTTGGAGGGCCTGTGGGGTTTGTGGTTCCCCCACATTGGGTGGCCAGTGACACAGAACCAGCTGTGAATTAATAAAATAGATCATGTTAAGACCTTTTATTGCCTGTCTGACTGGGACTCAGTTCTAGGAAGCAGGGGCCTTTAGCCACTAGCCTACCGCCCGCTGTCATATGACGGCATGACGATAAGCCTCTCGTTCTGGGCGGACGTCATATGACGTCTTCGCCTTCCTGAGCCACTAGGGGGCGTGCACCTGCCGCGTCACTGGAAACCCGATGCGCGTGCCCGGTGGCCACGATGTCCACCGGGCACCCCGCGATTGCCCAGTAACTGAGCAGGACCGTGGATCTGTGTGTGTAAACACATTGGCTCGCATTCACAAAGCACTTACGCCGACGTATCTCCAGATACGCCGCGTAAGTACAAATATGCGTCGTCGTATCTGTGCGCCGAACCCACAAACTTAGATACACCTAAAAACTGACTTCATCCCACCGACGTAACTTGCCTACGCCGGCGCATATTTCCACTGGACGCATGTGGCGGTCCCATTGATTTTCTATTCAAATATGCAAATGAGGGAGATACGCCGATTTAAGCGGTTTGCGTACGTTTTACGTAAAGTTATTCCCCATAGATGAGGCGCAACCCATGCAAAGGTATTGTACATTGGACGTCTGTGAATATGGACCGACGTGGGTCTGGTTGGGCGAAGTGTTACGTTCACAGCGTACATAGTGATCCGGCGTATCTTAGGCAGTTTTTCCGATGTGGTTGTACGCATGCGCACGGGGATACGTCCATGTCCCGACACATGCGCAGGTGATAAAATACCACCAAAAGAAAGCTCTATTTGTGGGAAAAGAAGGATGCCAATTTTGTTTGGGAGCCACGTCGCAGGGCCGCGCAATTGTCAGTAAAAGGGACGCAGTGCCGAATCGCAAAAAGGGGCAAGCTCCTTAACCTGCATAATAGTCCGGGTCTTAAGTGGTTAAGGCCCCTTTCACACGGTCGGACCATTCAGGTCCGTCTGTCAGTTTTGTCGGCAGACCTGAACGGCTGCTCCATGCAAGCCTATGCGTTGGATGTCAGCGGAGACATGTCTGCTGACATCCGACCCGTTCCAATCCGCCAAAACCAGACGGATGGCAATACATCCCCATCCGTCCACGGCGGATTGGGTGAGATCTGATGAAAACGGACATGCTGTCCGGTTTCATCAGATGTCTCCATAGGAATCAGCGATGCTGCACAAGCCCCTCACCGCTCAGTGAGCAGAGAGGGACTTGTCATCCGCCGGCACAGTGGAGATCTGCGAAGAGATCTCCTGCTGAGCCAGTGGGAGCTGGCGGACTCCGCTGCGACGGAGTCTGCCTAATGTGAAAGGGGCCTAAAGGGTTAGTTTACCTTTTTATAAAAACTAAAAGGTGAATTAACTCACAACACCCTCCCCACACCCTGCTGCACTTAGCTCCTTCGATGAATATTTTCTGCTGTCCACACCAGCTGGTATAGTTGTCCACAGAAGTTACACATCCTAAAGGTTGTGTAGCATCATAATGCTTCCAATGGTGAGCAGCCATTGGTCAGAGGCAGCATGTTACCATGCTCACTAATAAGAATCTCTGAATCCTATTTGTTCCAGGACGGCATCCCAGAAGAAAGAAGGGTGCAGCAGGAGAATGCAGATCTCAGATGCCTGGACCACTACATAAGCTGGTGTAGGCAGTGAAAGATAACTATCCAACGAGGTAAATGCAGTGGGGAGTGTGCATTAAGGAAAAAAATAATCCTGCCTTTACAATCAGGGTAAGGAAAGCGCTGTTTGTTCAACAATGTCCTTGGAAGGCTGATTCCGAAATTAGAGTGTCTGTGTTCATTCTAATCAACTAATGCACATGGAAAATTAAAGTGTCTGCATCCTTTCAGAAGTAATTAACCCTTAGGGCATATCTCACAAAAAAATGCAATTTATATCGCAGAGGTTGTCTAAAAGTTCACTACCATGTTTCCCCCGAAAATAAGCCCGGGTCTTATATTAATTTTGGCAACTAAAGACAAAGTAGGGCTTATTTTTAGGGTAGGTCTTAACGTGTAATGTGCTGCTTCTCTCCCTCTCTCTCCCTGCCTGTCAGGAATCCCCAGTGTGAACCGAGTTAAAATGCTTGTAAAATCCTATAATCCACTCTTTTACAGTAGTATATAATGTACAATGTGTGTGTTTCTGTAATATAATTGTGTCAAATACCTTTGTTATAGCACCGCTCTGCAATTCTGTGACCCGCGGAACTCTCTTTGCCGCAATTATATTACAGAAACACACAAATTGTACATTATATACTACTGTAATAGAGTGGATAATAGGATTTTACATGTATTTTAAACTAGGGCTTATTTTCGGGGTAGAGCTTATATTGAGGCCCTCCTGGAAAATAGGTCTTATTTTCGGGGCAACACGTTAGTATGGTAGTACAGACTTCTGGGAAAATCTGTGCTCCAATCACACAAGCAGAAAATTTAATTTCTGGGGGTATTCCATACACTAGCAGTGTACAGGAGGCCTTCAGGTTGCCATATTGCATTGAATTGTACAGAAAATTACAGCAGCTGCAGATTGAAAAGGAAAGGTACATTTTAATAACAATAATTTACAATATGGCTTGTGTGCCTATTGTATATACTATATTATTTTTTAAATTGCTATATTTTTTAATGAAAGTGGAGTTACCCTTTAAATAAAATCTTCAATATATTTGAAAGCCAGCTTTGTAAAGTAAAATGCAACCCCTCACATCCCAAAAGCTTCACCATAAGCTAATATTTTTCAGTTCTAAAGAAGGTTCTGAAGCTTTTACTTTTAGATGTGAATTGTTTTTAATTTCTATTTGGGTGTTTGTAGTCCTAGGGTTTGTTCACATGGCCATCCTCTGTTTGGCCTACTCCATGGTAATGTATTTGTTAAAAAGAAATGTGACAGTGCTGTGTTTTGTCATTGTGACAGAAGGGATAGATGCCACCCAGGAATCTCACGTATGCAGGTTGTGGGGCTCCGGGATAACTGTTCTAAATTAAGAAAACTGGTTTTGGAGTTTTCTCCAGGATTGGTAACTACTGGATTGGGTTCGGAAGCACAGAGCCTTTGTAGAGGCTTGGGAGGGGGGAATGAGACTTCTAACCCATAGCCTATATTTAAAGGGGTTGTAAAGGTACAATTTTTTTCCCTAAATAGCTTCCCTTACCCTAGTGCATTCCTCCTTCACTTACCTCATCCTTCCTTCAATTTTGCTTTTAAATGTCCTTATTTCTTCTGAGAAATCCTCACTTCCTGTTCTTCTGTCTGTAACTCCACACAGTAATGCAAGGCTTTCTCCCTGGTGTGGAGTGTCGTGCACACCCCCTCCCTTGGATTACAGGAGAGTCAGGACGCTCTCTCCATTATGACTGTGCCCTGTGTAAAACTCCATAAAGACATGGTTTAAAGGGGTTGTAAAGGTAAAAAAAAATATTTCCTAAATAGCTTCCTTTACCTTAGTGCAGTCCTCCTTCACTTACCGCATCCTTCACTTTTGCTTTTAAATGTCCTTATTTCTTCTGAGAAATCCTCACTTCCTGTTCTTCTGTCTGTAACTCCACACAGTAATGCAAGGCTTTCTGCCTGGTGTGGAGTGTCGTGCTCGCCCCCTCCCTTGGACTACAGGGCGCTCTCTACATTGCAGATAGAGAAAGGAGCTGTGTGTTAGTGGCGTTCTGACTCTCCTGTAGTCCAAGGGAGGGGGCGAGCACGACACTCCACACCACGGAGAAAGCCTTGCATTACTGTGTGGAGTTACCGACAGAAGAACAGGAAGTGAGGATTTCTCAGAAGAAATAAGGACATTTAAAAGCAAAATGGAAGGATGGGGTAAGGGAAGGAGGACTGCACTAAGGTAAAGGAAGCTATTTAGGGGGAAAACAATGGTACCTTTACAACTCCTTTAATTGAAAACCAGCATCCTGATTATGCAGGTGTGCAAATCCCTTTTAAGATATAGGTTGTCTATGTTTCAGGGCTCTTTCCCCTAGAGACAAGCTGCTGTACAAGAAACATGTGCGAACAGACATCGGGAGAGTATCTCCTCTGGTCTCAAGAAAAGGCAATCAGATCTTCTGTGTGTTTTTGAACTTTCATTTTAAATAAGTGTGGCCAGAAAGCCCTAAAACTTAATTGACTGGACTGACCGTTCATGAAGTTCATGAAAGGTGCTACACTTGATCTGAACCACACTACATATAACACTGCATATAAATTCTACGGAAAATACTACATCAATAGAATGTGGGATGAATATTAGTGATGAGTGGAATACGCCATATTCGATTTCGCGAATATTCGCAAATATTTAGAAGAATTTTTGCAAATATTCGTTAATATCGAATATTCGTGATGTTTTCTAAAAAAAAAAATTTGCGAAATTTCGCTAATTTTTTTGGGATAAAATATCACGAATATTCGATATTTACGAATATTCGCTCTATTTTATAAAAAAAAAAAAAATAGCGAAATTTCGCATATGCGAAAGCGAAAATGATTGCGAAATTTCGCTATTTTTTTTGGATAAAATATCACGAATATTTGATATTTACGAAAATTCGCTCTATTTTATAAAAAAAAAATAACGAAATTTCGCATATGCGAAAGCGAAAATGACGAATATTCGATATTTACGAATATTCGCTCTATTTTATAAAAAAAAAAAATAGCGAAATTTTGCATATGCGAAAGCGAAAATGATTGCGAAATTTCGCTATTTTTTTTTGGATAAAATATCACGAATATTCGATATGTACGAATATTCGCTATATTTTATAAAAGAAAAAAAATTGCGAAATTTCGCTAGTGCGAATGCGAAATTGATTGCGAAATTGATTGCGAAATTTGAAAAATACGAATATTCGAAATAGCGAATATTCGCCGCGATATTCGAGTTATTTTCGCGAATACTCGAATATGCAATATTCGTAGGGAATATTCACAATGCGAATATTCGTGAGCAACACTAATGAATATATACAATTCGCAAGCAACAGCACATAAAACTACTAAAATATAGCTTTACATCCTTTCTCTGGAAAATCTGCTGTCATAATATTAATTTCCTCTTGGAAGTCTGATAAACCATCACTACATTTCCTTGAAAGATGAATAAATACTGAGTGTTTTTTATAATTGATTAATTGGAAAGAATAAAATGATGTATATCCCCAGGATTCCTATACATTTTGGTTAAAACTGTATTGAATCAGTAAATATATTTAGGTTGAAAAATGTAATCAATTTAATTACGGTATTAATCTTAATGAATATTAAGCGTTAAGTAGGATTTAGATTGAAAGTATTCTGGTTATTGCTGTAAAAAAAATAAGTATATAATTTAGGAAGTAAAAAAAAAAAAAAAAAAACATGGTTGATCAATGTACAGGGGATTTTGAAGGTATGTTCTTTCAGACTGATTCTGAATCGGAGGGTCTGGATTATTATAACCCCCTGGTGCACTCTGTGTGTTCCAGTGAGAAAAGCTACAGCGCTTGCATCAGAAGTATTTAATCCTTAGGGAGTATCTCATCCTAACTCAAATTCTTATTGCAGGCCATTTCTAAAGTTTAAATTGTATCTTATTGCAGACTTCTGGGAATCGCCTAAGTAGGAAATTACATTTTCAGAGGCGTTCTGTGCACCAACTGTGCACAGAACACCTTCAGGTTGCCATATTGCTTTGAAGGTTAAAGCAAAGGTTAAACAATGTTAAAACTCACAGTACATATCTGGTAGAAAATCAGGGCCGCTGGAGGTGCTCACAGAGCTGGAGGAGAAGCTCCGGGACCCCCTGGGTATAAGGCGCAAGTGATGTCAGCTTCGGGGTGGACTGAATCTACATCTCCTCCAGCCCTTTGAGCCCCTTTAGCGGCTGGTAGAAACCAGATATGTACTGTGAGTTCTAAACTGCCCACTAGATGGCGCTTTAATACCTTTCTACACACACAGGAGCAGTGGGGGGAAATAGAATGCGATTCAGTGAGGAATCGCACCCGATTCCTGTTCAAATCGCATGTGATTCCTTGCAGTGCGATTTGCGCTGATTCATTTTGTATTGATGGAAATAGTGAGCAAAGTATCAGTTTCAGTATCGGGAGCATTTGGGCGAGTACCGATACTTAAATGCCTGGTATTGGTACTGGTATCGGTGCATCAATATTACTTAATAATTGTATATATTGTGGCTATCATGCTGATCTCCTGCTTGTATATTTCTGAGACATTAACAAGTCAGAACTCCTGATTAAGGTCAATGACTTGGTGGCCATGCACGCTTTCGATAAATGATTGATTTCTTTTTCTGACCAATCTGTTTTGTTGAATCTATAACTGACAACTCATTTGATTAATACATCTAATAAGTGGATTTGGATTGATAGTTAAGATAAGATCGTAACTGGTTTATTGATTATCATATTCTTTTATCATCTCATTACTGTATCTGATCAAATACAATTGCATTAATAAACAAAGTATTTGGCTGCTGCCGATCGATGCAAAACAATCAATCATTTTCAGTCCTGGCTGATCAACTCAGTTTGATCAAATGAGATCTTAAATCAAGTCTAAATAAGTTAGAAGTCAGTCGAAAAACAATCAGGGTAAAACAAACACAAAGCATATGTGGCCACCATTAGACTGTGTTCAAAGTGAGCCTGTCAGCATCATTTTTTTTAAAGCACCTTGCAGGTAAAGATGACTTTACTCTTTGGTACGCAGTGACTTTTGCATCCAACACACTTTTAGTTATGTCAGATGCTGGTCCAGTGGCGGCCTGTCCATTAGGGGCGCTGCCCCCCTAATTTATGCGCTCGGCCCCTAATCTACGCATGGATTCCAATGTTTTTTTTGTTTTTTTTTTTTAGAAGCACATGGTTGGAGCCGGAGGCTCTAATTGCCTTCAAAAGGGGTGGGCTCGGCCTACCTAATTGTGTGTCGCCAGCAAACAAATATTTGCTAACGTCTTCCTATTTCTCCTCCCGGGGATCAGGAAGCGTGTCCTGAGACCCGATTGGCCAGGAGACCTAAGACCCGATTGGCCGCAAGTCCTAACTTCTGATTGGCTGGGAGGAGAAGCGACTGCCAGGACTCAGGAGGAGACGCAGGGGAGTAACCGCCACCTGCATGGCGTAAGTGCATAGCTGGCGGGGGGCCAGGCAGACAACGTGCAATTGATTGAGTGATGTGGGGGGAAAGCAGCGATTGATCGAGCACCGGGGGTGGGTTGGTTTATGTGGTTGGTTGGCTGGCTGGGGGACCTGGCGGGCAACGGGCGATTGATCGAGCATTGGAAAATTGAAAGCCAGCCACCACTCTGCTGGTTCCCCTGCCATGTGGTCTGGATCCTCCCACTGGCCTAGATTCAATACTGTGTCCCGTATGGGGCAAGTGCAGGCCTGGCGGGGTACATGGCGGGTAACAGGTGATTGATCAATCGATGTGGGGAGGAAAGCAGCGATTGATCGAGCACCGGGGGTGGGTGGGTTTATGTGGTTGGTTGGCTGGCTGGGGGGCCTGGCGGGCAACGGGCGATCGATTGAGCATTGGAAAATTGAACACCAGCCACCACTCTGCTGGTCCCCCTGCCATGTGGTCTGGATCCTCCCACTGACCTAGATTCAATACCGTGGCTGGTATGGGGTAAGTGCAGGCCTGGCGGGGTACATGGTGGGCAACAGGCGATTGATCGAGCACTGGGGTGGGTTTATGTGGTTGGTTGGCTGGATGGGGGGGCTGCAGGCCACCCCCCCAAGAAGACAGAGCACCAGCCGCCACTGTGCTGGTCCCCTTGCCGTGTGGTCTGGATCCTCCCACTGGCCTAGATTCAATACTGTGTCGGGTATGGGGTAAGTGCAGGCCTGGCAGGGGGCATGGCGGGCAACGGGCGATTGATCGAGCACTGGGGTGGGTTTATGTGGTTAGTTGGCTGGATAGGGGGGGCTGCAGGCCACCCCCCCCCAAGAAGACAGAGCACCAGCCGCCACTGTGCTGGTCCCCTTGCCGTGTGGTCTGGATCCTCCCACTGGCCTAGATTCAATACTGTGTCCAGTATGGGGTAAGTGCAGGCTTGGCGGGGTACATGGCAGGTAACAGGCGATTGATCGAGCACTGGGGTGGGTTTATGTTGTTGGTTGGCTGAATGGGGGGGGGCTGCAGGCCACCCCCCCCCCCCCAAGAAGACAGAGCACCAGCCGCCACTGTGCTGGTCCCCTTGCCGTGTTGTCTGGATCCTCCCACTGGCCTATATTCAATACTGTGTCCTGCAATGATGTAGGAGCCATCTGAGGAAAAAACGCAGGCAGCAGGGGGGGACCAGGCATCTACCAGGTTTGCTTTATGCCAAGGAAATTTGTTTTGGCAACCAGCCTTATCAGACTGCGATCAACAATGACATCTCCCTGTATTTTTCCCTTGACAATCTTTTAATGCTCAAAATATAATAGCTAAGTAAATTAAAAGCTTTCTAATAGGTAATCAGGAGAACTGAGTATGAAGTGATGTCAACAGTACATTAGTTGGAGAAATATGTAGAGTGGAGATGATAGGGGGGTGGCGAAGGTAAAAGATTACTAAAGGAAAGGCAAT
This sequence comes from Rana kukunoris, assembly GCA_029574335.1. Lineage (NCBI taxonomy): Eukaryota > Metazoa > Chordata > Amphibia > Anura > Ranidae > Rana > Rana kukunoris. The sequence goes on from CM056049.1 coordinate 63,215,297, forward strand.
TGAAGCATCTGAAGAGCCGTGTCCTCAAAGACCTATTGAATCATTCAGCATTAGTCTAATGGAGAGAAGGAAAGTTTCAAACTAGGTCGTGTTTACAAATGCATTTGTGCTTTGCAACCGTCCAGCTCGGGTAAAACCTTTCCGAAAGAGATGGAATACGGTGCTAACATTTCATATTGCTTCTATTTCCACTTATGGAAATTCAGAATAAATGCCTTTTAAAAGTTTGACAAACGGATTGTAAAAAAACATTCTTATAAAAATCTCTACTTTGTGTGGCTGCCACGGAAGTCCAAATATATGAAAAAGAAATGTAAAAAGCACATATTGTAAAAATATAATAAGAGCACCACAATGCCATCCCATTTATCTCTGAAAGCACCTAAAAGCATGCCTTCTTCTGAGTCTAATTTTAAAGTATCTTACCCCACAAAAATGCCTGAATATACAGTATGTATGTGAATCAGTGGCGGTGCGTCCATAAAGGGTGCAGGAGCAAGGCCGCCCCCCCCCCCCTCTCTCCTGCTCGCCCACTCTCCTGCTCTCTTACATAGAAAGACTCATGCATTGCATGAATCTATCTATTGTCGCCACTTGTCAGGCACCGGGCATATGAATTACAGCGGTGGTGTTTTGGATGTGCCTGATTGGCTCTAATATTTTTCCAAAAGGGTAAACAGCGGGCACACTGCTGTGCGTTCGCTGATTACTCAGTTTTGTGTTAGGGAACCGAATACAATTCTTCCCTAACACTGACCAGCCTCTCAGCCAATCAGGTGCATCGGGTCTGGTTACCCTGTCACCTGATTGGCTGAAACAGGTGCCGCGATTGGAAGCCTGACGGGACAAGAGAATAGGAGTTGGAGATGAGGACGGTGTGGAGACGTGCCCGGCCCCACAGGAGAGATGAATGACCCTGCTTGTTACCGTCACCCGCTGCCCCACCAAGACAGGGTAAGTGCCTGGCAGATGGCCAGCGGGTGGGGGTCACACTGGCAGCATTTAATGGGCACACTTGAAGCATTTGGCACAGTTGCAGCATGTGATGGGCACACTGGCAGCATTTAATGGGCAAACGACGCCTGACGGGACGAGAGGATGGGAGTTGGAGATGAGGGCGGTGTGGAGATGTGCCCGGCCCCACAGGAGAGAAGAAGGACCCTGCTTGTTACCGTCACCCGCTGCCCCACCAAGACAGGGTAAGTGCCTGGCAGATGGGCAGCAGGCGGGGGTCACACTGGCAGCATTTAATGGGCACACTGGAAGCAATTGGCACAGTGGCAGCATGTGATGGGCACACTGTCAGCATTTAATGGGCACACCAGCAGCATTTGATGGGCACACTGGAAGCATATGATGGGCACACTGGCAGCATATGATGGACAGTGTAGGTAAATGTGTAGCGCTACGTATTAGTGTAATGTGAAAAAAACACCACACAATATTATATTATGTGGTATTTTTTCACATTACACTAATACGTAGCGCTACACATTCACCTACACTCCTTTTGAATTTTGTCACATTCTTGTGCAGCTGCTTCACCTCCCCATCCCCTTTTTTAGGGTTTCTTGTTGTTATTTTGGGGTAGCGCAATCATTTTTACACTTACATTTGCATATGATGGGCACACTGGCAGCATTTTTCACAGTGGCTGCATAAGATGGGCACAGTGGCAGCATTTGATAGGCACAGTGGCAGCATTTGATGGGCACAGTGGCTGCATTGATGGGCACAGTGGCGGCATTTGGGATGGCACAGTGGCTGCGTTTGATGGCTCAGTGGCTGCAATTGATGTTTTTTTTTTCCCCGAAAAAATCTGTTTGTGCCCCCCAAAAAATTTTGAGCACCAGCCGCCACTTTTTTTAACCTGTTTATTTTTATTTTTTTTAAAACATGGAGATCATGTCAGATTACACTGACCACGACAAGGACCTGTGGTGTCAAGGTCATTTTGCAAACCTGATCACTGCTGGGAGTCACGGGATGTTGTGCAGATGCATGGCATGTCTCCATCTCTTGTTGTGTGGCCATGACCTCTTCCTAGCTCTTGCTGGTTGATAAGTTGATGGGTTTATTTACATATAAAATATACAAAAAAGAATAGGAATCTAATTCTATTTGGTGTATTATAATGGTCTTTTAATGCAATGCACTCACAAATACACTATATTGTTAAAAGTATTGGGACGCCTGCCTTTACAGGCACATGAACTGTAATGGCATCCGTAGGGTTCAACACTGAGTTGGCCCACCCTTTGCAGCTACAACAGCTTCAACTCTTCTGGGAAGGCCGTCCACAAGGTTTAGGAGTGTGTCTATGGGAATGTTTGACCATTCTTCCAGACGTGGATTTGTGAGGCCAGACACTGATGTTGGACGGCTGGCTTGCAGTCTCCACTTTAATTCATCCCAAAGGTGTTCTATCGGATTGAAGTGCAGGCCAGTCAAGTTCCTCCAATGCAAACTCACTCATCCATGTCTTTATGGACCTTGCTTTGTGCTCATTTGGTGGAGGGGGGATTATGGTGTGGGGTTGCTTTTCAGGGGTTGGGCTTGGCCCCTTAGTTCCAGGGAAGGGAACTCTTAAGGCTTCAGCATACTGAGACATTGTGGACAATTTTATGCTCCCAACTTTGTGGTAACAGTTTGGGGACGGCCCATTCCTGTACCAACATGACTGCTCACCAGTGCACAAAGCAAGGTCCATAAAACTATGGATGAGTGAGTCTGGGGTGAAGGGACTTGACTGGGCTGCACAGAGTCCTGACCTAAACCCGATAGAACATTATTTTGGGATGAATTAGAGTGGAGACTGTGAGCCAGGCCTTCTCATCCAACATCAGTGCCTGACCTCACAAATGCGCTTCTAGAAGAATGGTCAAACATTTCCATAGGCACACTCCTAAACCTTGTGGACAGCCTTAAGAGAAGAGTTGAAGCTGTTATAGCTGAAAAGAGTGAGCCAACTAAATATTAAACCCTACGGGCTAAGACTGGGATGCCTTTAAAGTTCATGTGTGTGTAAAGGCAGGTGTTCCAATACTTTTGACAATATAGGTATTTTAATGTACATAAGCCATTAAGATGGTACATCGGATAACATAATACACTTCTCTATGTACTTGTGACGGGGGTTGTCCTTGTGGACATTATGTGAATCAAACTGCAGAGAAGGAGAAGAGAAAACAACATTATATTCTATTCTCTTTCTTCTGGAGCCTGGGAGAGGGGATTTTATGCCAGCCTCATATATATGAAATCATGAAAGGACGTATGCATTATTATTATTATAGGGAAGAGAGAGAATGGAGTATGGTCACGTCTACTCTGCTTTAGTTGACCAATTTACTCAAAGGGGTTGTAAAGTATAGGATCCCTAAATAGCTTCCTTTACCTTAGTGCAGTCCTCCTTCACTTACCTCATCCTTCCATTTTGCTTTTAAATGTCCTTATTTCTTCTGAGAAATCCTCACTTCCTGTTCATCTGTCGGTAACTCCACACAGTAATGCAAGGCTTTCTCCCTGGTGTGGAGAAAGCCTCTTGAGGGGGGAGGGGGCGAGCAGGAGGGTCAGGACACTCTCTATTTTGCAGATAGAGAAAGGAGCTGTGTGTTATTGGGCGTCCTGACACTCCTGCTCGCCCCCTCGAGAGGCTTTCTCCACACCAGGAAGAAAGCCTTGTATTACTGTGTGGAGTTACAGACAGAAAAACAGGAAGTGAGGATTTCTCAGAAGAAATAAGGACATTTAAAAGCAAAATGGAAGGATGAGGTAAGTAAAGGCGGACTGCACTAAGGTAAAGGAAGCTATTTAGGGGGGAATTTTTTTTATTTTACAACCCCTTTAACTACCGTATTTATCGCCCTATAGCGCACACCGCCGTATAGCACGCACCCCCACCTAGAAGGGAATCCTAAGGGAAAAAAAAGAAATACTGACAGTTTACAGTTAGTTACTTATGCCGCGTACACACGATCATTTTTTGTGACGAAAAAAAAACAAAGTTTTCTGTGAAGTAAAAAACGACGTTTTTGAAACGTCACTTTTCAAAGATGATGTTGCATACACACCATCGTTTTTTCACAAAAAGCGAGGTTACGTTCACCACTCTTTTCCATTGAAGCTCGCTTCATAACTAGCTTCTGGGCATGCGCGGGTTGTTTTTGCTAAACACGGTGACTTTTTGTGAAACAAAAAACGAAGTTTTGAAAAGCGACACAAAAAATTCAAGCATGTTGGAAATTTTTTTTGGTCGTTTTTTTTAAGACAAAAAACGATGTTTTGCCCACACACGATCAATTTAAATGACGTTTTAAAAAACGTCGTTTTTTTTTCATCGCAAAAAACGACCGTGTGTACGCGGCATTACAGTTGCCCGGCGTCCATCGGCAGCCTTGTCCGGCCTTCGTGGTGTCCTCCCCGCTTCTCCCGCGCTGTGATCCCCGCTTCCCGTGCTGTTTGAACGCTGCCGCCGACATATACCGAGCGCAGTACACTCGGTCACGCTCTGCCACGCTCGGCTTCTCTCGCATAAAGGCTGGGAGGCGGCGCAGGGCGTGACCGCGAGGGGAGCCGAGCCTGGCCGAGTGTACACGAGTGTAGTGCGCTCGGTATACGTCGTCGGCGGCTTCAAACACAGGGCGGGAAGCGGGGATCGGCGTATATCGCGCACCCACGATTTTCCCCTCATAAGGGAAAAAAAGTGCGCGGTATACGCCAATAAATACGGTATATTATTTTGTTTGAAAAAACAAAAAACAAAGTCTACTAAACAAACTCTCTAAAATGATTTTGGATCAGAGAAGGGCTAAACAAACCCCCCCGGACCACTGTGAACAAATTTTGCCTTTCGGGAGATAAAAATCCTTCCCTGACCCTAAAGAAAGTCAGATTCCTTTCTCGGATCAAAGGAAAAGCCAGACATACTATCCTTAGTAATTATAATTCTAGACACAATTATAAGTAAATCTTTTTTTTCCTAATACTGCCCATGCTGTTATTATTTTCTGTGGCACGGCTTACTTTTATCACAAAGACCTTCTTCCAATTCTGATGGTATTATCTGTTCCCTCCATATAAATCGAATGTTCTCTTGTCTTATGTTCTGTCTTTGGAATCAAATGTCTGTCTGACTATTATTTATATTATTATATTAGGATTTTTTCTTTCCCCAAAATTAAACAAGCCTGGGTTCTTAGCCTTTCATTAAAGCGGATCTCCACCCTAAAGTGAAGATCCGCTGATCGGAACCCTCCCCCCCTCCGGCGTCACATTTGACACCTTTCAGGGGGGAGGGGGGTGCAGATACCTGTCTAAAGACAGGTATCCGCACCCACTTCCGGCCCGCAGTCTCGGGCAAAAGACGGGCTTTTCCCGTTGTGTGCTGGGAACTCTCGGCTCCCAGCACACAGCGGGAGCCAATCGCCGGGCGCAGCGCGACTCGCGCATGCGCCGTAGGGAACCGGGCAGTGAAGCCGGAGCGCTTCACTTCCTGGTTCCCTCACCGTGGATGGAGGGGAGAGCAGCAGGGAGACGAGCGATCGCTCGTCCTCTGATGCGGACGCCGCTGGACTCCAGGACAGGTAAGTGTCCTAATATTAAAAGTCAGCAGCTGCAGTATTTGTTGCTGCTGGCTTTTAATATTTTTTTTTGGTGAACCATCCGCTTTAACTGCTTCAGCCCCAGAGGATTTTACTCCCTTCCTGACCACAGCACTTTTTACAATTTGGCACTGCATTGCTTTAGCTGACAATTGCGCGGTCATGCGACTTTGTACCCAAACCAGATTTGCGTCCTTTTTCCCCCACAAATAGAGCTTTCTTTTGGTGGTATCTGATTACCTCTGCGGTTTTTATTTTTTGCGCTATAAACAAAAGAACAGCAACAATTTTGTAAAAAAAACAAAACACAATTGGGGTTATTTACTAAAGGCAAATCCACTTTGCACTACAACTGCACTGCAAGTGCACTTGGAAGTGCAGTCGCTGTAGATCCGAGGGGGACATGCAAGAAAAAAAAAAAAAACTTTTTAGCTTGCACATGATTGGATGATAAAATCAGCAGAGCTTCCCCTCATTTCAGATCTTCCCCTCAGATTTACAGCGACTGCACTTCCAAGAGCACTTTCAGTGCAAAGTAGAATTGTCTTTCGTAAATTACCTCCAATATCTTTTACTTTTTGCTATAATAAATATTTTTTTTTTCCTCAGAGGCCGATATGTATTCTTCTACATATCTTTGGTAAAAAAATCACAATAAGTGTATATTGATTGGTTTGTGCAAAAGTTATAGCGTCTACAAAATAGGGGATAGAATTATGGCATTATTTTTTTACTCGTAATGGCGGCGATCTGCGATTTTCATCAGGACTGTGACATTATGGCGGACACATCGGACACTTTTAACACATTTTTGGGACCATTGTCATTTATACAGCATCAGTGCTATAAAAATGCACTGATTACTGTAAAAATGTCACTGGCAGGGAAGGGGTTAACACTAGGCGGCAATCATGGGGTTAATTGTGTTCCCTCTCTGTATTCTAACTGAAGGGGGGATGGGACTTACTAGGGGGAATGACAGCCCGCTGTTTATACTTTGAATGAACATACGATCAGTCATTTCTCCCCTAAAAGAACCAGGAGCTCCCGGTTTTTACTGTGTCACGAGCAATCGCGGGTGCCCGACGGTCATCGCTCCCGCCGGACACTCGAGGGCAAGCAGCTAGTGGCCACAGGGTGAAGCGACGTAACATAACGTAAAACTGTAGCGGCTGGTCAGCAAGTGGTTAAACTTTAGATCTCCACCCCATTACCGAGCATTTTACTCTCCCAAAATGTCCTATATGCTTACAGCACATAGATCCAAGCTATTCTTCATATTCCTAATACAGCATTATAAGTGACAGGGCAACACTACACTTCTATTACATGTTTTTATTTCTCCTTTTTTTATACACCTCAACGTGTTATTTGCTTTTTCAGCTGCTGTTTAGCAATGAGTGCTGCTGCTTAGCCTATTGAAAACCAGTATACTTGGGTCCATTTCCCCAAAGGCGTTCCATGCAATGCAGATGGGGTGACTTAATTTATGAGGACTAAAGCCCTGCACACTCGATCCTTTTGTCTGATGAAAACAGACCGATGGACTAATTTCATCGGACAATCCGATCGTGTGTGGGCCCCATCAGTCTTTTTTCCATCGATGTTAAAAAATAGAACATGTTTTAAATTTTACCTATGGATAAAAAAACTATAGAAAAATTTGATCGTCTGTGTGGCTGTGTGGAACTCCATCGGATAAAAATCCACCCATTCTCAGGATCAAGTCGATGCATGTTCAGAAGCATTGAACTCAATTTTTTTCGGCTTGTCGTAGTGTTTTACGTCACCGCGTTTTGGCACGGGCGGATTTTTGACTGAATGGTGTGTAGGCAAGACTGATGAAAGTCAGCTTCATCGGATATCCGATGAAAAAGTCCATCAGATTAGATTCCATCAGATATCCGATCGTGTGTACAGGGCTTAGGAGTAGTGTTGAGCGGAATACGCCATATTCGATTTCGCGATATTGCGCGAATATATAGAAGAATATTCGCGAATATTCGCTAATATCGAATATTCGTGATATTTTATCCAAAAAAAATTTTGCAAAATTTCGCTAATGCGAAAATGATTGCGAAATTCTCATAAACGGAGATCATTTCCTGTATTACTAAACTAATATGCACTAAACACTAACTCTACACTAACTCTACTTAAAAGAAAGGAGAATAAGGGGGCAAAAGAAGGGCGGAGAAGATAATCGCGCAATATTCCTATTGCGCGATTATCTTCTCCGCCCTTCTTTTGCATCAGAGCCAATCAGAATAACTTGATTATTCGGCAAAAGGAATATTGTGCGATTATCTTCTCCGCCCTTCTTTTGCATCAGAGCCAATCAGAATAACTCGAATATTCGGCAAAAGGAATATTGCGCGATATTCCTTTTGCCAAATATTCGAGTTATTCTGATTGGCTCTGATGCAAAAGAAGGGCGGAGAAGAAAATCGCGCAATATTCCTTTTGCCGAATATTCAAGTTATTCTGATTGGCTCTGATGCAAAAGAAGGGCCGAGTAGCTGATGCGATTCTTTTATGTTGCCGAAAATTCGCAATGCGAATTTTCGGCAACATAAAAGAATGGCATCAGCTACTCGGCCCAGGGTCTCTAATCATACCAGCAATGCTTTTAGACGTCGATGGAGATCACTAGGATGTGATCTGTTTTAAAAATAAATTTGAAAAAATACGAATATTCGCCATAGCGAATATTCGCCACAATATTCGAGTTATTTGCGAATACTCGAATATGCAATATTCGTAGCGAATATTTGCAATGCGAATATTCGTGAGCAACACTACTTAGGAGTATAACACAACGGCTTATCAGCCTTTTAGTAGAAGGGTCATAGGTTTGAAGCCCAACTACGAGACCACCTACATGAAGTTTGCATGTTGCCTCTTTGCTTACATGAGTTTCCTCCGGGTACTCTGGTTTCCACTTACACTCCAAAGAAATGCTAGTAAGTTAAAGTCCTTTCTAAATTTCTAGTATCTATACAGTATATGAATGCGAGATAGGGACCTTAGATTGTAAGCTTCTTGAGGGCAGTGCCTGATGTAAATGTAAAGTGCTGAGTAAGTTGTCAACGCTATATAAATACCTGTAATAAGTAATAACCTTGCATTTTTCAACAATAAAAGTACTGTACAGTGGAGCCTTGGATTACGAGCATAATCTGTTCCAGGAGAATGCTCGTAATTCAAAGCACTCACATATCAAAACGAGTTTCCCCATAGAAGTCAATGGAAACAAAGATAATTTGTTCCGTATTGACTTCAATGGCATGCAATACCGCATATGGCCAGAGGTGGAAGCTGGAGAGCCTCGGAAATACTTGGAAAAGCTCAGGGGCAGCTTGGCTGGACATGCAAAACCTCGGAAAAGGATTATTTCTGATCGGCTCCGGCACCCCCGCACCTCTGGCCAAATGCGGTACTGCACACCGCTGTGGCTTGGCAAAAAAAATCCTGGAAGCTTATTGGTTCCTATGCAGAGCTGCACCATATTTTTCACTCTTCAGTTTTAGTAAATCAACCCCAAAGTGTGTTAGGCCCTTTTCACACTGGGGCGTTTTTCGAGCGTTATTACAGCGTTTTTCGAGCGTTATTACAGCGCTATAACAGCATTATTTGAGCTTTATTCTAGCGTTATTCCAGCGTTATTCAAGTAAAGCCTTATCTGCAAACCAAATGTTGCAAAGTCCAGTATAAGATGAAGAGAAAAAGTTAACCGCTCAGAGGTCCCAAGGAGCTAAAGCTGAAAGGTAGGATCCAACCCCTGGGTGCAGGCACTGCAATAGTATGCAAAATTGTGTGGAGAAAAACCAGGACGGCCGCACTTCAAAAAATAAAACAGATCACAACATCAACATGTCACAGCAAAAAACAGAAAAGAGCTGACGCGTTTCACACCAAAATTGGCTATGAATAAGCACTGTATTTTGGTGTGAAACGCGTCAGCTCTTTTCTGTTTTTTTGCTGTGACATGTTGATGTTGTGATTTGTTTTATTATAAAGGAACATTTTTTGGAGTGCGGCCGTCCCGGTTTTTCTCCACACAATTTTGCAACCCCAATGTGTTGGTAAAGCACCGATAAGACCCTAAAGTTTTAGGGCGTTTTTGCAGTGCCTCGGTGTGAAAGGGTAAGGCGTTTTTACAGCGCTTTTCAATTCATTTCAATGGAGAGGGGCGTTTTTGGAGCATTTTTTTCAGCGCTCAAAAGCTGCTCCAAAGATGCTGCTTGCAGGACTTTTCTTAACGCCCCGCCAGTTCAACGCCTCAGTGTGAAAGGGTAAGGCGTTTTTACAGCGCTGTCAATTAATTTCAATGGAGAGGGGCGTTTTTGGAGCATTTTTTTCAGCGCTCAAAAGCTGCTCCAAAGATGCTGCTTGCAGGACTTTTCTTAACGCCCCGCCAGTTCAACGCCTCAGTGTGAAAGGGTAAGGCGTTTTTACAGCGCTGTCAATTAATTTCAATGGAGAGGGGCGTTTTTGGAGCGTTTTTTTCAGTGCTCAAAAGCTGCTCCAAAGATGCTGCTTGCAGAACTCAGTGTGAAAAGGTCCTTCGAGATGCATGGAGAGCGTTTTATGAGCGTTTTAAGAGCGCTATTTTTAACGCTAAAACGCTGTAAAAACGATTCCGTGTGAAAGGGGTCTTACTGTTTGGATCACCAGGTTACAAAACATGGAAAAAAACATAAAAAAAGAAAACTAAAGCAGTCATAACATCTAAGGACAGGTCAGTTCCAATATAGTGGGTTTAGATACACTTTAGGTGCCAATGTGCCATTTTGTCAAGATTCTTCTGTTATATGTTACTTTGCACCTGCATTTTAGTGATTTCACATAAATTCCTTGACTCTGCCATTTCAAGCTTGATTTTAACATCTCGCTGAGATTCTCATTAGACGGTTCTGGCAGCAGACATTGCCATTTCATACTTACTGTTGGACTGTTGAGATCTGGAGGTGTGGACATATCACCAAATAAATTCATCTGATCAACACCCTTCAAAAAGAACAAGCGCGTTAACAAGCTGATTGCCACTCTAGAACATAATAACTATACCTTCTCAACAAAAGCGATATTTTTGGACAACGTAGACAAGTAATCAACATTATAAACAATACTGATTACTCATCTTGTTTCCTTCATTCTGTGCAGACTCTTAAAGCATTCTTTGTGTCCACAGTGAAAATGTTCAGATGCTGCTGGATTTGATAAGGAAAATGTGCAATGACAGCGACAAAAATTGAAATATTTTCCCTTTAGGCACAAACAATACTTTAAAAGTTGATAAAAGTCATAGCAAAAAAAAAAACAATGAATACACAAACTGTATTAATAATTCTTGCCTTCCATTATCGCATTGCTTAAAAGCTAAAAAAAAAGCTAAAAAAATTAATAAAAAATTGTGCTTTAAAACATATACTGGAGAACATAAATAATGCAGGAAAGGAATTGTATATGAAATGATAGGCAAACACAGCCAACTTATTTTTTCAGTAACCGTTCAATATATGGCTAAATGCTAATGAAATTCTATAAAGTAAGTGATAATTTATATTGAATATATAATAGTTTTAATAATTATATAGAGTTTTATATTTATAAAAATATATAATAGATTTATATATACTAGACATGTGCACAGAAACAGTTAAAATAGTCTGACCAAGTGTATGGGGCTTAACAATACAAACATAAAAACGATCGTTTTCCGATCGTTCTCAGAAAATTTGTTTGTTTTTAAACTGCATCAGAAAACCATTTTTGGGTTCAGAAGTCTGGCCAACTGATCTCCCTTCAGATGAAAATCCACAGAAAAGTTTATTAGGCTTTACTGTACAAGTGTACTCACTATTCTGCACAAAAGAGAAGCTGCTTTCAGTCACCGAGGATGGCCATACATGTTCAATTTTCTTGTACAATTTTCTTTTAGATTTACCAAAAACCATATATGAGGTCAAACTAAACAACACTTTCAATTGTATGCAATCAGGCAGGCCCTTGCACTACATAGTTGAAGGTAAATCTAAAGAAAATTGCACAGAAAATTGTATCATGTATGGCCAGCCTAACTCTCTGGCCATTAAAAAAAACCATAAACAAAAGATTTGCATTTGAACAAGTTTCTTTTGTTATTTTCGTATGTTGATATGTCACCTATAACAAAAAATTTGCCTTCAGTATTTTGAATACACAGAAAAAAGAAAAAAGAATTCATTCAATATACATAATGAAATTCTTTTGTTATAGATGTCATTGAACAATGAACATACAACTGAAAACGAACACAAAACGGATTCAAACAAAATACACAATGCAAACCTCTTGATACAGATTTCATTTTTGTTATTTTGCCATTTTCGTTTTGTCGTTTTTTCCCGTCGGATCGTTCGTTCGTATTTGCGGTCGTTCGTTATGCGGCTCATCCGTTATCCCGTCGTTTTCGTATTTTGGTGCTTTACCGTTTTCGTATGTACACATTATCCCGCGGGTACGAAAATGAACATTTTCGTACGAAAATAACATTCGTACGAACGGGAATGCACATATCTAATATATACTGTATGCAGGGCTGTATTGAAAAATAGACATAACTTTTTTATTAACTTACCTAGGTCATTCAAAAGTCACATGTTGGTAAAGTTACTCTATATTAACTCTTCTTTTTTATTGCAGGAAAGTAATGGATTCCAAACAGAAGCAACATGCCATCATTGAGTTATTGATGAAGGAGGGATGCAGTCTGTCCAACATACACAGAAAGCTACAGAATGTTATGTTTTCGGGGGGGGCAACATTGACAAGAGCAATGTCTTGTCATTGGTGACTTTTAGCAATGGTGTCATCCCTGTAAACATTTTGTATCCTTGTGTAGAGGTCAGACAGCCTGAATCCCTTCTTCATCAAGAACTCAATGATGGAACATTGCTTCTGCTTGGAAACCATTACTTACCTACAATAAGAAAGAAAAAGTTACTATAGATGAAGAGTTACTTTGTTACCAACATGTGAAGTTTGATGTAAGTTAATATCCATTATTTACCTACAATAAAAAAAGAAGAAGAAAAATTATATCTATATAGATATATATATATCTACCGTATATACTTGAGTATAAGCTGACCCGAATATAAGCAGACACCTCATTTTACCACAAAAATCTGGGAAAACATATTGACTCGAGTATAAGCCTAGGGTGTCCATCTGCATGCCTCACTGTGCCCATGCCTCACTGTGCTCATGCCTTACTGTGTCCATGCCTCAATGTGCCCATGCCTCACTGTGCCTCACTATGCCCATGCCTCACTGTGTTCTTGCTTTACTGTGCTCATACCTCACTGTGCTCATCCCTCACTGTGTTCATGACGAGACTTACGTTTAACATAAGAGTATATAGAAGGGGTGCCCGGCTTTGAAAAATTGTTACTCCCCGGCCATAGGTCCCCCAGACAACAAACGTTGCACACTTGTAGAGGAGAACTGGGGCTACATGTGTGCCAAGTTTCAGGAACCTACGGCCGGCCGGTACCGGGTCCCCAAATTTACCGGAGAAATTACCGTTTAACATGGGAGTCTATGGAAGGGGTGCCTGAATTTGAAAAATCGGTGCTCCCCAGCCGTAGGTCCCTTGGTCTACACTTGTAGAGGAAGAGTGTGGCTATATGTGTGCCAAGTTTGGGGTCCAGGTGACCTACGGCCGGCCAGTACCGGGTCCCCAAAGTCTGGAAAGTCAGGCGCAAAAAAGTGACTCGAGTATAAGCCGAGGAGGGCATTTCAGCACAAAAAAATATGCTGAAAAACTTGAAAAAACTTGAAAAAATACACGAGTATATACGGTATATAGATATACATATGGATATCTATATATATATATATATATATATGATATGTACATCTATATATATATATATATATATATATATATATATATATATATATATATATAGATGTACATATCATATATATATATATATATATATATATATGTACATCTATATATATATATATATATATATATATATATATATACATAATATGTAGATCTATATATTTAGATATATATCTATATATATATATATATATATATATATATAGATATATAGATATATATATTATTTTTCTATCTTGGCAATAATTCTATTTGTACAGTATATGCAGTAAATTTCAGGATATTTCCATTTGTTGTTATGTCTGGATTCAATGATGTACTTTAAATGGAAATTTTCTAAACTAAAAAGAAAATATTTTCCATATAGGACAGGTACAGTAGCTGGCTCATAGTGGTATTCCTAAAATGTAACATCTGCTGACATAGATGGAAAACACGTAGCTTTAAGCCACAATTTCTATAATTGTACAAATGAGTGTGTTTTTAAGGTTGTCCCGAAGATTTGTTTAGCTCGCTCCCCTTGTTTAAACAGCTGGTGAACTGAGTCTTAATAAGTCCTTATTAAGTTGGGCACTACATAAAAAAAAATAGAGACACCTTTGTATGAATTAAGTGTGAGATTTTGAGATTAGGATGCTGAAAGACTAAAGCTGGTCATACAGGGATAGAATTTTGGTTGAAAAATAATGGGCCAGATTCACATACACTTAATATTGCGCTGCGTAATCGAAATACTGTACGCTGCCGTATTTTTCCAGGCTCTACACCGAATCCTAGTAGATTTTTGCCCGTACGCTACGGCGGCGTAGTCTATTTCTCGCCGCGTAATCGAAATACGCGATTAGGGGGCGTGAAGCATTTAAATTAAGCGCGTCCCCGCGGCGATCGAACTGCGCATGCTCCGTTCAGAAATTTCCCGCTGTGCATTGCGCGAAATCACATTGTTACGTCATTCGTTGTTTGAGTAGCGTCGTTTACGAACATTCCTATTCCCGGACGACTTACGTAAAAAATAATAAAAGACGTCGGAAAACGTAAAAATTTGACGCGGGAACGACGGCCATACTTAACATGTGGCTGTCTAATATTAGAGCAGCAAAAAGCTGGTATAGTGTTACGCAAATAAAAGATGACTAAAGGTGCCGTAAGAGATTGCGATTGAAGATCGTAATTTCGGGGATCGCCGGCAAAAGCTCATTTGCATACCCCGACGCGGAAAACGACGGGAAGTCCACCCAGTGGCCGCAATTTTATTGCAGCGTAGATCCGAAGGCGTACGAAGACGTAATCCAGTCGAATTGAAGCCCCCAGCCGTCTATTCATGGTTTGAGGTTTTCGACTAGCTAAAAAACGCGCGTAATTTGAAATTACTCCAGTCTAACACCAGTTAGACAGGTGTAATGGCTCTCTGAATCTGGCCCAATGTGCTTAGTTTTGTAATAGTTATTGTCGTCAAAACGATGATCATTTTCAACCACTGGGGTTGATTTACTAAAACTGGAGAGTGAAAAATCTGGTACAACTGTGCATGGTAGGCAATTCTAGCTTGTTCAGTTAAAGGGGTTGTAAAGTTAAAAAACATTTTTATCAAATAACAAACATGTTATACCATCTGTTAAAAAAACAAAAAACAAACATGTTATACTTACCGCCACCTGTGTCCCCGAACCTGGTTTTCTGGGGTCCCTCGTCGTCTGTCTTGGCTCCTCTCCGCAAGAACTTAACACTTTCATGCAAGCGAGCTCTCATGGTGTTCAGCTCCTTCCGGCTCGCTTCCGTGATGCAGCCGGCGGCTATTGCCGCTCACTGTATCACTCGGCCCCGCCCTCAGCGCGCCACGTCATTGGATGTGATTGACAGCAGCGCGAGCCTATGGCTTCGCTGCTTTTAATCCATCCAGTGTAGCCAATCAACAGCCAGGCTCAGAAACGAGGAGGATGATGGGGGCGAGCGCCGGACTTTCGAGGGCTCAGGTAAGTAAAACGGGGGCTCGGGGGGCGGTATTGTTGGATGTTTTTTCACCTTAATGCATAGGATGCATTAGGTGAAAAAACATTTACCTATACAACCCCTTTAAGCTTTGACAAAAAAATACTGGAAGCTGATTGGTTTCTATGCAGATCTGCACCAGATTTTGCACTTTTGCACTTTCCGGTTTTAGTAAATCAACCCCCTAGTAATAAAAATAAATAAAAAATATGAATAAAATTCATAAATGTGGTTTTTGTTTTGGAAATTTCATCCATTCCAGAATCAATAAATAAATTAAAACTTTTGAAATACCACCATCAACTCTCACCTTCGCTTGCAGCCGGGCCCATTCACAAAGCGCGATTCATGCATGTGCAGTAGGAAGCTGGCGGTAAAGCCACAAGGCTTCACTTACAGTTTCCCTTAGGCAAGATGATTGCGACAGCACCTGAGAGCCAATTCAAGACTCGGCTCTATTGAGGACACCGCTGGATACCGGGACAGATAAGTGCCCTAATAGTAAAAGTCAGCAGCTACAGTATTTGTAGCTGCTGACTTTAAAAAAAAAAAAAATTGGGGAGGGGGCCAGAACTCTGATGTAAAATCCGATTTTAACATGGTCTATATGAACTAAGGAACAAAGCTGTGTATTTATAAAAAAAATTGCATGGAAAATTACCCAGTAAAAGTGCATGTACATTTGTTCAGTGGAATGGGGGGGGGGGGGGGACGCTAGGCTCTTTTCTGTGTTGTTTAAAATGGAAAAACTGCATTTGGCCACTAGATGGCCTTCGAATCATAGGGATTTCTTTTGACATTTAGTGCCATCTAGTGGCCAAATGTAGCATTTTCTGTTTTTAATCAATTAAAAACATATGACCAGCCGGCTTCCTCTGACAATTTACAGTTTCTTCTTCTGTCTATTCCAGTCGGTATAGCGGTCAAAGCATTTAGAAAAAAGTACATAGCCCAGAGACTGTGTAGGATCATAATGCTTGCAATGGAGAATGGGTATTGGTCAGTGCTGTCACATGACCGTGCTGACCAATGGGAATCCTCTTTGCAGAAGAGCGATGCTCTCAAATTCCTGGACTGCAACATTGGCGTGGGCAATGAAAGATAATCATCCAAAGAGGCAATTCCAGCAGGAACCAGAGGTGTGGGGAAGGTGTTATGAGTAAGTTCATGTTTTGTGAAAAGGTCAACTAACCCTTTAAGCTATTTGTTCATTTATCATAAACCTCTACTAACATGGAAAGTGAATTAATACAATTTTGTTACACAATAAAAACTAACCCTGACTTGGGCCAAAGGCAAACTATATTCTGCAGGCAGCTTTTATCACTAGGATACAATGTAGAAAAACTCTCCTCTCAGGATTTGTAGATTAATAAGTATTTCTGACAAGTAGAAATTACTTCTAGGCAGATGCTGTTCTTACAAGGCAGGCTTGAAATCCCCACTCACAAATACATCTGCCATGTAAAGATAGAATTTACCCAGAAGCAATTTCTCTGGTAGAGGTGCTCATTTGCATTTATTTTGCATAACTTAAGTCTTCCTACTGGTACTTTGTATTCCAGTAAAGTTACTGACCTAGCGCTTTAATTTTTTTGAACAGAGCGAGTAAAAAACAGAAGACTGAAACAGTTCTAACTGTGGTTGGGTGTTGTGAGATGGCAAAGGCCATTTGGGAAGTTTATTTGCCTATATTTCCCAAGGAACGATGTCTAGGATCTCACCACTTCTACTGGGTAAATGACATATTTTAAGTCAATCAGTACTAATGATGATTGTATTGGATCCTTTTTGGGTCCCTTATAGTTTTACATGTTGGTCCCTTAATGGAGCCTTAGGTCCTCACCTCTGAGAGACCTTGAAGCTCAGTAATGCCACGTACACACTCGTAAAAAGCTTGTCTTTCATACACACGATCACACCAAATTACAACTGTCAAGAACGTGGGGACGTACATGTATGGCTGAGATCAATGAAGTTTAATAGGCAGTTCGGCTCTTCTGCTTGATTCTGAGCATGCATGTTTTTTTGCGCGTCGGAATTCCATACAGACAAAAGTTTTTTTCGCTAGCAATTTTTTCCGTCGGGAAAATAGAGAACCTGCTCTCAAACTTTTGCTGGTGGAAATTCTGACAGAAAAAGTCAGAATTCCCATCCAAAAGCTCACATCTGACTTTCTTAGACGGGAAAACGTTCGTGTGTACGCGGCAGAAGGTCTCTTTCGGACAGGTAGCACTGCTTACTGCCCTCTGAATAGTGATCTGTGGTGGATCTGGGAGAGGCTCACAGGCACTCGGGAGGTGCTACTATCACCTTGTGATGCTTGCTTATTTTGGGGGGTTGGGGCTCTTTTTTTGTGATATTGCGGTATACTTACAGCCCTGTCAGGCTGTAAGTTGGCATTAATATAAAATATTAAATATAAAAGTGAATTTGCGCAAAAAAACACACATCAATCCATATCAAACATAAGTGATATAAATAGCAGTGAAAAAGTAGAAAAATCAATTAAATAAATAGAATAAAAAAGTCCATATGTGTTAGAAAAGTCCATATAGTGCAAACGTGCAGTGCACAAAAATAACTTTCAGTGAAGCTGTAAAGCTGGCGTTAAAGTGCTAGTGCTCCTCCGTGCATTCAGCCTCTCAGGCCTCTCACCTTGGTGGCATATATAAATGCCGTGATAATGGGTCAAGCTAGCCCGTGTCACTCCCAACTAACAGCCTCCCAGGCCTCTCACCTCTCAATATATCAATACAAGCCTCCAAACAAATCCTCTGGGTAAATTCAAAGATGGTGGGCGACACCAGGAGCTATTCAATCTTGCAGTACCCCTTCGCTGTGTAACTCAGGGAAACATAAAGAAAAATAGGCCTCCAATGGTGTAGTATGTCACAACATATAAATTTATTAAAACAAAGTAATCTCCTTACATCAATAAAAAATAAAAGCAGGCATCAAATAATCAATAGGCGGCATCTGCCATATATCTCACGTCACTTCCAGGCGTACGCCATGAATAAGCACTGATCCAGTGCGAAACGCGTCGGCTGTTCCTTGTTTCTACTGCTGTGACCCTATTTTTGTACATGCTGTCTATTGAATAAAAGACCACCCATCAGGTTTTGGAGTGCGGCTATCCATTTTTCTTTGTCTTCATTTTGCTTAGTGCACCGCCAGCACCCTCGGTATCCTGCACCACCTGTAACCATTTAGTGATCCCACCTGGAGCGGTGACTCCTTTCTCTCTATCTTTGAATTTACCCAGAGGATTTGTTTGGAGGCTTGTATTGATATATAGCACTTTAACGCCAGCTTTACAGCTTCACTGAAAGTTATTTTTGTGCACTGCACGTTTGCACTATATGGACTTTTCTAACACATATGGACTTTTTTATTCTATTTATTTAATTGATTTTTCTACTTTTTCACTGCTATTTATATCACTTATGTTTGATATGGATTGATGTGTGTTTTTTTGCGCAAATTCACTTTTATATTTATGCTTCACTTGTGTATGGTAAACACTATTAGTTTTTGCTGCAATCTGAGCATTGGGATAGTCACATTGATTGTTTTAGCGCGAAGGATTTCACAATTTAATATAAAATATTATTTAAAGACGAGGTCCCCCCAATTTTTTTTTTTTTTTTTTAAGCCAGCAGCTACTAATAGTGCAGCTGCTCATCCCTCGGCTTCCCCCACCGCCATCCTCGGTGAGGGAATCAGGAAGTGAAGCATTGTGGCTTCACTGCCTGGTTCCCTACTGCGCATGCGTGAGTAGCACAACGTGCTGTCACTAGTCCACGCTCTCTCCTGGGACCAGTGTGTTTCCCAGGAGACAGGGGGGGGAAGTGGCGTGACTCCCACGGGAGTCTATTACCGGAAGTGGATGCAAATACCTGTCATAGACTAGTATCTGTACCCCCTCCCCCTGAAAGGTGCCAAATGTGACACCATTGGGGGGAAAGGGAGGGTTCCGAAAAGCGAAAGTTCAATTTTTGGGTGCAACTTTATTGAAATGTCACACAGTGATTTGTGGACTGCCTCTCGCTGCCCTGGTTAAAAAAAGTACAGACAGCCATACTTTTTTTCAGCACACTACTGCAATTCAGTAGTGTGAAACAAGCACATAGGAGACAGCATTTTTTTGCATTGTCTCCTTGCATTGTATTGCATTGTCTAGCAGTGGGAATAGCTGCCAAACGCAGCCCTACCACACCTAGTGTGAATGGGCCCATAAAGTGCAACTATGGGGCATCAATGCCTGTTCCCATACGTGATGTAAAAAGTACCTTGTGAGACCAAAGTACCTAACTGCTTCTCTAACCGGTCTCTTTTACAGATGAGCCAACTTGAGAGTTTTCATCTCCCTAAAATATGCCAAAAATAAATAAAAAATCTGATTTCCCTATGATAAATGTATTTGAGCCAACAGAGAAAACACAACTAAGGTTTCAGGCGTCAATAAGCTGGTCTCTGAAGGTTTTAAAAGCTCTTTTCAGCTGTCCTCAAAAAAATAGCCTTTCATTAGCCTCATTATTTTACTATTCTTTGGATTTGACAAAAGCAAATAAAAGACGAGGGAAACAGTCAAATAAAAACTTTAAAGCAACAGCACACAAATAACCATCAAATATATAATTATATAAAAAAGCAGAAAACACAAAGAACACTAAATATACTACCCAAGATACAAATATATATATATATATATATATTTTCAAACTTTACCTATGTATATTAATTAGAAACACTTTTTCAATTTTTGTGAAATTCTGCCGTAAAGTATGTTTAGGTAAAATCACTCTTTTCCTCACTAGTCCCCTTTACTAGTTTACTATATACTAAACATATTTTACATATACACCTGGATATATACGAGGACTGTGCAAAAAGTAATGTAAAGTTGGCATAACGTTGAAGTAATATAGGTTGTTTAGATTTCATATTTTGGTAGAGTAACTATTCCTCTATATTAAGTCTTCTTCTTTTTCATTACAGGTAAATAATGGATTCCAAGCAGAAGCAACATGCTGTCTTTGAGTCCTTGATGAAGGAGGGGTGCAAGCTGTGTGACATCCACAAATGACACCATTGACAAAAGTCACCAATGACTAGACATTGCTTCTGTCAATAGTGTCATCTCTATAAACATTCTGTAGCCTTTTGGGGCTGTTGGAGAGCATGCACCCTTCCTTCATCAAGATCTTAAAGACAACACATTGCTTCTGCTTGGAAACCACTATTTACTTGCAATGAAAAAAAAGAAGAGGAGTTACTTTAGAGCAGTGGTTCTCAAGCATCTAGTACCGTGACCCCTTGATAACATTTCCTAATTTGTGGGGACCCCTAACAGTAAAATTATTTTTGTAGTTCGAGCTGTCAGCACCCAAGGCAAGACAAGTAAAAAGACATGTAATTTGTGCCCTTAACCCATGGGATGAGTGGCTGTGCTGGTGGGGGGTGGAATCAGTGGCAGTGCTGGGGGGATTTCTGCTGAGCCAACTTAGGTGCTCTTGATAAAGGCCATCTGCTGATCTGAGAACTGTAGTGGGGAATTTTAAAGGCAACTATAATCACAGGTAGTGTTACGGCTTCACTGTGTCTCTGATTTTGTGGTCTCGTAGCAGTGACACGTATAACAAAATAAGGAAATAGGGTCCTCTCCAGCTTCTCCCACTTGACATTACTCACTAGTCAGCTGACCTCTAGTCTCTGCCCCCCAGCCATGCAGTGAACTGAATGGGCGGCTGCGACAAGACGTGGGTGTCCGCGGGCTCCAGGAACAGCCCAGCTGGGCAGCCACAGGCTCCAGGGACAGCTGTGCTGGGCGGCCGCAAAAAGGCTGGGAGAGTGATGTGGGCTTCAGGAACAGCCCAGGATTCGGTAACCCTTGGCAAATCATCATTCGAAAAGAGAACGGAGGGCGCACCGACCTAGTGTGATACTGTAACACGATTTGAACTGCATGACCCCATAAGTAAGAAATACCGGAGCGCAGGAGAATCATCATTGTTTTGCCAAATCATCATTCGACCCCTAAAGGGGGTTCTGACCCCAGGTTGAAAACCACTGCTTTAGAGGAAGAGTTACTCTACCATCATGTGAAATGTGAACACCACTTGTGGCCACATTTGCATTACTTTTGTTACTTTTGGAAAACATTTATACACAAGTAGCAGATAAACATATGCATATTAAGTCGTACACCCACAATGGATGGTCCTAAGATAACTGGTTGTTTGAAAGTGATATAAACATTCATAAAGCTGAGAAACACTGGTCTAGGCAAACAAATGCTGCATGATGCATCAATATACCCAGCATACATTTCTCCATTCAAAGGAGTTTATTTATAAACAAATTATAATACATAATGTATATGAATATCTATTGTTTTTATGGCTTGTCAGCTACTTTATGGCACAATCATTTTTAGGCAAACAATAGTCGGCAAGCACAAGCTGGGCATACTTCAAACAAATGGGAAAAACAGACCTGTGATATGTCACCAAATAACAAAGACCACTACAACCATAAAGAACCCATTTATCTTGGCAATCTATTGTTTAATAAGTGCAATGAGAAATAGAAAAATGTCGCAACCCACAGTAGCCAATCATATTGCAGTTTGCTATAATAAAAGAGAAAGCTGCCAGCAGCAGGTACAAAGTATGGTGACCTAGCTGCACATGTTTGCAGAAACTTTCATTGTCCTCTGCTATAGGTGAATATTGCTTTATTTTTTGAGTGACAGTCAATCCAAACCCCAGCTCAATGTTTGTTTGTTTGTTTATGCAGTAGAAGAGTTAGAACCACTGTGGGGCTTTCCTTGCTTTGTGTAACTCTGTTGGGGATACATTTGCAGTTTCCCTGGGAAGTGAAATTTTAAGAGAAAAACATAACCTGCAGAGGTTCTAATCAGTCCCTATTCCATCAAAAGCTACATAATAAAAGCCGAGCTTGTGCATTAAAGGATAAGAGTACTTATTTGAAAGTAGTAAAATAGGCAATGTACTGCCAAATTCTAATTCTGCTTGCCTCCCAGGGGGGAAATTTTTCTATACAGTGATAGCAGGTGCCAATTCTAATGCCCCGTACACACGATCGGAATTTCCGATGGAAAAAGTCAGATGGACTTTTTCCATCCGATTTTCCAATCGTGTGTAGCCACATCAGAGTTTTTTTCTATGGAAATTCTGATGAATTCCATAGGACTTTAGATATAGAACATGTTCTATATTTTTCCGATGGAATTCTGATGTGATTTGGCTGGGCAAAAGCCAGATCGTGTGTATGCGGCATAAGACAAAAATATGAGAGTAGTGTCCGGGTTGCCACCTAGCTGAGATTTTTACTGACCTGGATTTTACTAATGTTATCAACAGGAAAGGGATCTAGGAATTTTTTTCCCCCGAAAATGTATTTATACACATGGAACAATCCATTTGTTCAATATGATTTTACATAAAAAAGCAACAACAAAATCGAAAAAATAGCCCTCTATTTTTAATCAAGTGCTGTGCAACCAAGGTGAACCCAAAGGAAAATGCTACTGCTCTCTCTGTACAGGTTTTACTCAAGAATATCCCTGTATTTAGCACCATCCATCTTTCCTTCAACTCCTCCTGACTGCTAAAAAACAATGGTGTTCCTTGGGTGATGTGATGTGTTGGGTTTGCGCCAGACATAGCGTTTTTTTTTATGGCCAAACAGTTACATTTTAGTCTCATCAAACCAGAGCACCTTCCTCCATACATTTTGGGAGTCTCCCACATGCCTTTTCACAAACTCAAAACGTGCCATTTTGTTTTTTGATGAAAGTAATGGCTTTCTTCTGGCCACTCTGCCATAAAGCCCAACTCTATGGAGAGTACGGCTTATTCTCTGCTCTGGAACTCTGCAGCTCCTCCAGGGTTCCCTTAGGTCTCTGTGCTGCCTCTCTGATTAATGCCCTCCTTGCCTAGTCTGTGATTTTGTGTGCGGCCGTCTCTTGGCAGGTTTTCTGTTGTGCCATGTTCTTTCCATTTGGTTATAATAGATTTGATGGTGCTCCTAGGGATCATGAAAGATTTGGATATGTTTTTATAACCTCTGATCCCTCCTGTATTGATTTGTATTGTGAATGTACTGTCTTCCCTAATGTAAAGCGCTGCGTAAACTGTTGGCGCTATATAAATCCTGTATAATAATAATAATAATAATAATAATAACCTAACCCTGACTTGTGCATGTCAACAACATTGTCCCTTACTTGTTTGGAGAGTTCCTTGGTTTTCATGGCATTGTTTGGTTAGTGGTGCCTCTTACTTAGGTGTTGCAGCCTCTGGGGCCTTTCAAAAAGGTGTGTATATGTAATGACACTTAGATTGCACACAGGTGGACATCATTTCACTAATTATGTGACTTCTAAAGGTTTTTATGGTCTTTATAACAAAGGGGGTGAATACATACGCACATGCCAATTATCAGTTTTTTTATTTCTGAAAAAGAGTTTTATGTATATATTTTTCTAATTTTACTTTACCAACTATTGTGTTATGATCCATCACATATAATTCAGATTAAAAAAAACATTGAACTAAAGGCTGTAATGTAACAAACTAGGTAAAAAGCCAAAGCGAGTGAATACTTTTGCAAGGCATGGTATATCCGGATGGTTCATTAAAGCGGATCTCCACCCTAAAGTGGAGTCGCGCTGATCGGAACCCTCCCCCCCCCTCCGGTGTCACATTTGACACCTTTCAGGGGGGAGGGGGTGCAGATACCTTTTTAAAGACAGGTATTTGCACCCACTTCCGGCCACAGCAGAGTCGGGCAAAAGACAGGTTTTCCTAGCTTCCCGTTGCCCCCCGTTGTGTGCTGGGCACTCTCGGCTCCCAGCACACAGCGGGAGCCAATCGGAGGGCGCAGCGAGACTCACGCATGCGCCGTAGGGAACCGGGCAGTGAAGCCGGAGCGCTTCACTTCCTGGTTCCCTCACCGTGGATGGAGGGGGGAGCAGCAAAGACGAGCGAACGCTCGTCTCTCTGCTGTAGACGCCGCTGGACTCCAGGACAGGTAAGTGTCCTAATATTAAAAGTCAGCAGCTGCAGTATTTGTAGCTGCTGGCTTTTAATATTTTCTTTTAATGGGCCATCCGCTTTAATGGTAGGTTGCTTTCGTTTATTCAATCACATTTGATCATATTAACGATTAGAAGCTAGTTGAAAATGGCTGAAATTACCTAAATATGCACGACTAGCATTAGTGTCAGGCTGATATTCAGTGTTCAGCCTGGCAAAGACCATGCCTACCTTGGCTGTAATGAAGTACCTGTCCACTTTGAGTGACAGCAGACTGCTGAGAATTCAGGGTGTACTCATCCTAGATTATTTATACAGTCCCTGAGCTTGTCTGATCCCCAAAGCCCAGCTTGTTTGACTAGTGTGATTACTGCTTACCATGCTTGGGCATGGTTCACCAAACCATGCCCTGGCCTGCTTGGAGAAGTGGGCCCAGGCACAGTTCAGTAGGGCCTGCCACAGTGCGACTCTTTTTAAGGCAGAGGTGATGATGTAAGAATGCTCAGACCTGGCATTGTTAGAACAAGCCGGCGAGGGAGTGGGAAGAAGGAGGCAATCATGCTTAGACACGGTACAAGGTAACTGTGCCTAGTGTGAGTACACCGAACACTAGACCTGGTCAATTCAAGGCACACTTTCTAGTAAACAAAACAAGCATGGCTATACCTACAGCACAATACTTGCCTATTTCAGCAACAATTTAGTACTCTTATCCTTTATATCTATATATAATGATTGTTGGCTAATGGGTTATTGCCGTTCACTTTAAAAAAAAAAAAAAAATACATTTCAAATTAGAACACGTTAACCTTTAGCACCCTGTTTGCATGCTACGGTGTTTTTAACCATTGGCTACTGCACTTTGAGACTTTTCAACTGTACACATTGCTTACACCCAAGTGGGCAGCCATTTTGCAGTTAAAGTAGGCATTAAAATATACTGTGATTACTGATAGGTCTGACATGCCCCATGCACAGCACTCCAATTAACTCTCTGAGCAACATATTGTGTGTGGGGGGGGGGGATCACTGGAGATCAGCAACATTGTGCTCTGTGTGAGAGCAGTGGCCCAGCAATCCAGTGTGCTGCTGGTGTTCTGTCGAGAATGCCCAGCTAGCGAGTAGTGCCCGGGTGGAACTGCGCATGAGTGTACGATCAGCTGGTGTCTCGCGTGGCCATGGCACGTTCATGTAGGAGAGGGGCGGATATTTACATGAAGGGGGCGGATATTTACATGATAAGCACTGCTGGGGGCGGAGTTTTTATCGATGGCCAAACAAATCTGCTAAAGAAATCTTTATCCAATATAGCCGCCCTTCAGTTGACTAAACACGCCACGCAAGTGTTAAAATGAATAGCAGATAAAGATTTATTTTGTGGATTTCTTTGGCCATCAATAAAAATTCTGCCCCCAGCACTGGCCATCATGTAAATATCACCCCCCCCCCTTCATGTAAATATCCGCCCCTTTCCGACATGAAAGTGCCTCGGCAACGCGAGACAACAGCTGATCGTAAATTCAGCTGTTCTGAGGCAGGCGCTGCGTATGAGCAGTTCTGGTTGGGCATTTTTCGATAGGAGGCATTTCTCGACAGGACACCAGCACAGACCCGATCCTTACAGTATTATGTAATAACACATGATAATAGAAAAAATTCCATGTACTTTAATTGTTATTCAGCCTGACCTTCAAAGACACAAAATAGCTGCCCCTGCTTTGTACAGAAAACGGGGGACATATAGGAAACACACAAAAGACACATTTGCAGTTTCTGTATGTCATCTATTTGATTCAAATTCTAATCGGAGAGAGAAATAAGTTGCATATTCTTTGTAAAGCAAGTACTGTACATTTGCTATGTTTTAGTTGGCTAGACTTACGAATGTTCCCCGTTCAGTACAAATGCAGTTGGACCCAATGATCTTAACATGCTGTTGACCAGGAATGTGAACACACAGAACTAACACAAAAGGTGTCTTTGTAAGAAGCCTTCTAAAGGAAGATGAATAGTGACCAAAATGAAAAATACAACAGGTGAAGGTGAGACCTGAGATACACAAGAGTGCTTAGTGGAATAGTGACATAAAAGGAGGATAGTATATTTCAATATATACTACATTTAATTTAATATTGGAAACAAATGGGTTTTGTCAATTTGCTGATTTGTTCTATGTTGCTATGATAATGCAGTGCAGGTTTTTAACAAAGAAAAATGTAAGTACAGTACCCCAAACGACTAATGAGGGATCATTTATTATTGTTGTTACTGCTGTAATCTGAGGAAAGCTAAATTGTGATTGGCTAAGAAGGGTCACTGCATGTTATCATTATTATTTAAATCAGCGTTCTCCAAAGTGCGGCCTGCAGCCCTTTGCTTGAATTTATCCTGCCCTAGGGGCACTATTCCTCCCACTGAAGGGAGGCATATCTCCCTCAACTGACGACACCTAACCTGAAACACATATTTTAGGTAGCGCATGCGCTTTAAAAAAAGCCTGTACATTTACCCATATAAAACGCAGTGCTCAAAAGCTTCTGCTTTGAAAAATGTCTCTATATTAACCGCTTGAGATCCGCGCTATAGTCGAATGACGGCTTTAGCGCGGATCTAAATTGCCAACAAGCCGTCAATTGAACGGCTTGTCACTAGCACGTTCCCCGCGCGTGCTCCAGAAAAATTCTGTGTTGGCCGTGTCCCTTGGACACAGCCAATCACAAATCGCCACGAACGGCCAATCAGAGTGGCCGTTTGCGATGCGATCTGTGCGGCGAATGAGAGATGATCAGCGTCCTGTTTCTGGAGAGGAGACCGATCTGTGTTCCTTGTACATAGGGACACAGATCGGTCACCCCTTCAGTCACCCCCCCCTCCCCCACAGTTAGAACACTATGTAGGGAATACATTTAACCCCTTCCTCACCCCCTAGTGTTAACCTCTTCAATGCCAGTCACATTTATACAGTAATTAGTGCATATTTAAAGCACTGATCGCAGTATAAATGTGAATGGTGCCAAAAATGTGTCAAAAGTGTCCGATGTGTCCGCCATAACGTCGCAGTCCCAATAAAAATTGCAGATCGCAAAAAAAATAAAATAATAATAATGTCCCCTATTTTGTAGGCGCTCTAACTTTTGCGCAAACCAGTCGCTTATTGCGATATTTTTTTTTTTACCAGAAATATGTAGAAGAATACGTATCGGCCTAAACTGAGAAAAAAAATGTTTTTTTTTTTTTTTTTAATTGGGCTATTTATTATAGCAACAAGTAAAAAATATTGTTATTTTTTTCAAAATTGTCGCTCTTTTTTGTTTATAGCGCAAAAAATAAAAACCGCAGAGGTGATCAAATACCACCAAAAGAAAGCTCTACTTGTGGGGAAAAAAGGACCGCGCAATTGTCAGTTAAAGCAACGCAGTGCCGGAAGCTGAAGTTTCACCTGGGCAGGAGGGGAGTATATGTGCCCAGTAAGCTAGTGGTTAAGCTAGTGCATTGTTGGTTCACTTACCTTTTCCTTTGATTTCTCTTCTAAATGTTTTTTTCCTTTGTCTGAATTTCTCACTTCCTGTTTCCTCTCAGTAAGCTTGCTCCCATCATCTGGCTGGGGGTTAGTCAGCAAGGACAGCTTACTGAGGAGGAACAGGAAGTGAGAAATTCAGACAAAGAAAAAAAAACATTTAGAAGGGAAATTGAAGGAAAGGGTAAGTGAACCAACAATGCACTAGCTTAAAGGAACCTATTTAGAAAATAAAAAACTCCTTTAAGGTTGCACAAAGTACTGCAACTTGTGGATTCCCATACTTCTAAACCTAAAGTGTTCCTTGTACCCGAATTGTATTTTTAGTTTTAAGTGGTGAGATCAGGTCTTTATTACAGCCTGTGTCCCCGTTGGGAAGATCTGTCCTTATTTGTTTTGGGGACCACTGTCATTAAAAAGAGATAGTAATAAGTGAAATCAGAGTGCAAAATTTCGCATTACGGTTATCAGTAGAGCAGGATTATGTCCAATAACACGAATTGTCAAAAGTTTCATTTTCCTTTTTGGAATATTCGAATTATTTTGTATTGTAATATATCACACAATTTCACTCATGTGTTATATCTAAGGTAAGTCGTGCTCTTGAGGTTCTCTACCTTGTCAGGAATATTCGACTATATATTCGAGATATATCGCGAATTCGAATATGGCATATTCTGCTCAACACTAGTCTTTATTACAGCCTGTGTCCCCGTTGGGAAGATCTGTCCTTATTTGTTTTGAGGACCACTGTCATTAAAAAGAGATAGTAAAAGTGAATCCAAAATGATACGGTTATCAGTAGAGCAGGATTATGTCCAATAACAGTTGTCAAAAGTTTCATTTTCCTTTTTGGGAGATTTTCACACAATTTCACTCATGTGTTACTAAGGTAAGTCGTGCTCTTGAGGTTCTCTACCTTGTCAGGGAAGATTTCCTTTGGGAATAAATTTGAATTTACAGTTATGTCACTATTGCACTGCACACAGTTACACTTACCGACACATAGCTGCAGCCTTAACAAGCTTTGTTTTTGGTCTGACAAGGGAAGGAGAGATGAGAATTTAGTAAAAAGAGGGGGACAATAGTGTCAAAGAAACATTGAAGTGAACCTGATAAGTTTAATACAGGTGCTGACATTGTCAATCGGTTTTTAAAAGGTGCAAGTTCCTTATGTGTCATCCTAGGATCCAAATCCCAATTCCACTGCTTCTACACGGGATCTGCAGCTTGTATAACAGAAGGGTGCACAGCAAGCCCTCACAAAGCATTTTCAGTCAGCTTTAATGATTTGGGGTTGATTTACTAAAGGCAAATAGGCTGTTTACTTTGCAAGGGAACTTACCCCTGAGCTTAGTGAATGTTGTGAAATTTCACTTTGCAAAATGTGCCCAATCACGTGCAAGGAAAAAAGAAAACAGCATTTTTGCTTGTAGATAATTGGATAACGGAAATCAACAGAGCTTCACCACATTAAAGAGTTCCGCCAATTTTTTTTTTATTAAAAGTCAGCAGCTACAACTACTGCAGCTGCTAACTTTTAATATTAGGACACTTACCCATCCTGGGCGCCCGCGGTGTCGGCTCTCTGGGGGGTGGCACCATCTTCGGTACGGGAATCAGAAAGCTCCCTACTGCGCATTCACGAGCACGAGTGCATCCTCACTGGTCCCTGTTGTCTTCTGGGACCTGTGTGCCTCCCAGAAGAAAGCAGGAGGGACAGAGTGGGTGCCAGATGTGGCGTAGATGGAGACCTATGCCCAGAAGTGGGTGCAAATACCTGTATTATACAGTTATCTGCTCCCTCCTCCCCCCTGAAAGGTGCCAAATGTGACACCTGAGGGGGGGGATTCCAAAAAGCAGAAGTTCCATTTTTGGGTGGAACTCCGTTTTAACTAAGCTTGAGAGCAAATTCTCTCAGACAATGCTTGCAAAGGAAATCGCTTGGTTTACGAAGCTCAGAGGCAAATTCCCCTGCAAAATGCATCTTCCCTTGCACAGTGAATAGCCCCATTTACTAAACTCAAGCGCAAATTTCCCTACAAAATGCAACTTCCCTTGCAAAGCAAACAGCCTATTAGTAAAGCAAACTTTAGCTCCGGTTTGGAGATGTTCTATACACAGACCTTAATGGGAACACATGCTGGCAATTTATTGAAGCTTTAATAAGCATCACACTACCTGAAACATAATTAAAGCCTGCTGAAGACTGCCAGCAGCTTGTTTAAAGTAACAGCCAGCACTCCCTGAGCCCACGTTCACATTGGGCAGATTTGGCATGCGATTTTCCAAATCTGAGCCTATTGCCGGCAATGGCACCGTCCGCATCGGTGCAACGCTGCAGCACCACATCTATTCCCAAAGGTAGTTCCTGCACAACTTTTGGCAACTTTGGGGCGATTTCAATAGACATCTGTGTATTAACCCGCGCAGATGTCTGTTGAATCGCCCCCGAACTCACACTAAAATGTTGGTTTGAAATCGTGCGAGTTCAGCTGAACTTGTACAATTTCAAACCCGCCCTCAGTGTGAACTAGGGTTTAGGCTTCATTCACACCTCAGCTTTTTGAATCACAGACAGATTTGCCGCAATTCTACCCACGTTCTCAAAACACCCAGGTGTGAATGGCAAATCGCAGAATGCACATCTGAGATGCCATTCATTTGAATGGCATCCTAAAATTGCGGTGCGGTTCTGCCGCCCTTGTTGCACAATAAATCACGCTGTAGTCATGGCAAACCACATTGCGTGAAGCTTGTTGCCCAAAAAAGTTCAGAAGCTTCTTTTGGATGACATGCTTCATGTGATGTGGTGTTGCTGCGATTGTAAAGTGATTAACCGCTTTCTGACCACCCGTCGTCATTATACGGCGGTAGGTCGTTGCTGTACGTCGGCTTCTTTAAGCGGGATAGCAGACGCGCCCGCACATGACCGCTGCACTGCAGGGGTGCTGATGCTTGTGACCGGCGGTTGCGATGACTGGTGAATGCGGCCTAAGATCTGCGTTTGACACCCTGTAAACTGAAACTGAAGGTTGTTTTACAAAATTCGACAACCTGCCCAAAGCTTCTTGATAGATTTGCAAATGCTTGCTATACCCACTGCTCTAATACAAACTGAAACCTGTGTGCACAAGGAAGGACTCAGAGTCGCGGGCATGCAACAAGCATGCAGCCAGTAATGTCTGAAAAGTCAGAAATCCCATCCTGCAATCTTGTTCCATATCAGTCACTCACTTGTTAGGTCAGAAACAAGATGGCAACAAAGGAACATGCACCTTAAAAAAAGAGTCAGCTATGACAGCAACTATATTGTAATCCTCGCAAACAACCCACGTCATTTTGAATGGAGAATGAAAAGTTATTTATTTGTAGCTAGTCCTTAAATAAATCAACCCCAGGGGTGGTAAAAATATATATAGGACTTGCAACCCTTCTTACTCCATCTAAAACTAGATTTTAAGATGGGTTTCTGGAGGAGATAGCCTTTAAAGAGGATATCCATTTTATGAATATTTTTTAATAAATGCACTGATTTAGGCCACGCTGGCAGATAGATATATAGGCCTATTTTTCTCCTAAATCCATTCACACATCGCACTAAAATACCCCACAACTGTTTAAAAAAACATAAAGTGGTTGCAAGTTTCAAAAACTTTAAATAAACAAAGCATATCCTTCTATAATGTGTATTATGCTCAGCTAAATAGAAGGTAATAGTAAAAAGCTAAATAGTAGCTTGATGTATACTTATATTATAAGACTGACCTTGTATGGGAAACACTCATAATTTAATTTAGCACCAGCAGGGATGCACTGAACCCATGTGCCAAACTCACCGGGGCCTAAAACTTAGCTTTTATTAAATAACTATGTAAAACCCATAATATGGGGGTTATAAAGCCTAGTACACACAGAGCAAATGTTGGGTGACACCTGCCGGTTCAATAAAATCTAGACATGTGCTATTTGTTTCGAACTCGTTTTTTACAAATTTCAACAAATGCGAAAATATCCGAATTAATGAAAACCCGTTTGACACATTTTTCCCAATATTCGTAAATTAGAATATTAAAAATGTCCAAATTTATGAATTTTCAAATTTTCGGAATACAGAATCCGAAAATAAACAAAAATTCTAAAGAAGGACGAAAATTTGAAAATATGAAATAACTAACTACTCAATTACTAGCGGCGGCGAGCCCCCTCTTCTGTGACGTCGTCGTCTTCTTCTTCTTCTTCTTCCTCTTCTGTTCTCCAGATGTTGACTTCCTTCCGCTGTTATTCGCACGAATATAAGGCCTGTCTTGTGACGTCGCAGTCCCATCATGCTCCGGTAGGTACCACGTGCTACCTACCACGTGGTACCTATGAGGAAGAAGAAGAAGAAGACGACGACGTCACAGAAGAGGGGGCTCGCTAGTAATTGAGCTAAATTAGCAGCGGCGAGTCCTGGCTGGGAGAAGACCCCCCAGCCGCCGAAGACGTTAGCGCCCCCCCCCCCCCGGCGGCGGAAGAGAACCAGACGGCGGCACCCACCCCCCACAGAAGCCCGCCGGAGGGGGGCGCTTTTATAAAAGAAGTAACAATACCCTGTGTGGTTTATTTGTGTTTATTTTTATTTGCAGGTGAATGGGTTACAATGTACCCCATACCCATTCACTTAGGGTTATCATAAAGGGGGCTTTTCCGATAAGCCTCCCGCCCGCATACCTCGACAACCAACGGCCAGGGTTGTCAGTGTCCTCATCAACATACAGGGTGCTCTGGGGTGGGGCCGCAGTGCGCCCCCTGCCCCAAGCACCTAACCCCCCCATGTTGAGGGCATGCTGCCCGGTACGGCTCACGCTCGCTCGCCCCCACTCCCTTCCTGACCAGCCGGCCGGCGTGCTTTGGATACGGGTCTGTTATGGATTGACCCCCACGCCGTTTTTTCGGCGTAACAACCCATAACAGACCTAAGGGCCCGTTATGCTCCTGAGGGGGGAACCCATGCCGGATTTTTTTTTAAAAATCCGGCGGGGATTTCTCCTTCAGGATTCATAACAAACTCCGCCCACGTGTAGAATTGGCGGGATCCGCGTCGGATCCCCGTCGCTTCTATGATGGCTTTGTCTCCATCGCGGCAAGCCAGCTCGGCGCTGGCTCTCGCGATGGGGCTCGCAAGTGCTCAATCTCGTTGACACAATGTCACCTACTGTAATAATATCTTAACTATTACTATAAAATTATAGGTATTGGAATTTCCTTTCAAATTTGGCTGTTAGTGAAGTAACGAATAGGAATTTATCCAAAGTTACATAATTTCCGAAATATGCAGTATTCGTAACTTTAACAATGGATTAAATTTGTTCCACATGTTTGGATGCAACATTCGTTATTTTGTATAATTTGTAACTTTGGATAAATTTGTATTCAAAATTGTATTGCCAGACCGTCCCAGCAGACAGATTCGATCGTGTGTACGGGCGAGCAGACGGATTTGGCCAGCCGACAGATTTGAAAGCATGCTTTCAAATCTGTCGGCTGGGAACCCGTCCGCCCGACATGTCTGCTGGTTAGTACGCTAACCAGCAAACATGTCTTCTCGCACATGCACGAAAGTGATTTACTTCCTGGTGCGGTGACGTGGCGGCGTCAACGTCACCGCCATTTCACCGCGCCGTCTGCCGGCGGGGATTTTGGTTTGATCGTGTGTACCCGATCAAACCAATACGTCCCCAGCAGACAGATTTGTTCAAATCGGTCTGCCCGACCGATTTGAACAAATCTGTCTGCTCGTGTGTGTGGGGCCTTACAGCTAAATTTGAAAGGAAATTCCAATACCTATAAATGTAATAGTTATTGTTAGTTATTTCGAAATTCAGGATTTCGGAATTCTAAAATGTGTAAATTCGGAAATGTGAAAATCTGAAATATGGAACTTCCAAATGTTCAGATGTTCAAAATTTACGAATGTAAAAATATTTGTTCTGGTGGCGGGGCTCCCCCTTGTCAGAACACAATAGCTCAGCGGAGGAGATCGTTGTACTAAATTTGGATCGTTAGTACACTCCAAGTACTACTCCGAGCTGTCAGGTATCTTTTTTGTTCAACCTACTGGGTTGAACGGAAAAAAACTGATAGTGTGTTCTAGGCTTAAGGAAGTCACATAGAACTGCCATTTGTGTGACATTACTTATAGGGCAATGTAGAACTAGTACAGAAGCATGATCTAGTAATCATGTTTTTTTGCCATTGTTGAGTGGTCCTACATTCTGCACAGAGAAGTTCTTAGGGTCAGGTCCGTATGCTGACCACATCCCACTACCTACAGGCATGGACTAGTGCTAAGGGTCACTGTGGCTACTGAGAGTCATACAGTAACTGACTTCCCAAAGCCAAACACACCTCAGGGCCCTTTCACACGGGTGGATCCAGTGATGATCTGCCCCGTGAACATTCGCTTGCTCAGCGGGGATCGCTGAGCCGGCAGATGACAGGGCGGTCCCCGCACACTGTGCGGGGACCACCCTGTCAGATTGCCGCTCTACCTTATGGGGGGAT
This sequence comes from Rana kukunoris, assembly GCA_029574335.1. Classification (NCBI taxonomy): domain Eukaryota; kingdom Metazoa; phylum Chordata; class Amphibia; order Anura; family Ranidae; genus Rana; species Rana kukunoris. Next base: position 63,249,920 of record CM056049.1, read on the forward strand.
CGGATGAACACAGACCGTCTTTCTGATAGGGATTATCTCATAGGGATTAATGTATGTCCTTTTTTCATCCGTACACGGATGGATGAAAAAGCGGACATACGGTCCGCATGTCTGAAAGGGGCCTCAGTGCCTATTCCAGCCTGCTAGAAATGCTCTCCTAATTATACATGATCTCCACCTGTATATAAAGATCTCCCTTAATCCTCCTGCAACATGGTCCACATTGTCCTAATAGAAAAAGTGCTCATTAATGCATGCTTTCTTTTCACAATTGCACATGTTGCACACCTGATGAAGCCTCACATTGAGGCAAAATATGTTGGGTTAAGGGATTTATTTGCTTTGTTTTATTAATGAGCACATTTCTCTATTAGGGCAAGTTAAAAAATTACTAATTATAAGCTGCAGAGGTACAGGAGTACATAAAAATAAAAATCATGTAAGACTTCAACAGGGCTTTAAAGTGTTACAAAACCCAGGACCCTGCATTCACTATATCTGGTCTCCCACAGTACACAGAACATATTTTAGTAAACATAAACTGCTAAATACCCTTTCTCGTCAGCAGTATATAGCAGTCTTGTGACTTCTATCAGTATCCGGCCGAGCACTGGTTGTAGGAGGAGTTTTCATTCTCCTCCGAATATCCTATAAGACTGCATGACCCTTGACTTTCTGCCTGGAGAGTGCTGATTGGCCCTGTGCTGCTGATCAGATGCACCCTCCACCCAAAAAAAAAATCCTCTTTAGCAATACACACCAAATTGAGCATGTGCAAAGTGCCTCCAATGCTCTGTTCTATGAGTAGATGGATTAGGGACAGTAAAAAAAAGGGGAGGATCAGAGAAGACAGGATCAAACAGCCTTTTTACACAATGCGTAGGATTAACCCCTTAGGTTCCACAGTAAGTATAACAAACATGCTTTACTGCATATACAGACTGATTTTACTGTTGTGGGTTTAGCCACACTTTGGGCCTCATGCACACTGGATGTTAAAATTACATTATAAAAACGCCAGTAGCTTTGCAGTGAGTTTTCCAACGTTTTCACAATAGCGTTTTTTGTGTTTATTAGCGTTTATTCGCATTTTTCCTTGTTAGTGTTCTTTAGCGGGTTTTTTTCTATGGTTCCAAACGTCCTAAAACACTGGTGAGCTGCGATTTTGCAGGTATATTGGTGTCTATCAGCGGTTTTTGACATTAGAACGTTTTTACAACTGAAAATCTCCTCTCAGAATCCACTAGCTTTGTTTTTAAAGGCAAAAAACGCTTCAGCCAAAAACTGCTGATAACAGCCTATGTGTGCACAGACACATAGGATAACATGATGGGGAGTTTATTGACTGTAGAAAAAAAAGATCTGAAGCCAAACAAGAAAACATTTTACATAGTTATTGCTTTGCTTTTATTAGAAAGCTCAGCAAGCTATGTGGAAGGTGGCTGCAGTTGGCGTGATCGGGTCCTCCTGCGCGCTTGCAGGAGGACCCGATCACATCAGCGGCAGCCACCTTCCACTCTGTCTCTTGGTGAGACACGCTATGAAATGCTTGTAACCTTAGCACTGGGATTATAGTGCTTCTAATTGTGATTAGATCTTTTTAGTCTTAATAGATCTTATTGGAAAATACAGAGGGCACTATGCATATATTTTTTGATCTTACATGGTACCACAATCACAACTAAGCACCATTGATTGTGAGATTTGACATACGATTGAGAGATCTGCAATTGAAATTGGAGCAGAGGAGTCTGCTATTAGCTGCAAATTAGGAGAAGTATTGTCGATTCCTGTTAACCTGGCGTGGTGAATGCTTGATTAGACCTGTCTGTTAGTTCAGAAGGTACATTTTGAAAGGTGGGTGGCTTGTACTAGTATCGGTGGAAGTATTTTACGCGAATGCACATAAATGAAAAGCCGTCCATAAAACACTCTAATCACAGCAGAGGATTTCTCCATATACGCCTTGTTCCTGCTTTCTCTACATGTATATGCATGGACTTTTTATCTTTCTTCTAAGAGATTATAGATTATTTTAAGAGGTTTTTTGATATTTTAATGAAGATAATTTTAAATAGTTTATATGAGCGCTGCACTATTCTTTGAAACATGTATACACCTGGGATTTGTACTTTGACCCCTACAGCTGCTGTATGTGTTATGTTATCTGTTTGGGCTGATAGATTTTTTGACCTTTTATGACTGCAGATTATACGTCTAAAAGTGTTACTAAACTCAAAACAGTAAAATCAGTCTATATATACAGTAAAGCATGCTTGTTATACTCACTTTAGAAACCAAGAGGTTAATCCTCTGCATAAAAATCTTGTTTTATCCTGTCTTCTCTGATCCTCCCCTTCTTCCACTGTTCCCAATCCCTCTGCTGATTGTTCAGAGCCTTGGAGGCACTCTGCACATGCTCAGATTGGTATGTATTGCTAGAGATTTTTTTTCTCCTTGGGAGAGTGCATGTGATCAGCACAGGGCCAATCAGCACTGTCCAAACAGAGGGCCAGGGGTCATGTAGCCTCATAGGACAGTCAGAGGAAAATGAAAACTCCTACAAGCTTTAACCAGACATTGATAGAGGTCATGAGACTGCCATATATTGCTGATGAAAAAAAAGGTATTTGCAGTTTATATTGACAGTACTAAAACAATTGCCTTTCCATGTTCTGTGTACTGTGAGAGACCATATATAGTGACTGCAGGATCTTAGGTTTAGTAACACTTTAAACCAAACACATACTGCTCTGCTGGGTGAGGGGGTCTGTCCCTTCTGTCACTAATTAAGCAATATGTGTAAAATTTATCTCTCCTGCTCTATTATACAGCATAACTTAGTGGAGAACATTAATGCTGTAGCATGGTGCTCATCATCTGCTGGCTGTAAATGGTAATTCATTAAAATAAATATGCATATAATAGTCCATATTTGCCCAATTAAAAGGAAATACATTATTTATACTACTAAACACACACACATCCAGTATATACATTATAGATACTATATATATATATATATATATATATATATATATATATATATATATATATATATATATATATATATATATATATACATACATACATACATACATACATACATACACACACACACATATATTATATATATATATATATATATATATATATACTTAAAAAGGAATCCCCTTTAAAGGCACAGGTTCAAAAGAGGAAAAGGAAGGCTGTTAGTACAGAGAGAAATACAGTACATAAGAGACAAGAATCAGCACCAAAGATTTTTATCAGGAATGACTCAGATTATGGTCTGTTATCTATAGTTCAGACATTATACATGTATTCTAACCACCAGTCCTATTCAAAGACATTTATAGCTTGCTTTGAGATGTTAAATTGAATAGCAGGATAGGTGCTATAGCAGTAATAGAGCATGACTGTGTATCTGTGCCTTTTGTGAATTTTTTTTCCCTAGAATGTTCTTGGGTAACCAGCATTGTATCCTTGCAAATTCCTAAAATAAATGTGTTTCTGAATTTAATAATGTCAATGGGATTCCTCTGAAAATGGTACATATGTAGATTATTATTCTAGGATTGTATTACAGATGTGTAAAACATTGTATGAATGAGCAAAGTAATCCTAACTAAACCTTGTATAAGTCATATGACGGGCCCCTTTCACATACTGGTTACTATAATATGGTTCACTAGACATCAAACAATCTGATCGATCAACTATGACAACTGCAGAAAAAAGTGCAGCTGCTTCCTTCATCAACCTTCTGCAAAATGAACCGAGAAATCTAATTGGTTGCCATAGACAATTTGCACTAGTTCATTTTTTCTCTATTATTTATAATTCATCCAAATTCTGGAATATTTAATGGGGTGACAGTGCAAAGAGCAACAATGATATGTAAATAAGATAGCAATTCCAATTTTCATAAATTCAAAGCAATCAGAAATGTAATTATGGATAGGTTGGAATGGTTTATTACATTTCACAGATTGCACTTAATAATGTCAATTTGTATGCAGTTAACAGCTAACAAACTACCAATAAGACTGAAAATAAGGGTCTGGGAGTGTCTGCACGTGCACTGAGCTTACAAAGCCACTCCAAGAGCTCTGAAAATCCAAGGGGTTTGCCTATGTATACAGTGAATTTAGATCCTGAAATTACTCACTACTAGTCTATAGCTTTGATAGGTGACCTTGCTTACCAATAGACAAGCCTGGGAGGTGGGAAGGCATGGGCCCAAATATGACTTCATAAGCGACACTATATGGTCAAACCTCTGTGAACTTCTGGCCATAATACTTGCTAAACATGCACTTTCTACCAATTTACTAAGTTCTGGCATTTTCCGGGAAGACTACTTTTAATGCTAAAGCATACAAAGATATGTTAGCCAACGGTCTAGGTTCAGCCTTGAGGCAAGCTTGGGAAATGGGAAAGGCCCATTAATGTTCCACTGTGACAGTAAACCTAAGCACGTCGGGTACATAAAGACATGGTTTGATGAGTTTGGTGTAGAAGAACTCAATTAGCCTGCACAGCCCCCTTGCCTCAACCCTGATAAATGCCTTTGGTATGAATTGGAATGTGAATTGTGTCCTCTCATCCAACATTAGTACCTGACCTGACAATTTGTCTTCTAGCTGAATGGGGACAATCCACACAGACATGCTTCAAAATCCTGTGGAAAAACCTTCCCAGAAATGTGGAGGCTGTCATAGCTGTGATGGGGGCAACTCCATATTAAGGTCTATGGTTTTGGAATGGGATGTCCAAGAAGCAAATATACAGGTGAAACTCGAAAAATTTGAATATCGTGCAAAAGTTCATTTATTTCACTAATGCAACTTAAAAGGTGAAACTAATATATGAGATGGACTCATTACATGCAAAGCAAGATAGTTCAAGCCATGATTTGTCATAATTGTGATAATTATGGCTTACAGCACATGAAAACCCCAAATCCACAATATCAGAAAATTAGAATATTGTGAAAAAGTGCATTATTCTAGTCTCAAAGTGTCCCACCCTAATCAGCTAATTAAGCCATAACACCTGCAGAGGGTTCCTAAGCCTTTAACCACTTGCCCACCGGGTTTGTTTTTCAGATTCGGTGTTTACGAGACTAAAACTGTTTTTTTTGCTAGAAAATTACTTAAACCCCCCAAACATTATATATTTTTTTTTTCTAACACCCTAGAGAATAAAATGGCAGTCATTGCAATACTTTTTGTCACACCGTATTTGCGCAGCGGTCTTACAAGCGCACTTTTTTTGAAAAAAAAACACTTTTTTGAATAAAAAAATAAGACAACAATAAATTTGGCCCAATTTTTTTATATATTGTGATAGATAATGTTACGCCGAGTAAAATGATACCCAACATGTCACACTTAAAAATTGCGCCCGCTCGTGGCATGGCGTCAAACTTTTACCCTTAAAAATCTCGATAGGCAACGTTTAAAAAATTCTACAGGTTGCATTTTTTGAGATACAGAGGAGGTCTAGGGCTAGAATTATTGCTCTCGCTCTAACGATCGCGGCGATATCTCACTTGTGTGGTTTGAACACCGTTTTCATATGCGGGCGCTACTCGCGTATGCGTTCGCTTCTGCGCGCGAGCTCGTCGGGACGGGGCGTTTTACATTATTTTTTTTTTGTTTTCTTATTTATTTTTAATTAGTTTATAATTTTATACATCGAAATAAATTAAAAAAAAAAAATTATCACTTTTATTCCTATTACAAGGAATGTAAACATCCCTTGTAATAGAAAAAAGCATGACAGGTCCTCTTAAATATGAGATCTGGGGTCAAAAAGACCTCAGATCTCATATTTAGGCTTAAATGCAAAAAAAGAAAAAAAAAAAAAAAAAATGTCATTTTTCAAATTTCAGAAAAAAAAAATGTTTCTTTAAGACGCTGGGCGGAACTGACGTTTTGACGTCACTTCCGCCCAGCAGAGCTGTGGGGGACGGGTGGGGGCGATTTTTCCCTCACTCGTATCCCAACACAGCCAGCAGGAGGACCCGATCGCCTCCGCCGTTACCGACGGCTCCGGTAAGCGGCGGAGAGCGCGGGAGAGCGGCGGGAGGGGGGGGGGCCCTCTCCCGCCACCGATAACGGCGATCTTGCGGCGAATCCGCCGCTGGGACCGCCATTATCGTGTACAGCACTGCCCATGGAAAAGATGGATATCTCGGTTGTGGCAGCAGCTGCTGCCGTTACCGAGATATCCATCTTTAAAGTCATGACGTATTTTGACTATGACACCATGGGCAAGTGGTTAAATAGTAGGAATCACAATCATGGGAAAGACTGCTGACCTGATAGTTGTGCAGAAAACCATCATTGACACCCTCCATAAGGAGGGAAAGCCTCAAAAGGTAATTGCAAAAGAAGTTGGATGTTCCCAAAGTGCTGTATCAAAGCACATTAACCACTTCAGCCCCGGACCATATTGCTGTCCAAAGACCAGAGCACTTTTTGAGATTCGGCACTGCGTCGCTTTAACTGACAATTGCGCGGTCGTGCGACGTGGCTCCCAAACAAAATTGGCGTCCTTTTTTTCCCACAAATAGAGCTTTCTTTTGGTGGTATTTGATCATCTCTGCGGTTTTTATTTTTTGCGCTATAAACAAAAACAGAGCGACTATTTTGAAAAAAATGCAATATTTTTTACTTTTTTCTATAATAAATATCCCCAAAAATATATAAAAAAAAAATATTTTTTCCTCAGTTTAGGCCGATACGTATTCTTCTACATATTTTTCGTAAAAAAAATCGCAATTAGCGTTTATTGATTGGTTTGCGCAAAAGTTATAGCGTTTACAAAATAGGGGGTAGTTTTATGGCATTTTTATTATTATTTTTTTTTTACTAGTAATGGCGGCGATCAGCGTTTTTTTTTCGGTACTGCGATATTATGGCGGACACTTCGGACACTTTTGACACATTTTTGGGACCATTGGCATTTTTTTAGCGATCAATGCTATAAAAATGCATTGGATTACTATAAAAATGCCATTGGCAGTGAAGGGGTTAACACTAGGGGGCGGGGAAGGGGTTAAGTGTGTTCCTATTTGTGTTCTAACTGTATGGGGGGGTGGACTTACTAGGGGGAATCACTGATCTTCTGTTCATACATTGTATGAACAGAAAATCAGCGTTTCCCCCGCTGACAGGAACGAGCGCTGTGTGTTTTCACACACAGCTCCCGTTCCCCGCTCTGTAACGAGCGATCGCGTGTGCCCGGCGGCGATCGCGCCCGCCGGGCACACGCACGGGACTCGGGGGCGAGCGGGGGGCGCGCGCGCGGGCCGCCGGCGGCGCGCACGCGCCCCCTAGTGGCCGCGAAAGGCGCGACGTAGAGCTACGGGCTCTCGCGCACCCGTGCCGACCTGCCGCCGTATAACTGCGGCGGCTGGTCGGCAAGTGGTTAATAGAAAATTATGTGGAAGAGAAAAGTGTGGAAGAAAAAGGTGCAGAAGCAGCAGGGTTGACCGAAGCCTGGAGAGGATTGTCAGGAAAATGCTATTCAAAAGTGTTGGGGACTTTCACAAGAAGTGGACTGAGGCTGGAGTCAGTGCATCAAGAGCACCACACACAGATGGATCCTGAACATTCAAATGTCGTATTCCTCTTGTCAAGCCACTCCTGACAAGTTGCTCTGTTGCTCTGTGGTCCAAAGTCCTCTTTTCTGATGAGAGCAAATTTTGCATCTCATTTGGAAACCAAGGAGCCGGAGTATGGAGGAAGAATGGAGAGGCACACACTGAAAGATGCTTGAAGTCCAGTGTGAAGTTTCCACAGTCTGTGATGATTTGGGGATCCATGTCATCTGCTGGTTTTGGCCCACTGTGCTTCATTAAGTCCAGGGTCAACGCAGCCGTCTACCAGGAGATTTTGGAGCACTTCATGCTTCCTTCCGCAGATGAGCTCTATGGAGATGCTGACTTAATTTTCCAGCAGGACTTGGCACCTGCCCACACTGCCAAAGCACCAAAACCTGGTTCAATGACCGTAGGATTACTGTGCTTGATTGACCAGCAAACTCGCGTGACCTGAACCCCAAGAGAAAGATGAGAGACATGAGACCGAACAATGCAAAAGAGCTGAAGGCAGCTATCGAAGCATCCTGGTCTTCCATAACACCTCAGCAGTGCCACAGGCTGATCGCTTCCATGCCATGCCCCAAGGGCCCCAAACCAAGTACTGAGTACATAGGCATGCTTATACTTTTCAGAGGTCCAATATAGGATGTACAATCCTTGTTTTATTGATTGCATGTAATATTACAATTTTCTGAGATTGTGGATTTGGGGTTTTCATCACAATTATGACAAATCACGACTTGAACTATCTTGCTTTGCATGTAATGAGTCTATCTCATATATTAGTTTCACCTTTTAAATTGTATTAGTGAAACAAATTAACTTTTAATTTTTCGAGATGGTCAGGTGTCAACAGTCTGTTAGCAATTCAGTGTATTTGCATAGTCGTGAACCCTTGGTTTTGGAACTCCTAGAGTAAACTGCAAGCTGCACTACAAGCGGTCTGCTTTTCAGTCTTTGTGGTAGTTTACAAGTTTTATTCTTAATATGCAAGGTCTGCATATACTGTATGTGGGTGCTGGATTCCTGCTTCCCGTCTTACAGAGGGAGCTTGGGAAGGCTCTGGATCCCAATTCTTGAGAAAGGATGTTACAGCACTGCATAGAAGTGTGTTCTCATTTGATTTGGAATCCTTTTCCAGGATTCCTCCACAACAAGGGTAGGCAACCTTGGCACTCCAGCTGTGGTGAAACAACAAATCCCATCATGCCTCTGCCTCTAGGAGTCATGCCTGTGATTGTCAGCGTCTTGCAATGTCTCATGGGACCACAGCTGGAGGGCTGAGGTTGCCTATGCCTGCTCTAGAAGACCCACTGATCGTACTCCGCCTAGGTAAGTCCACTAGAGGATTGAGAGTAAGGTAAAAAAAAAAAAAAGGATTTCCTTTGTATGATGCAGATTTTTGACAGCAGGTGGTGGGGGGCAGCCACATATGTGGATTTTACATATTAATTCAAGGTCCACTTTAGTGCAGGTTCACTTTTAAACCAACATGAGAAGACAGTATAATATTTAATTTTAATCATTAAACATAAAAATATTTGTAGCTCTTCATAAATGTCTTTGAGAGAAAGGTCAGGTATATCAACCAACATAGAAGTTACATTAGAATGGATCATGGTCTGAATGGTAAAAAGTTAGTGTTGCCATCTCATCCCTTTAAAACCAAACACATCAATTACACAGGCTCTTTGGCCGATTAAGGTGTTAATTAACCACTTAAGACCCGGACCAATACGCTGGCAAATGACCCAAGGGGTTTTTGCGATTCGGCACTGCGTCGCTTTAACAGACAATTGCGCGGTCGTGCGACGTGGCTCCCAAACAAAATTTGCGTCCTTTTTTTCCCACAAATAGAGCTTTCTTTTGGTGGTATTTGATCGCCTCTGCGATTTTTATTTTTTGCGCTATATACAAAAATAGAGCGACATTTTTGAAAAAAAAACAATATTTTTTAGTTTTTGTTATAATAAAAAACCAATAAACTAAATTTTAGTCAAACATTTAGGCCAAAATTTATTTAGCCACATGTCTTTAGTAAAAAAAAATCGCATTAAAAAAAAATTAGCTACCTAGCGGGAACAGCGACACTAATACAGCGATCAGAAAAATGATCGCTTAGTGACGCTGGCAATAGGGAGTGAAAGGGTTAACTAGGGCAGTGATCAAGGGGTTAAAACTTTATTGGGGGGGGTGGGGGGGGCTACCCTGACACTAACACTGAGTGACTGTCACACTGTCTGTCACACTGACACTAAATACAGTAATCATACATGTATGATTACTGCATTCAGTGACACTGTGACAGGGGGGAGGGGGGGGGGCGATCGCGGGGGTTAAATGTGATTTTGTGTGTAGTGTAGTGTAGTGTTAGTGCAGACTTACTTGTAGTGTGGTGATCTCTCCTCAGCGGCGCTTGAAACAAACGCCGAGGGAGAGATCACGTCGCTTCCTCCTTCCTGTGTTTACACAGGAGGAGGAAGTGACAGGTCAGGCGGGCGCGCGCGCGCATTGGCTGGGAGCGATCCGGAGGGGGCGGATGAAAACGGATAGCCGCCCCCACTCGTCGGATCGCTCCTGCAGCCGCGCGGACCGCCGCATGTACGGGGGGGGGGTCCGATCGGACCCCCGATCCCCCCCAAGGCACCAACGTATATATACGTTGATGTGCCTGTCGGTGCCATTCTGCCGACGTAAATGTACATGCGGCGGTCCTTAAGTGGTTAAACACACTTATGGCCCATACACACGATCCGAATATCGGCCGACGGATCGTACGACTTTTTTCGCTTAATAATCGCGAGTAAAATAAAATAGGTTTTTAAACTCACGAAAATTCTCGTACGATAGAAAAAAACGATCGGAAGTGATGTCACGTGTTGTAATGTATTTGTATTGTATTGTCGGACGACGGCTGTACTGACTAAACGAAAATCGGACGATCAGACATCGGACGAGAAAAATTTTCGCGCTTGTCCGATCGAATTTAATCGGATGAACGGTCGTGATCGGCTGTCGAAAGTAGTGTACACACGATCCGAAAATCGGACGATCCATCATTGGACGATCGTTTTCGTCCGATATTCGGATCGTGTGTATGGGCCATTAATGCCTTATCTGCATTCAATTAGCCTCAGAACGTGTGTAATTAATAAGTGTTCGGTTTTAAAGGGATGAGGTGGCAACCCTATAAAAAGTTTTTTTTTTCCTTAAAGCACCAATGCCACTCGATCATACCATTAATGGTTGTAAAACTTCCCCATATACCTTAGTTTATTTTTGAAAAGCCCATATTTTCAGGTATGTTTGATTAAATCCTGTTTAACACAGGCTTCAGCTTGTATAAGAGCAGTGTGAACAGCAAGCTTTGAACATTTAGAGAGCTTTCGGCAAGCTTTGTTGAAGCTTTTAAAGTGCCATTCAGCTCCAGTTTGTAAATGTTGAGCACAGATCCTAATAGGAGTGATGATTGCCACTTTAAACAAGCTGCTAGCAGCTTTGGCTGTACTTCTACTTTAAAGCGGCAATCAGCACTCCTATTATGATCTGTGTTCAACATTTACAAACTGGAGCTGAATGGTGCTTTAAAAGTTTTAATAAAGCTTGCTGAAATTTCTACAAATGCTTTATCAAAGCTTCCTGTTCACACTGATCTTATACAAGCTGAAGCCATGTCAAACAGGCCTAATGCCGCGTACACACGATCACTTTATGTGATGAAAAAAAATGACGTTTTTAAAAACGTCAATTTCATTGACCGTGTGTAGGGGAAAACGTAGTTTTATGTCTTGTAAAAAACGACAACAAAAAATTGAAGCATGCTTCAATTTTTTGTGTTGTTTTTCAAAACGTTGTTTTTTGTTTCACAAAAAGTCATCGTGTGTAGCAAAAAACGTAGTTTAAAACGACGTTTTTCAACCCGCGCATGCCCAGAAGCTAGTTATGAAGAGAGCTTCAATGGAAAAGAGTGGTGAACGTAACCTCGCTTTTTGTGAAAAAACTATGGTGTGTATGCAACATCGTCTTTGAAAATTGAAGTTTCAAAAACGTAGTTTTTTACTGCACAGAAAACGTCGTTTTTTTCATCACATAAAGTGATCGTGTGTACGCGGCATAATGGATTCTCTTGTAGGCCAAAGTTATCTATAGCCTCCTGTTCATACATCACAAACAAATAGATGTTCAAAAGCCTACATCCAAAGTATTTGGCGATGACCTTTATGATGGCTAGCTCCTCCTTTCAGGCTTGTTCGCATTGGCATGCACTAGTCAACACATGTTGCACTTGACTTTTAGAGGATCAAATTTAATAAATTGCAAGTGAACACTACTCCATATCATCCAATTCAAAATTCAGACCATCATTATGTATCTTTCTTTTAGATTTAAAAATAAATAAATGCATGTCAACGTATACAGTAGGATGTAAAAAAAAGGACTATATCTTTACTTACTAGTTTGATGTTCTGGACTTCCTCACTAATACTGAGTAGGGCATCATTTCCATTCTAAATATAATAATAATAATACCAACAACATCAACATTGTGACATAATATATATTAGCATTTTTTTTATGTTTGTACTAAACAAAAGTATCCTTACCTCAACTGGCTGACTGCTTTCATCATGCTGAAAAATAAAATACATTAAGATTCAATTTTATAGTATTTTATGTTGACACAGTTATAGTTAAGCAATTATTAAAAAAAATAAGTATGACTTATATTTCTTTTTAAACGTTTCCAAAAATCAATGAAAGTGGTTTGGTTTTTACATTGCCACCATCCCTCAATTTAATATGCATGCAAACATATTGATTACCATGGGACTTTGCAGACAATTATATCCAATCATCCACATACTAGCATATGATTGCCTACAAAGTCCCATTGGAATCGATATATTTGTATGCACTACATATACTGTATATATGAATTAATGATGTATATATGACACAATAAAAGTCCTATGGTAGCACAGCTTTGGTCCTCAATATTCAACTTTTTGTGTTTTTTTTTTTTTTCAATCCGAAGAATGGGAAGACTCCATTGACTTTCTTGGATAAGACGTTTTGTGGATTACATAGAACATTGTCCAAAACTAAATTACATATAGACAAGAACATAATAAGCACTTGTAAACCGAGTTATAGGCATACTATGATTGGGAAATGACACAGCATTCACCCTATTACCAAGGGATGGAGACATGGTTGCGTACAGACAAAACTGAAATGATAGGTTAGATGAAGTCAGCAAACACACTTCCCACAAGTATAACAAACAATACAAGGGCTTAGCACTGTGCCACTCAGGAGTATATACTAAGTAATATTACCATCAACAAATTCAGTATTCTTGTGCTGTGTGCTTATACTAGAAAGACGCAGGAACAACATTTTGTTTTTGTCCCCAAGAAAACACCATCAAAATGTTAGGGCATAGTTTGCCTCAAGACAATCTTTGTGTACAGTAATTGCTTTTCATGGCAGCCTTTCTCAACCTTTTTAAGATAGAGGAACCCTTGAATTAACTTTCCGGTCTTGAGGAAACCCTGCTAAAAAAAATGTTGTATCTACAACTCATAATACATTAGTGTGATGGTCAGTTTTGAAGAATGCTTCTTACACTTGTGGTCACTGGGAAGGATTACCCCCTTACAGATAGCTAAAGAGATCAATGGTGTCAGTGGGAACCTATCTGACAGGGTGATATTGCTCATTGCTCAAGGAACCCCTAGCAACCTCTGAAGGAACCCTAGAAGTCCATTCAACCCTTGTTGAAAAACCATGCTCTCTATGCTGTTTTCTTGAATAATCTATAAGAGTTCTATGAGTGACCAGTAGAGGGCAACAATCCATTCTGCAAGTATTGGCTTCAACATGCGAATCTAGCATCAAACTATATTACCTCCGAACTCTAGGAAACAGCTAAACACACAGATTGTGCTATTGCAGATGGAGACCTAAAAATGCCATTTCTTGTTTATTTTATTTTTATTACTGACCTAAATGCAGTCCATTACATTTAACCACTTGCTTACTGGGCACATATACCCCCCTCCTGCCCAGGTGAAATTTCAGCTTCCGGCACTGCATCGCTTTAACTGACAATTGCGCGGTCGTGCGATTTGGCTTCCAAACAAAATTGACGTCCTTTTTTTCCCCACAAATAGAGCTTTCTTTTGGTGGTATTTGATCACTTCTGCGGTTTTTATTTTTTTGCGATATAAACAAAAAAAGCAAAAATTTGGAAATAAAAACAATATTTTTTACTTGTTGCTATAATAAATAGCCCAAAAAAAAAAAGATTCTCAGTTTAGGTGGATACGTATTCTTCTACATATTTTTGGTAAAAAAAATAAAAAAAAAAATCGCAATAAGCGCTTACAAAATATGGGACAGAATTATTATTTTTTTTTATTTATTTTTTTACTAGTAATGGCGGCGATCTGCGATTTTTTTTATTGGGACTGCGACATTATGGCGGACACATCGGACACTTTTGACACATTTTTGGCGCCATTCACATTTATACAGCGATCAGTGCTATAAATATGCACTAATTACTGTATAATGTGACTGGCATTGAATGGGGTTAACACTAGGGGTGAGGAAGGGGTTAAATGTGTACCTGTATTGTGTTCTCACTGTGGGGGGAGGGGGTGACTGGGCAAGGTGACCGATTGTGTCCCTATGTACAAGGGACACAGATCGGTCTCCTCTCTCCCCTGACAAGACGTGGAGCTCTGTGTTTACACACAGAGCTCCACTTCCTTGCTCTGTCATTGCCGATTGCGGGTACCTGGCGGACATTGCGACCGCCAGGCACGCGCATCGGCATCTCGGGGACACGCCACTGGCGCGCTCGCCCCAGTGGCCGGAGGAATCCAGGACGTCAATTGACGTCCAGTTTGATTTTCAGAGCCACCGTGAGGCCGTCAATTGACAATGGCCCGGGCTCAAGTGGTTAAAACATACAATGATTTATTAAAATGGTTCTAATGGTAGAAGGTTTATTTAACCTTCTTCATGCAGCTTGCCTCCCCCCTTCTATACTTACCTCTATATTTACATGAGCCTACTCTGGATGCAGCCCTTTGCACAAGAGCAGTGGCTCTGTCTGTTCTTTCTCTTCCTCATTGGCTCAGAGACAGCAGTTAGAGCCATTGGCTCTCGCTGCTGTCAGTCACATCTAGTAACAAGAGAGCAAAGAGGTGGGGCCGAGCCACTCTGTGTGTCTATGGACATAGAACGCTGGCTCAGGAGCGAGCCCGCACAAGTGCCACCATAGTAAGTGGCTTGCTATGGTGGGCACTTTGTGCAGGGAGGAGGAGCCAAAAGGTCTGCCTGGGGCCCTGAGAAGAGGAGAATCGTGCCTGCTCTGTGCAAAACAATTACACAGAGCAGGAAGGTGTAAAATGTTTGTAATTTTATTTACAAATTTAAATTTTATCCTTTGCAATCATTTTAATGAATACAGAACTGGATTATTTTATATATTTTACCCATACATATTTAACATACATTTTATTGATTTTAATTTCAAACAGAATTTGGCAAGCTATAAAAACACCCATATGCAAACTGTTTTTAAATGTACAATCTGTGGGGGTCATCATCTGCACCATTTTTTCATTACTTAGCATGTTACTGACCTATAACAAGAATGTAGGTTAGGAGAACAGCGTACTAATGCCTGAAAACAGCATTACAGGAGAGAGCAGAGAGAGAGAAAAAAAGGTCCTTCCTGTGCAGAGCATAGAAGCACATACTGTATAAACACACATTCGCTAGTATATCACTGCAACGCCATCTATAGTTCAGAGTGCATAGTACATGCTCTTGCACTTTGAACAGAAGTCAGTAAAATACCAGTGAACTTGGGCTCCAGTTGCCATTTTGGGCGAGCCTCTGAGTCCAAATTACAATGATGGCTTCCATATGGCCTAAGCCTTCCGCAGCGTATTAATAGGTTCCTGGGCTATTCCGTGTATCAGTGGGCTTTCACAGTCTAGTCACCTTAGGTTATAGGGATCTTAGCAATTCATTATTCTTCATTACAATTTTTACACCAGGAAAAGGCTGTTGAGACCTCTGGCCCAGCATCAAGTCAGGCACAGTATAGAGCGTGCTGTATAACTTGTTTTAACTGCTATTGATTTACATGACTGTAAAAGTCAGTGAGCTCTACCCTAGCTATCTACATGTGTTACTGAGTCTCCCTGCTTAATTACAGTGAGCAGTTTTACGGTCACTGTAAAAAAAAGACTGTCAATAAGATACGGCTGTAATTAAAATGAATGGAGATGTTTCCTACATATATAACGCAAGTTAACAAAAACACATCAAGCTCCACTGATTTTCTTCTCTCAATGTGTTAATTAGCACTTGGGAAGTGTCCCGGCCTTTTTTCTCCAAGCATAACAAATCAGCCGGCTAATAAGCTGAGGAGAAAGGGCAGATCAACATAAATTTCGGTTTGCTTTAAGGATGAGTCTATTTTCCAATAACTAAGGACCAATTGGCCCTCCTTACCCTCCTCATCTAAAGTATACAACATAGATCTGGAATTAGACATTCATTGGTTTCTTAGCCTTGCAGCACAAACCGGGCAGAGTTGCACTCTACTGAGAGGCGGCTGGATGTAAAGTATTGCCTATATTCCCCTCGCACACATTCCTGGAAACAAGGTTCATCGATAGTGGGTGCCATAGTGACTACCAGCTGGTTACTGGGAACTTCAAAGATACAGTAAATTCACATATTCACCAGCACACCAAGGATCCTCAAATATTGTCTATAGTTTTTGCAGTGAGATCACATCACGAGAGCAAGTGCAATGTTTCTGAGCCACACAAGACCCCTTTGTCAGGCATGTGATGACAAAGCCTGACAAAGAGGTCCTGCGTGGCTTCTGAAACGTTGCACTTGCTCTTGTGATGTGATCTCACTGCAAAAAAAAAACCATCAGATGATATTTGAGGATCCTTGGTGTGTTGCCAAATATGTGCATTTATTTGGTGGTAAAGTATGGAGCAAGTGTGGCTCAGGACCATAGTGCTTTAAGGTGCTTCTGACTCCCCCTCGATATAAAATGTATGCATCAGCTTGCATAGCACATTTAAACTTCTCAGAATAGACAGTCCTTCAAAACCATCTTCCATTCATGGAAACCCTTACTCTGCAACTGCAAGCAAACTCCCAGGAGACCGTCCGGATTCTACTCTGCTATAGGCCACCTGGCCCAAAATCGCAGCTGCTACCATCATTGACGGACTTTATCTCCACCTATACCCTTAACAGCAAACACCTTTTGCTGCTCGGGGACTTCAACCTCTGGGCCAACTCCCCGCAAGACCCTGTTGCCGACGCCTGTATTGACCACCTGGAAGGATTAGGGCTACAACAACTAGTATGTGGGCCCACACATGCTTCAGGTCACACACTCGATCTTATTTTCAGACAAAATCTGGAAATAAAAATCTTGGAAAATGAACCGTTGCCATGGACAGATCACCATGCAATTAAATTCATTATTTCCGAATTCCCCCCCTTAACAAAAACATCAAATCCAGTGACAACACACTGGACTAGATGTCAGAAGAAGCTCCACTCAGAACTCTTCAAAGCCACATTAAGGAAAAAAATAAAAACAATTCAGCCACATCAAATGGCTAAAGAAACACTGGATGCCATAAACACAGCCCTACTACAGTCAGCTGACTTAAGAGCGCCGAAACATAAAACCTGCATCCGGAAAAATACCTCCAGCTGGTTCAACAACCAACTGGCGTTACTGAAGCAAGAGCGCAGAAGGGCGGAAGCCGCCTGGAAAAGAAGCTCTTCAGATGAGAACCTCTCCATCTACAAGGCAACAACAAAGAAAATACCACAAAGAAATCTTCAAAGCCAAGAAAAACTATTTTTCTGAGGCTATCAACAGCGCCCTTAATCTCCCCCGCGAACTCTTCAAGCTGGTCACTCAGACCATGAATCCAGGCTGTCTTGAAGCCCCCAATTCGGACACACAAGAATTTTGCAATGATTTATCGGATTACTTCATTAATAAAATCGAGGGAATCCGGGAAAGCATTCAGCAAAACAATACCCAGCTCAACCCCACCCGTAATTATCCATACAATACCTGCAGTAATTCACCACAATCAGGTAAGTTCACTCTGGAACCCATCTCTATCTATGCCACAAAGAATATCATTGGTACTTTGCGTAACGGCACAGTGCAAATGATATCATCCCCACTAAACTGCTGAAGGAATGCGTTGACATCTTGGCACCTCCTATCCCGCAGCTTATTAACCAATCTTTCAAGGAAGGCATAGTGCCCTCCCTGCTGAAAGAGGGCATAATCCGACCTATCTTAAAGAAACCCACCCTAGACCCCAAGGACCCACGCCACCGCCGTCCCATAACAGGCCTAAACGTTCTCTCAAAGATAATGGAAAAAGTAGTGGTACAACAGCTGCAACAGCATCTAGATACCCACAACCTACTTGATCCATTTCAATCGGGCTTATGTCCCGGATACGGGACGGAAACTGCATTGCTCAAAATATGGGACGACGCTCTCGAGGCCGCAGACGAAGGAGAATCTTGTCTTCTGGTTCTGTTGGACCTAAGCGCAGCCTTCGACACAGTAGACCACAAACTATTACTGACTCGGCTAACTGAAGTAGCCAGAGTCGCAGAAGGCGATTTATCTTGGTTCTCCTCTTTTTTGGAAAACCGATCGCAAATAGTGAAGTTAGGACCTTTCACTTCTGAGAAACGCACAGTATCGTGCAGAGTCCCTCAAGGATCGCCTTTGTCGCCGGTGCTATTCAACATCTATCTTCGTCCCCTTTTTGAAATCATCAGCAGCCAAAAACTGCTTTATCATTCATATGCAGATGACACACAACCGATTTCCGCATTTGCAATAAAAAGGATCACCATCTCAATCTAGAGACATGCCTCTCTTTGATAGAGAACTGGATGACAAAGTTACCTTAAACTCAACGGAGCGAAAACAGAACTTCTCCTGTTTCACACCAAGCGTATGAAGGAACCTGGAACAACTTGGACCCCCCGCCCATTCTGGGCAAAATCATCACCCCTAGCGCCAAAGTCAAAAGTCTCGGGGTCATCTTCGACTCCTACATGACAATGGACGCACAAATAGGGTCAGTAGTCAGCGGATCTCACCATCTGCTGCGCCTACTACGCAGACTTATTCAATTTATTCCCAAAGAAGACGCAGCAGTCGTGGTGGGAACAATTGTGAACTCCAGACTGGACTATGCAAATGCCCTTTACCTCGGACTCCCAAATCGCTCGTCTACAAGTCGTTCAAAATACGGCCGCCAGACTTGTGACTGGGAAAAAACCCTGGGAATCAATCTCAGCTTCACTAAGAACCCTTCATTGGTTGCCAGTAAAAGACAGAATTGCTTTTAAAGCACTCTGTCTGACGCATAGATGTATCCATGGGAATGCTCCCCATTATCCATGTGAAAAAATAAAAGCTCACAATCCCAATCGCGTTCTGCGATCCACCAATCAAAATCTACTCCAGATACCGAAAGCCAACTACAAGTCCAAAGGAGATAGAAGATTCGCGGTCCAAGGTCCCAGACTATGGAACACTTTACCAACCAGCATTCGGTTGGAGGAGAACCACTCAGCATTCAGGAGAAAGATCAAAACTCATCTCTTTTGATATCAAAGGAGACAGGAACAACAAGCGCCTAGAGGCGATTTAGTTTGCATGTGCCGTGCTATATACGTTTTCATTCATTCATTCAGACAAAAAGGAAAAAAAAAACATCAGTTCCTCTGCCTTAATGGGATTGGCTGCACGGTCCGACAATCACTCCTTTTATACTCCCCTATTAATTAGCAGGGGAGTATAAAAGGAGTGATTGTCGGACCGTGCAGCCAATCCCATGATTAAGTCTGTGTAACGAAATATGTCGGGGGCGAGGATGTACGGCTATCATCATCTTTGACGTGTGACATCGAACCAGGGAGTGGAGATTCAACACTGTGCTCTGAGACCGAGGAGGGGGGTGAGATTATCTGTACACCTGTATACCTCGGGTCCGCCGCGACCGCAGTTCACCTCTGTGTGACATATTTAAAGACTTGCTGTGATTTTAAAGTTTTGCTGGTTTTGAACTTTTGAAACGTGAGTGTAAAGTTTGAAGGTTCTTTGAGTGTTTTAATAAATTGGTTTATACGTTATCACACTATTGGAGCACTTTATTATTTACATGTGGAGAGACTCCTCACACACACGGTTGGATATTGGAGAATCGTTTAACCTTTGGTGTGGTTTTACAGCGTCTTAGCCCAACGTGAGAGTTAATACCTGTTTACAGGGTGGTATTAATATTTATGTATTGTATTCAGTATTTGGTAAGCTTACACGCTTATTAAGTAGGCAACACTGCTATTTTTTCCGTTATAATAAGCTTACTCATTGATAAAAATGCAATTTTTAAGTTTACTACCACTTTAATGTAGTTACAGACTATTCCCAAAGATTCTCCCCTTGGTAGCTCTTTTTTGGGTTTTCTGCTCCTTTAACAGAATTTTGCACTAAAAAATAACAGCAAAATAAATCCTCTGATGATTATCTCATGCGTTTTCTACTTTGAATTATTCAAAGCTGTTAACTTTTCTAGCTGAATTATTGATAAGCTTGTTCCCTCTTTAAAAGATGTGACATTCACATTGGCAAATCCTCAGTAGTCTGGAAACTTTGAATTATAAACTCTTTAAGTCAAACTTTGGACAAAAAAAAACAAACAAAAAAAAAAAAAATGTAATCCAGTCATGTATTCATTAAAAAAATAATTAAAAATATTTTGTATAGAAGTTTGCATACTTGTATGTGCAAAAGTACCTTCTTGGTATTAGTCACCTGAAATAGCCTATAAAGTGTCATTCACACTGAGGAGAGAGGATCAGCACAGTGCTTATAGTGTGGACAGGACAGCACACCGATTGGCTCATCATTGTGATGTTGCTCTTTTGATTTCCAATCACAACCTGCCCTGCTTAAAGGATAGCTAAACCCAAAAAACTAAAACATATTGCAGCTTTCCATTCTTTAGATGTGGTGGCTGCATTTGTTTTCTTTTTTTAAGGTTAAAAACATTTCCGCCGCACGCTCCCGATGCTCGTGCAACTCTGCAAGGGCCGGGTGTATTACTGTTATATTGTGTAAGAGGCAGAAGGCTACAGAAGAGGCCGGATTTTAAATTGATGGGCAGAGCTGATAAGTTGGAGGTGGTTTTAGCAATAAACTACACGTCTTTGTGGGGCGTGTTTAAACAAATGAGGGGCGGGTTTTGCAATGTTAATGGGCACGTCTCTTACACGATATAGCAGTAATACACCTGCTTCTTGCAGAGTTGCATGAGTATCGGGAGAGTGCGGCAGCGTCTGGCACAATGTTGTGGTAATTGTGCAGGCGCTGTGTACACCTGACTCACAGCTGTTCATCTTCGGCAAGTTTCAGTTTGGCGGACATTTTTCGTCAGGACAACAGCACTGCGCTCCAGGTCCACTGCTCTGCGAATTCTCCCCACCCCCTCTCTCTCCTCATTGGCTGTCTGGCTGTGATTGACAATGGCTCCCACTGCTATCTTAACCAATGAGGAGGGAGAGTCTCCGAGAGCCGATGCTCTCGTGCACATTGCTGGATCAAGAGGACGCTGGGAGGGGGATGCTGCACACAGAAGATTTTTTTACCTTCATGCATTCTAAACCTTCAGTCTTTAGAACCACTTTAGGTGAGAATCTTTCTGTGTGCAGGAACTGAAGCCATCTGAGACAGTAGAGAAAGGACCCCGTCATGAAGCAATAACCACACAAATGTCATAACTGCAATTCTTCCCAATGTAAACACGAATATAATTATAGTCAGTGGGAACCTGGTTTAAAAATAGTTGCATTATTAAAACTTCCCAAATAGCACGTGATGCAAATATAGAATATCATGTGGCATCAGCTGTGTTGTCATGTAAGACAAAGTAGTGCGTGTGTGAACAGGTGTGAGCGAAGGTTAAATACCGCTTACAAAGCGCTCTTTATTAGTAGATATGGATTTGCCAATTGACACCGATTCTTTCCTTTACTGATCAAATCTATTACTGGTGAGACACGTACCTTCTTCTTGTCTTCATCTTCCCTTTTCTTTATGTTATAGATGACCTGGAAGAGATCTTTGAGATCCACCACTAGAGGTTCAGCCTGAAGCAAAATTAGAATATAAAATGGCAAATTATATGCCTGGGGTGGGCAGGATATTTATATACATACACACAGTTGGCATTTAGAATTTCTGGAAGTTTTTGTTAACAAAATGTAAAAAAGTAATTCATGTTTTTTTGGAAATAACATTTTCATATTTTGCACTAGGAACATTATTTTTCATTATAGAGCGGAACCTCAGATTACGAGCATAATCCGTTCCAGGAGAATGCTCGGAATCCAAAGCACTCGTATATCAAAGTGAGTTTCCCCATAGAACTCAATGGAAACTAAAATAATTTGTTCTGCATTGACTTCAATTGCATGCAGTACCGCATGTGGCCAGAGGTGGGTGTAAGGGATTGCCGGAGAGCCTTGGAAACACCCGGAGAGGCCCGAAGCACAGCTCGGCTGAACTAGAAAAACCTTGGAAAGGCTCGGGAATGGCTTATTTCCGAGGTTTTCCAAACATTTCCACTCGGCTCTGCTAGGCTCCGGCGCCCCCCCCCCACCTCAGGCAAAAAGCAGTACTGCACACTACTTTGCAAACCACTCGCAAACCAAGTCAGGATTTTTCAAAATACAGTGTTTGCATTGCGAAACGCTCATTAACCATGTTACTCGTAATCCAAGGTTCCACTGTATGTCAAAATGAAGATGACAAACCGCACAAGTAATACTTTACATCTATAGTAACCTTTGCTATTATAAAACAATAACTGATTAAAATGGGTAAAAGTGTATTTTTCCATTCCATTTCAGCCCACTCCATCCCTCCTCCTCCATACCCAATAACCAGCAAAACAAAATGGAGCTGGGATATTACATCTTGATTGATGGAGGCTTCACCTCCCTCTTATTCTAAGACACAGGCTGGAGAGGTGTGACTGGCAGAAATTTGCCTATACCATGTTATTGGCCAAAAAATAATAAAGATTTGCTTTCAAATATACACTATATTGTCAAAAGAATTGGGACACCTGCCTGTACGCGCACATGAACTTTAATGGCATCCCAGTCTTCGTCCGTAGGGTTCAATATTGAGCTGGTCCACCCTTTGCAGCTATAACAGCTTCAACTTTTCTGGGAAGGCTGTCCACAAGGTTTAGGAGTGTGTCTATGGGAATGTCCAGATGTGCATTTGTGATATCACAGTCTCCACTCTAATTTATCCCAAATGTGTTCTATCAGGTTTAGGTCAGGCCAGTCGAGTTCCTCCATACCAAACTCACTAATCCATGTTTTTTTTTGTGCCTTGCTTTTGTTCACTGGTGCATAGTCATGTTGGAACAGGAAGGGGCCATCCCCAAACTGCTCCCACAAACTTGGGAGCATTAAATTGTCCAAAATATCTTGGTATGCTGATGTGTTCCCTTCACCAGAACTAATGGGCCAAACCCAAGCCCTGAAAGACAATCCCACACCATAACCCCCCCCCCTAACATCGAGTGATTTGGACCAGTGCACAAAGCAAGGTCCATAGAGACATGGATGAGCGAGTTTGGGGTTGAGGAACTGGACTGGCTTGCGCAGAGTCCTGCTCTTAACCAGATAGAACACCTTTGGGATTAATTTGAGTGGAGACTGTAATTAGTGTGTGTGTGTATAAAAGGTCAGTGAGTTCCTAACAGACCCTTGCATCCAGTGCTGCACTGACATTTCTGGATTCTGAGTCATAGGGAAAGCAAAAGAATTGTCAAAGGATCTGCAGGAAAAGGTAGTTAAACTGTATTAAACAGGAAAGGGATATACAAATATATCCAAGATATTGAGAATGCCAATCAGCAGTGTTCAAACTCTAATCAAGAAGTGGAAAATGAGGGGTTTTCTGTTGAAACCAAACTACGGTCAGGTAGACCAACTCAAATTTCAGCCACAACTGCCAGGAAAATTGTTTGGGATGCAGAGAAAAACCCACAAATAACTTCAGGTGAAATACAGGACTCTCTGAAAACATGTGGTGTGACAGTTACAAGATGCACAATAAGGAGGAACTAGAAGAAAGATGGGCTGCATGGTCGAGTCGCCAGAAGAAAGCCATTACTACGCAAATGGCACAAAGTATCCCACTTACAATACGCCAAACAGCACAGAGACAAGCCTCAAACCTTTTGGCACAAAGTCATTTGGAGCGATGAGACCAAAATTAAGCTTTTTGACCAAAACCATAAATGTTACATTTGAAGAGGAGTCAACAAGGCCTATGATGAAAGGTACACCATTCCTACTGTGAAACACGGAGGTGGATCGCTGACGTTTTGGGGGATGGCACAGGAAATGTGGCCAAAATTGTTGGCAAGATTAATGCAGAATGTTATCAAAAAATACTGGAGAAACATTCATTCATCAGCCAGGAAGCTGCGCATGGGACGTACTTAGACATTCCAACATGACAATGATCCAAAACACAAGGAGAGTTGACCTGTCATTGGCTACAGAAGAATAAAGAGAAGGTTCTGGAGTGACCATCTCAGTCTCCTGACCTCAATATTATTGGGCCACTCTGGGGAGATCTCAAACATGCAGTTCATGTAAGACAGCCCAAGAATTTACAGGAGTTTGAGGGTTTTTTTCCCAAGAGGAATGGGCAGCTTTACCTGAGAAGATAAAGAGCCTCATCCACAAATATCACAAAAGACTTTAACCACTTAAGGACCCCCGCACGCACATTTACGGCCACAACATGGCTCGTACAGGCACAAGGGCGTAAATTTACGTCCCCGTCTTTGTGCGGTGCGGGGGTCCCCCTGGCTCTGGGAGCGATCGCCGGCGAGCGGGCGGATGTCCGTGTTTTCCGCCCCCCCCGCGATCGCTTCCAGCCAATGGGAGCGCTCCCCCTTCGTTTCAGTTCCTCCTCCTGTGTTTACACAGGAAGGAGGAAATGATGTCACCTCTCATCGCAGTGGTGTTTCCCACCGCTGCTGATGAGAGAAGACATCCACAGTAAGTGTGCACCAACACAACACTGACACACACACACATAGGCACATTAACCCCTTGTGATCGCCCCCCCCCCCACCCCCCTGTCACAGTGTCGCTGAATGCAGTGATCTAATCACTGCATTTAGTGTCAGTGTGACAGGCAGTGTAAAATCAGTTAGTGTTAGGTCCAGGATAGCCCCCCCACCCCCCCTAATACAGTTTTAACCCCCTGATCACTGTCCTAGTTAACCCTTTCACTCCCTATTGCCAGCATCACTAAGCGATAATTTTTCTGATCGATGTATTAGTGTCGCTGTTCCCGCTAGGTAGCTATTTTTTTTATTGCGATTTTTTTTTTTTTACTAAAGACATGTGGCTGAATTAATTTTGGCCTAAATGTTTTACTAAAATTTAGTTTATTTGATTTTTTTTATAACAAAAAGTAAAAAAATTGTGATTTTTTTCAAAATTGTCGCTCTATTTTAGTTTATAGCGCAAAAAATAAAAATCGCAGAGGCGATCAAATACCACCGAAAGAAAGCTCTATTTGTGGGAAGAAAAGGACGCAAATTTTGTTTGGGAGCCACGTCGCACGACCGCGCAATTGTCTGTTAAAGCGACGCAGCGCCGAATTGTAAAAACACCTTGGGTCATTTTGCAGCGTATGTGTCCGGGTCTTAAGTGGTTAAGCTGTCATTGATGTTGAAGGGGGCAATAAACGGTACTAAGAACTGGGGTATGTAAACTTTTGATCAGGGTCATTTGGGTAGTTTCTTTTGCTATTATGATTTAAAAAGAGTAAACTAAGTTGATTGATAATAAATGGCTTCAGCCAAACACTAACAACAAGTGAAAAAAATATACAAAAACATTTGGAAAAAGGCTTGGACTTTTTAGGCACCACCCAATGAGTAATAAATATATAAGTTTATTAAACATATATCAAAAAGAAAACAAGAAAAATATCCATATTTGAGAAGTCAATAAACAACTATTGAAAAGTTTATACTGTACAAAGCCACTGGAAACAATTACGGAAACTTGAAGATGAACATGGGTCATTCCATCATTATATTAAAGTCCAGATATGAGGCTTTCCTGCAGGTTTTTCTCTTCAGATTTACCAAAACCATCTAAAATGAGGTCAAACCTTAAGGCCTCGTACACACCGATTTGAACAAATCTGTCTCTTTGGATTTTGGTTTGCTCGCGTGTACACACAAGCAAACCAAAATCCCCGCCAGCAGACGGCGCGCTGACGTGTCGGTGACGTGGCGGTGACGTTGACGCCGCCACGTCACCGCACCAGGAAGTAAAACACTTCCGCGCATGCGCCGAATCCATTCGGCGCCGGTGCGAGAGGACATGTCTGCTGGTAAGTGTACTAACCAGCAGACATGTCGAGCGGACGGGTTCCCACCCGATAGATTTCAAAGCATGCTTTGAAATCTGTCGGGTGGCCAAATCCGTCGGCTCGCCCGTACACACGATCGAATCTGTCTGCTGGGACAGTCTAGCAGACCGTTTCCAGCAGACAGATTTGATCGTGTGTACGCGGCCTAAGAGTTTGAATATGTATGCAATCAGGCAGGCCCTTGCACTACATGGTTTTGGTACTGCCTGACTGCATACAAATTCAAACTCTTAAGGTTTGACCTCATATTAGATGGTTTTGGTAAATCTGAAGAGAAAACCCTGCAGGAAAACTGATAATGTGTATGGGGCTAAGTGGATGTAAATCCACTCTCATCCTTTCTAAACTACTGCCATAGTGCTGATCTATAAAGATATAGATGCCTCCTGCATGTATCCTCATCTGTCAAATGTCTCCACTCTGTCTGTTATGAGACCCGAAAAACTGCAGATTCTGTGGGTGGGTCTGTTGTCTGGAGCTCTGTGGGTGGAGTCGTGATGACAGTAGACTCCCACCCACCTCTACACTACCCTTGTCAGCATGCATTTTCTCTTGTGTATTCCTTACACTAAATTCTGCTATGATCCCTAACATCCAGTCAAAATCCAGAAAAGTAGCCACATGACTTCAGAAAAGGAGTGTGGGTGGGAATTAAAAAATAATGCCTGTTTCCAGGCTAGTGCATGAGATATGTAAATAACCTGATGTTGCAACTGTGATCAGATGACCTCAGACACACACACTGCAATATATCAATCAGATCACTCGAGCTTCTCCTCTGCCCAGCTCTCACTAGATACATATAACCTAAATAAGATCACTTGTCTGTGTATATTCTGCTTTCTGTTCTGTGTTTTCACTGCAATATACATGCATTTTCTTAAAGGGGAGTTCCACTCACAATTTCACTTTTTAAATATAAATACCCCCGTAATACACAAGCTTAATGTATTCTAGTAAACTTAGTCTGTCAACTAAGGTCCGTTTTGTTAGGTTGTTACAGCATTTAGATTAGTTTATAGTTTATAATCTTGAAATAGACCGTGGCCATCTTAAGTGTGGGCATCATGAAGCCAGACTGTATGACTTCCTGGTTTTCAGCTTTGCATATCTCGCACATGCTCAGTGCTGCACAAGCAATGTAATAGGTTTCAGTCAGGTTTGCAAGGACTACTGGGAAACATGATGCCTATCCCAGAAACCCTTGCAAATAGCCTTGTGACTTAATAGCCTAGGCTATTAAGGAGGAGGAAGTAATGAAGGACTACAAAATAACGGTATTTACAAGCGACAAAATAAATAAAAATTGTCCATTCTGAACACTATGAGATTAGGGCATGCAGCACAGACAAACATAAAAAAATAGGTGGAACTCCACTTTAACACACTGAACTGTGGATCACACCCCATGATGAGAAACATCCAGTCAAAACACAGTAAATGCAGCCAATCCTGGGAGAGCTGGAAGGGAGAGGAGGGGAGGGGAGAGGGATGTGAATTGTGAACTTTTTACACAGGATGTGCCTCTGTCTCAGGCTAGTGCATGAGATATGTAAATAACCTGTCATTTACAGCAAGGGGGCGGAACGGACTAAGGTTTATTCCCTGTAAGTCTGTTTTATTTCACTGAACAATAAAAGAGGATTGCTCAGAGCTGGATTAACTCTGTGTGGCAAGACTGGGCACAGATGATAGGAAATCTTATAGCCTACATTGTGACTTAAAAAAAAATGTCAGGTTTACATCCACTTTAAGTATCAGCTGTAGATGAAAAATATGTCCTGGGCTCTACATTTACGCGCCTTGCGCTTCTTCAGGAGCAGAGAAAAGACTAATCATTTATGTGGGATATTGCACATAAATAAGACCATGTTTATAAAACAGCAGGCTTAAGGCATAGGCGACAGTACAGGAGATAATATTATAGTGATTTTGACAGCACATATGTCTACCAGACAGGTTGAAGCTTTAGGCTTGGAAGCCCATATATAGTAGAAAGTGTTCGATAAACCAACAGCGGGTGCTCATAAACCAATAAACTACTGATAGGATACCTCGGTAGAGGGTGAAAAATACAATCAGGATAGGAATGGGGCTAGAGGTCCCCAAAAGTTTTCCTAGAGAGCCTCGATGTATGGCAGTAGAATTAATAGTGAGACTGTGTATACTAGTTCAACAACCTAATTGTGAAGAAGAATCCGGGTATCCCGACCAACAGAGCCGCCGCCGCTATAGTAATGATAGCCAGCATGAGGGAAAGAAAAGGTGTTGTGTTATCATTCATATTGTCTAAAAAAATGGGCAAGAAATCATAAATTCTGCCAGGGTATGTAAACTTATGAGCACAACTGTATATGAATGGTTATCATTGGAAATCATAGAGAACGACTTGTCAAGCAAAGTCCCAAGTCACAAGACAAGTCGCACAAGAGTGAAGGGGACCTTAAAGCGGAGCTCCACCCTAAAGTGAAGTCGCGCTGATAGGCACCCTCCCCCCCTCCGGTGTCACATTTGAAACCTTTCAGGGGGAGGGGGGTGCAGCCACCCACTTTCGGGCAAAAGACGGGTATTTTCTGACATCCCGTCCGTCCCCCGTTGTGTGCTGGGAACACTCGGCCCCCAGCACACAGCGGGAGACAATCGGCGGGCGCAGCGCGACTCGCGCATGCGCCGTAGGGAACCGGGAAGTGAATGGAGGGGAGATCAGCAGGGTAACGAGCGATCGCTTGTCCTCTGCTGCAGACACCACTGGACTCCAGGACAGGTAAGTGTCCTAATATTAAAAGTCAGCAGCTGCAGTATTTGTAGCTGCTGGCTTTTAATATTTTTTTTTGAGTGGACATCCACTTTAAAGAGACAAAGAAAAGTGTGACTTCAACTGTACTTTTTTTTTTTTTTAAGTGTATTTTTGTGCGTGAACTCGAGAGAGAGGAGCCGGACTGCAGGAGTTGGGAGTAGGCAGACCCTCCCCCTGGAGGCAATCGCCATCCTTCTCCATGCCCCTGGTGGCAATGGCGGGTGTGAAGGGGGGCCTCCCACTCACCCCGCCCAACGGGACCCCAATGGGGCAGAGGGACTCCCCCTATGAGGGAGTGAGGGGGCCTAGCCCACCCAGCCAGCCCCGTAGGTCCTTCGCCTCTCTTTATTTTAGGAGACCGCATGGCCAAAGTGCGTGCATTTTAAACCAATTTCGTGTGCATGCAAGTGTGGTGGTTTTTGTGGGGGGGGGGGGGGTGGGCGTACTAAGCACAGGCGTACCTTGCATAGCACACCCACCGGGAGCCGGGCTGAGACCACCAAACTCAATTCACATGTAGCCGAGACCAGGATCCGAACCCTTGGCTGCAGAGGTGAATGGCTTGTCAGCGCAGTGCCAATCACGTTGAGCCACCACAGCTCCCTTTCAACTGTACTTTAACCACTTAAAACCTATTCATGCCGATATACGTCAGCAGAATGGCACGTGGGGTCCTAGGCTCCATAACCACGCCCACGGGACCCGATCGCCGCCGGTGTCCCGCGATCCGTCACCGGAGCTGAAGAACGGGGAGAGGTGTATTCTTCGTTGTGGGAGTGTCATTGATCGCCTGTTCCCTGATATAGGGAAAGACGATCAATGATGTCACACCTCCAGCCCCGCCCCCCTACAGTTAGAAACACATATGAGGTCACACTTAACCCCTCACAATAAACAATGCATTTTTATAGCACTTTTTGCTGTGAAAATAACAATGGTCCCTATAATGTGTCAAAATTGTCCGATGTGTCCGCCATAATGTCGCAGTAATGAAAAAAATCGCTGATCGCTGCCATAAAAAAAAAAATATTAATAAAAATGTAATAAAACTATCCCCTATATTGTAAACGCTATAAATGTTGCTTATTGCGATTTTTTTTACCAAAAACAGGTAGAAGAATAAGTATCGGCCTATACTGAGAACATTTTTTATACATTTTTTATTTTTTGGGGGGATATTTATTATAGCAACAAGTAAAAAATATTGCATTTTTTTCAAAATTGTCGCCTTTATTTTTGTTTATAGCGCAAAAAATAAAAACCGCAGAGGTGATCAAATACCACCAAAGGAAAGCTCTATTTGTGGGGGAAAAAAGGACGCTAATTTCGTTTGGGAGCCACATTGCACAACTGTGCAATTGTCAGTTAAAGCGACGCAGTGCCGAATCGCAAAAAGGGGCCTGGTCCTTAACCTGCATAATGGTCCAGGTCTTAAGTGCTTAAACTTGCATCAAACAAAAAATATATAAGAATAAGCAGCAAAAGGAAATATATCTGCTAAAGTAACCATAGGAAAAACTTGCAAAGGCCTATTTATGTAGCAGTGTTGCCATTTTGAAGTGTGATATAATCTGAAAAAAATTCTAACCAATTCATACACAACAATACACTTTATTGCATTTATCCTAGCACAGCAACAGTATTGTTTTACAGCTCAGCTAAATTCCATCATCTTTCCATTGCAATTAAACTCCATGCATTCATACCTGCTGTGATGTTTTGATGGCAAAAAACTGATGTTGTCCTTCAGCACCACAAACATATCCAAAAGCTCGATTGTCTGTCACGTCTCGGGCAATGAAGGAAATCTTGTTAACTGGGTGTTCATGCTCTATTACCTACAATGGGATTTAAAACAAACACGGTTAATTATTTTTCTTGCAAATTTTACAACCTGTTTGTTAGGTGAATGGCAAAAGTCAAAACATAAAGCTGGAAGTGGTACTAAAATCCTACAATGAGAATGTTCCAGGCTATAATAAACAATTTGGCTTATACACCCAATACAGAGCAGCGTTACAGTCCAGAAGGGTCCGTTTCAAACAACCGCCCTTTATAAGTCAATGAAGTATACCTGTCCCCAGAACTAAAAGCACTTTAAAGGGGTTGTAAAGCTTTGTGTTTTCTAACCTTAAAGGGGTTGTAAAGGTACAAGTTTTTTTACCTTCATGCATCCTATGCATGAAGGTAAAAAAACATCTAGCAGCACCGGCCGCCCCCCCCGAGCCCCCGTTGTACTTACCTGACCGTTCGAATCTCCCGGGCGCGTCCACGTCGTCCTCTTCGGTTCCCAGCCTGGCCGTTGATTGGCTAGGCTGGGCGGATTGATAGCAGCGCAGCCATTGGCTAGCGCTGCTGTCAATCAGGGCGGATGACGCGGCGCGCTGGGGGGCGGAGCCGAGTGATACAGTCGGCGGCTATGGCCGCCGCTGTATCACGGGAGCGCGCTCGCAAAAGCTTTCCTCCATGCGAGCGCCCTCGCATGAAGAAGGAAAGCTTTTGCGAGGAGGAGCCCAGACAGCCGCCGAGGGACCCCAGAAGACAGGTTTCCGGGCCACTCTGTGCAAAACGAACTGCACATTGGAGGTAAGTATCACATGTTTGTTATTTTTATTTTTTTAAATCCCTGACTTTAGTGTCCCTTTAATGCATTCCATGCATTTGTATTCTATGCAAAACACCTTGTAGTCACCGGCTCCCCCGAGCCCCCATTTTACTTACCTGAGCCCCAAATCTCTGTGTGTATTTGTAAATCTTTTTTATAAAAATGAATACAAATAATTTAAACTGAAACATAATTCCACGTTGCGTGGTTTAAGTCAAACCTTCCTCATACCAGTGCTGATTGAAATTCACATATAGCCTGGCGGCCTTTTATAGTGTGGGGCGTGTACTAAAGCTCTGAGCCATAATTGGCCAAAGCCATCCTTGCTTTGGCAAATTACGGCTCTCTGTACTGACGGTGCTGTGATTGGCCAAGCATGCGGGTCATAGTGCATGCTTGGCCAATCATCAGCGTGCAGTGAATTATGGGCCGTGGCGCGTCACTCGAATTTGGCGCGAATGATCCGTTTTGTTTGTATTTCGACGAACGATCGAACATACAATGTTCAAATCGAACGTACGTTCGACTCGAACACGAAGCTCATCCCTACTACTGACTTCCATCATCCAATCACGTGCAAGGAAAATTGCAAAAACAGCAGAGTGCAACTGCACTTTCAAAAGTGCACAGTCCATTTGCCTTTAGTAAATCAACCCCATAGTGTTGTTGCATATAGGATGTGGTAATTGCCTTGAGCTTAAATCCACCTTGATATCTCAAAGTGCCTCTTGGCCACATAGGCACATCATTGAAACCAGGTTTTTTTTTCAGCTGGAACTTGGTGGAACTCAGTTCCACCACCTCTGGCTCAGGCCCTCTGCTCCCTGCTGACCACTATTTCTTGAAAACACAAAAGTCTGGCTTCTATGCGTACAAGTGACAGCTTGTTCCCCAACAGCTCCCACATATCAGATCTCCTGAGTGGCTCCCACTGAGTGGAGGATGGGGACAGGGTGCAGTGCAAATGCCAACAACACTACTGGATTATCTCCCCGTAAGTGAGAGAGGTGGATCCAACTACAGTATGCTGGGAGGTACTAGAGCTGGCTGGGTGCTTCAGCTTAATACAGCAACAAAAATAAGACATGTGGAAGATGGTGGAGCTTTTAAGGAGATTGGGGAGAAGATCGGTGCAGTAGAGCGGGGTTGTATGCAGAGGTCAGAGCTGAAGAGCGGTAAGCGTGAGATGCGGAAAGGGATGCAGAGGTAAGCAAGTGCCGTATTCTCAAAGCACTTGCTCCGTAATTTGCGGCGGCGTAGTGTAAATGGCCCGGCGTATCCTCGCGTAACTCAAAGGGGGCATCTTGTATTTAAATTAAGCGTGCGCCCGCCCCGAACGAACTGCGCATGGCCGGCCGAAAACGTAGCCCAGTGAGCATGCTCCATAGTACGCCGCAAATACATTGGTTTTGACGTGAACGTAATTAATGCAAAGCTCTTTTTGCGAACGAGTTACGTAAACAACGGAAAAAGCGACGCTGACCCGACGTCCATACTTAACATGGCGTACGCATCACCTACGCAAAGTTACCTCTCATATAGCAGGGGTAACATTACGCTTACGCAAACTACGTAAACTACGACGACGGGGCGCAAATACGTTCGGGAATTGGCGTAGTACTGAGCAATCCCAGTTCTGCACGATAAAAATCAAAAGATAAAGGGCAGGGTCCCAGAAGGTGAATCCTGACTGGTTCCCAACTTTGGGGGCCTCATTCTCCTGTAGCTGTCTCCTGTCTTTCTCTCATCCTCTCTCCATACCACCACACTAAACCACCGTCTTTCCAAGAGCAAGTCCAGCCTACAGCCAAAGCGGCACCTACACCCTGTTTCACATTGCCTGAGCACATGTGCACTTTAAAGAAAACTTGTGTTTCCTGCCATTGCTTGACCCCAGGAGACAAACTATATCACTGCCAGGAATGAACCTTTAATTTCCATGGTTTAAATGATCTTTTAAGTTGTCGCAGCAACTGATCAAGCCCCACTGACAGTATTCAAGTTTGTCCCAGCCCCTGTCACTATCACTTTTGCTTGCCCTGCATATAAATATGAAGAAAAATAAGAAATAAATGTTACTTGAAATACCAACAGGAATTAATGCAATGAATACCCATCATTACATGTATTAAATGCATGTAGCTATCAAAACACAACAGCAGACCTTTAGGACTTTAATAAAACATGGCTCCCGATCATGAATATAAATTAAACTAATTTTTTTTTTCTCCATATGACATTAAAGCTGTGAATGACGCGTAGAATAAAGCTATGCTGGGATGAGAAATCTGTTACAGTGCAGGTTATTCCATCCGTCTTGCCTGTCATATCAGCTCTGCTTATTGAAAACATCATTTTCTCTGAACGCTCATCAATAAATAAAGCAGCTGGTTACACCATGTGCAATATACACTACGGGAGACCTTCACATGACCTTTATCAATGACTCTTGCTTTGCTTGCATGACTGACTGATGTGAGCTGTAAATAGCAGACAACACTAATAAATATGAAACTACGTGGTCCACATTTTCTGCAACAAAGATTTTAATGTTGCTTATTATATTCTAGGTTGAAAAAAAAGACTGTATTAAAATCTGTTTGCATCAATCAAACTATACAGTGTTTGCTGTTAGGGCATAGTCTGTCCTATACCATCCTGCAATGCAGCGATGGAGATCCTGAGCTGTGCAGGACCTGCTACAAAAATTCCTTCCCTCCATCATACTCTTCACACCAAGCGAAGGGTCAGATCATGTGCGGACTTCTGAAATGTGAGAGAAGAACAGTAGTCATAAACATGAAATCCTACAAGATCTTCCAGTAAAAGTTTTTAGTATTGGACAAGGAAAGGGTTGCCGCCTGTTGGGCTATTATTGACATTTTTGTTGCCTTTGAGATTTAGGAAGGGGGCAAAATCTTAAAACATGGGTGAAATGATTGTAATAATATATATGAATTATGCCGCCATGTGAAATGTATTTTGCCTAGCTTAACTGTATATTCCCTCTTTTATTTAATCTATATGTATATGTATGGTATGTTTATATAACAACACATCCCCCATTATGTTGTTGTTGTTGGTCAAGCCTGGAATCCTGTTTTTAACTTGAAGCAACACTTTATGACCAGGTATCTATCTTCTGTTAAGTGATAAACAAAACCCGTTTTTCTCCGTAGTCGTGTAACCATAAAACAGCCCCCTCCCTTTTCTTTTGTTCTGTAGCCAGTATATACTGTATGCCTTTTTCAATAAAACTAGACATTATACGAATGCATAAACCTGCCTTTTGTGTATCGTAAATATGATGTCTCCAGATCTGTACAAGCGCTGTTACGAGACCTTAAAGAAGGATAGTTCTTCCAGAATAACTAATATTTCCCTTCAATAGGTGTAGAGAGTACTTGAAGTGGATCTGAACCCATCGATTTAGGGCTCATTAGATGTGCAAAGTAATTTTAACACATTAGGTGCGCTAATGGGAGCTCAGACACGTTTTCAACACATTTGTATTTTGTTAAACACTTGCCAGATGCCCCCTCTGTAAGCAGGCACAGTCTGTAAGTCTGTATTCTCAACTACAGGTAAAGCTTGACCTCAAAGGCAATGCAGGTAGGGGAGGAAGTCGAGAGGTTCCTCTATGATTTCCTCAGTCACATGCAGGTGGCTATCCGAATGGATTCTGGATAATGTGACTTTGGCAGCCATCTTGGGTCAGGTAGAGCCTATGTAAAGGAGAAGTCCAGCCTGAGCTTGTTTGGCTGGGCTTATCCTAAAGATCACAGGAGTACAATTCGTTTTGCACTCCTGTGACCTGTGTTCAGCAAAGAGTGGTCTGAAGTCCGCTCTCTACTGACATCACACAGATCAGTCCAGGCACGCGCCATCCTGGCTCTGGGAGTCTGGATCTGCCAGGTGCCTGGACTGATGGCCGTCTCAGCCTCTCAGTGAGCTGCGCAGGAGAGCTGACAGGCAGCAGCTCTCTGCTCAGGGAGCTGAGAGAACCTAGCTATCGTTAATGTTCGATAGCTCGGTTCTCAGTGCAGAGGTGGCGGGGGACACATTGCTGCATCCACCTAGGTAAGTATGTTTATGGAATTTTTTTCCCATACTTCTCTCTTAAAGTGTTTGTAACCCTAAAAATATATATATGATCATGTTCCTATAAAGCATGTTATACAGCACAGTGCTTGTGCTGTGTAATTTGGCCATCTCTATCACCTAAAAAAAATCAGGCTGATCCTGCCTGGTTCTGCCCTCCCCATGTAAACTGACCATGGTTTATCATGGCTGCTGAGCCCTGACACCGTGGCCAGTTTATGCACCTCCGTCATCCACGGATCTGCTCTCTGTTCTCCTGTGTCCTCCCCCTCCCTGCCTGTCAGCTCTGTGTGTAAGCCGTGTCCTCTTTGCCCCTTCCCTGCTGCTGCTATACAATGTAAAATAATGATCTGTCCTTTGTATAATCCCCTCTGTTATATCACTCTCTGACCGACTAAAGCTCTCCTCCTCTTCTCTCGGCTGACATCAGAGGGAACCTTAGCCCCTCTCACTGCAGTCATCGGAGCAGAGCAAGAGACAGAAAGGACATCAGCTGACTGCAACCTTTCAAAATAAGGTATTGCGGCGCATCATTTTTATAAAACAAAGGCAGTGAGCAATATAACAGGTTTAAGACTCTGGCTCGTGGGCTTGGAGCATTTCTTGCAAGTGGCTAGAGCAAGGAAAGGATCCATATGTGTCAGGTACAGTGCTAGAGATAGGGAAGGTTTCAGGGGAGTACAGACAGTGTAGGGACTCGGTCTACCTTCCAGGAAGACTCCTGTTTTTGAGTGTGGACCGACCAGGCCGCATTCCGCTCCTTGTGGAAGATGACGTCTGCATCTTCCATTCTTCATTTCACGGGTCCACCGCTGTCTCAGTTGTAAGTGGCTCTGGTTGGATGTGCTTCCCCGCTGGACCTGTTGTACTTGCTGAACTTTTCTACAATATATTGTTACTACCTAATTCGGACTGTGTATGTTTTCTGCCCACCACACAACGCTGCACCTAACCCACACTTCTGTGTTGAATTTCTATTGTATGGATTTTTGTATCATCATCTCGGATAGTAATGCTTTTCTATCGCCTCTTAAATGCACTGTAAACGCTATAGGAGTATTTGTGGCACATTTGCAATTTGTTTGCAGCTCGTTTACATTACATAGTGACACAACGCAAGTAATGAAGTGGGATAGAGCCTGGCAGGAGGAACCACGTCACACAGTGGGGGACACTGGCATCCAGCATCAGACACACTCAGAAGTATTGGATGCTGAAGATTCTGCAGGGAGTCTTTTAAAATAGTGCAGTTCTCTGGGAAGATATACAAAGAGTTTTCTTTTGAAGAGATGTTTTATAAGAATTTTTATATTCCAATGACAGAATCACAGGATAAAAAAGTGAGGATTTAATTGCTCAAACTCTGGTTCCATAGAAGCAGCTGATAATTAAAAGGTGTACAGGTTTGGCAGCCAGATGCACAACTGAAGCATGTATAAACTGATAGTGTGTAATGCTATACTGGGGGACTGTAAGCTGTTTCCCAAGAGTCAGTACCCTGCAGGTTTCCCAATCTCTCAAACCTCAAATGAAGGTACCAATGTGGGTGACGGCAGAGTTTATTCTTAATGCATTCTATGGGAGCGGGGCCGAGCCATGGCTCCATGTCTGAATGGACACACAGGGCAGCAGTTTGGCTCAGGTGCCCCCATAGCAAGCTGCTTGCTGTGAGGGCATTGGCAAAGGGGGGGGGGCAGGAGATCTGGCGGGGGACCCGTGAAGAGGAGGATCTGGACTGCTCCACTGCCCAGAGCAGGTAAGTATAACATATTTGTTATTTTTAAACACAAAATAAAAAAGACTTTAAGTGCACCAATTGTCCCATGCAGCTGTTATATCTTAAAGTGGTTGATTATAAAAAAATAAAAATAACAAACATGTCATACTTACCTCCACTGTGCACTCTGTTTTGCACAGAGTGGCCCCGAACACCGACTTCTGGGGTCCCTCGGTGTCTCATCCCCGCATTAGATGACCCCCTAGAAGAAGCGCTCTCCTGGGGGTTACCTTGCAGGCGTGCCCCTGAGTCATTCATTCGGCGGCCATGTATGACTTGACCCCGCCCCCCGCGCCGCGTCATTGGATTTGATTGAAAGCAACGGGAGCCAATAGCTGTGCTGCTATCAATCTATTCAATCAAGAGCCAGGACCCCATGGGGAGAGGGACAGCGTGTCCCCGCCGAGGGAAGTTTGGGGTTCAGGTAAGTAAAACAGGGGGGCTGGGGGGCGTTGACTGCCAGGTGTTTTTTCACCTTAATGCATAGGATGCATTAAAGGTAAAAAAAAAACGAGGGTTTACAAACCCTTTAATTAATTCAAACAAAACCCCTTTTTTTACCCTGATGGCTTATAAGCCTGGTCTGCACCTGCAGTGGTATGACATTGAAAAAGGGGTGGGACCTTGAAATGCATAAGCCTACCCATGCTGTCCTTTGCAAAAGTTCTACACAGGACTACACAGTGTGTGTGAGGATACACCACAACTGCTTTTCTAGCAGTTATTACCCCTGGCTTTTAGTATTTTATCCAGGTGTGTTGGTCATCAAGTTCTCGGCCGCCCTTGCGTTTCACTGCTTTTTTGCCATAATCTGTGGGGTTCTGCATTCCATCTTTGCCTTAAACAGGGCTTCTTAATGTGGGGATAATAACATCCCACACTGGCCATCAGACGGCTTGCCTGCATGCATCCTGCTCCGGCTCACCACCACCCAGCCTGGTGTCTCCTCCTGATCTGTGATGTGACAGTTTGTGGATTCCCCTTCACCTCATCCATTGTGTTCCAAGACATTCATGTAACTTAAGCTAATGCCTAATAAACAACATTTTAGCTGGTCATAGATGGAAAGAGTTTTGAATGAAAATGCTTAGGGAAAGAAGGTTCTAAGAAAGTTCCTTAATTTTTTGAATCATTAATGGGGTCGAATCAATGTTAATTTTTTTTTTTTTATAAATAACAGTTTTTTTTAGACACAAGGTAACCCCCGTGCCACAAAAGGAACAATACAGGGATATCAGCAAAGCAACAGCAAATTAAAAAAAAAGAGAACATTGCATAGCATATAACAGCACAACATAAGGCAGATATCAGGGGGAGCAATGTTAATTTTTGACGGTAGTGACAATCAGGCGGCGTACACACGAGGGGATATGTCCGCTGAAAACGGTCCGATGGACCGTTTCAGCAGACATCTCCGCTCGTGTGTATGGGCTAGCGGACAGATTTCTCCACCCGACAGATTTCAAAGCAAGCTTTGAAATCTATCCGGTGGGAATCTGTCCGCCCGACATGTCTGCTGGTTAGTACACTTACCAGCAGACATGTCGGCCCCCACCGCCGCCGCGCCGCTGCCGAATGGATTCGGCGCATGCGCGGAAGTGTTTTACTTCCTGGTGCGGTGACGTGGCGGTGACGCGGCGGCGTCAACGTCACCGCCACGTCACCGCGCCGTCCGGCGGCGGGAATTTGATCCGATGGTGTGTACACGCCATCGGATCAAACTCCCGATCGGACATATCCGATGGAAATGGTCCGCGGACCGTTTTCATCGGATATGTCCGATCGTGTGTACGCCGCCTCAGAGAAAAATCGAAGGGCAGGATGGAAAAAAATTCTTGAACAAATTTCTTGTGTATCTGGTTTTTGTTCACTAAAGTCCATTTATTTCAAAATCAAATGTTAAAAGCAAACAAAATCTTTCAAACGACAATGGAATGTTCTGAGAATTTTTCCTACTTATTTTTGTTCGAAATTCTATCTATCTATGGCAAGCTTTTCCCTCATCCACTGAAAGTGCTTACAGATGTATGATAGATATGGTGCCAAGAGCCCAGCAATGGCATTTGGTATGGCGTCTATATCTGAATAAAATCTCTCCACGTGACCCGATATCTAACCTTTAGGCTGACCCTATTAAACAGAACCCAAGGTCTTTAAATTAACCCTAAACACTCAATTTCTCACTAACAGCCTAATCCTAGAATGTTATTCCTAACACATGTAAAGGAACACTAAAGATAATAAAAAACAAACAAAAAAAAACAAACAAACATGTTATACTTACCTCTACTGTGCAGCTCGAACCTGGTCTTCTGGGGTCCCTCAGCGGCTGTCTCGGCTCCTCCCCGCAACAACTAAACACCTTCATGCAGGCGAGCTTGCATGGTGGTTAATTTTAGTGGGCGTGCTCCAGTGATATAGCCGCACACTGTATTACTCGGCCCCGCCCCCCGGCGCACCGCTTCATTGGATGTGATTGACAGCAGCGTGAGCCAATGGCTGCGCTGCTTTCAATCAACCAATGAATCAGCTGAGAAGCCTGCTTGTTCACCACGCGGGACTTTTGAGGGGTCAGGTAAGTAATCGGGGGTGGGGGGGGGGGGCTGGGGGGTCGCTAATCTGCAGTTGTTTTTTCACCTTAATGAATAGTATGCATTAAGGTGAAACAACTTTTACCATTACAACCCCTTTAACCTGACCCTGATTTAACCATTAAGGCCTCATTCACACTGACGGACCGTTCAGGTCTGCCTGTCAGTTTTGACGGCGGACCTAAACGGCCGCTCCATGCATCCCTATGGAGCATCGTATGTCAACGGAGACATGTCCGCTGACATCCGATCCGCTAAACACAGACGTATGGGGGGCATGTCCCCATCTGTCTATGCAGATCGGATCGGGTAAGATCTGATGAAAACAGACATGCTGTCCGTTTTCATCAGATCGCGCCATAGGAATCAGCGGTGCCCGACAAGCCCCTCCCCGCTCACTGAGCAGAGAGGAGCTTGTCATCCGTCGGCACAGTGGAGATCTGCGGACTGTGCTGAGCTGGCGGGAGCAGGCGGACTCCGTTGCAACGGAGTGCGACAGAGTCCGCCTGTGTGAATGAGGCCTAACTCATCCTGACCTAAGATAGACTGTCACTTTGCCTATTCAGGGCAAAGTAGTAAAAGACTTTGTAACCATTTATTTGTTCCTGAAACCAAACCACTTCAGCTCTCACATCTGTACATCGCCTATGGACTAAAGCAGTTTTTACATTTCTGCTATCGGCCTGTTGGCACTACAGGCCCAAATGACACCAAGGGCCAGATTCTCATAGAATTTCACTGGCGTAGCGTAAGCCATTTACACTACGCCGCCGCAACGTAACAGAGCAAGTGCCGTATTCTCCATGCACTTGCTCCGTAGTTTGCGGAGGCGTAGTGTAAATGGCCCAGCGTAAGGCCGCGTAATTCAAAGGGGGCGGCTTGTATTTAAATTAAGCGGGCCCCCGCGTCGATCGAACTGCGCATGCGCCGGCCAGGGAAAAAGCCCAGTGCGCATGCTTCAGCTCACGTAGGAAAGCATCGTTGAAACCGACGTCAAAGCGCCGTGATCGTCACTACGCAATGCCCTATTCGCGAACGAGTTAGTAAAACAACGTAAGCGACGGAAAAAGTCGACGCTGACCCGACGCCATACTTAACATGGCATCCGACGGCACCCGACGGCATCCGACGGTACTGCGTAAGGTTACCCCTCATATTAGCAGGGGTAACCTTACGCATTCAAAAACGATGTACGCGACGACGGGGCGGCATAAAAGCGCTCGGGAATCTGCGTAGTAGCCTCATTTGCATAGGCAAATGAGAAAACAACGTAAAGGCCACCTAGTGGCCGGAGTTGTCATTACAACTACGATCCGCAAGTGTAATGGTATTACACTTGTCGGATGTTCAGCCGTATCTATGCCAAAGTGATTCAAGGAATCACTCGCATAGATACCCGGCAAAAAAAACGGCGATACGATG
Source organism: Rana kukunoris (assembly GCA_029574335.1). Lineage (NCBI taxonomy): Eukaryota > Metazoa > Chordata > Amphibia > Anura > Ranidae > Rana > Rana kukunoris. The sequence goes on from CM056049.1 coordinate 63,291,423, forward strand.
GGGTATCTGAGATACTCCGTCGTAGCGCCTCTGAGAATCTGGCCCATAGGCTAAGTTTACATGTGCAACAGTCTCTACCGCCCTTCTGAAAAGCAATCCACAGTGGATCAAAGCCATCAAATGCAAAGTATTGAGCAGGAGTTATATGGTCACTAGGGATGAGCCGAACACCCCTGGGTTTGGTTCGCACCAGAACCTGCGAACAGACCAGAAAAGTTTGTGTGAACTTTAGAACCCTGTTAAAGTCTATGGGACTCGAACATTTGAAATCTAAAGTACTAATTTTAAAGGCTAATATGCAAGTTATTGTCCTAAAAAGTGTTTGGGGACCCGGGTCCTGCCCCAGGGGACATGTATCAATGCAAAAAAAGTTTTAGAAAACTGACGTTTTTTTAGGAGCAGTGATTTTAATAATGCTTAAAGTGAAACAATACAATTTAAATATTCCTTTAAATTTCGTACCTAGGGGGGTGTATAGTATGCCTGTAAAGTAGCGCTTGTTTCCTGTGCTTAGAACTGTCCCTGCACAAAGTGTAATTTCTGAAGGAAAAAAGTAATTTAAATCACTCACCTTAGGGTCTGGTATGGATATTAAGGGGTACCCTGCGTCAAATAAAAAAAAAATGATGTGGGGTTCCCCCCAAATATCCATTCCAGACCCTTCAGGTCTGGTCTGGATTTTAAGGGGAACTCCACCCCACTTTAGACTTCAAACGTTCGAGTTCCATAGACTTTAACAGGGTTCTAAAGTTCACACGAACTTGCCGCGAACACCCCAAATAGTTCGCTGTTCGGCGAACAGGCAATGTTCGAGTCGAACATGAGTTCTACTCGAACTCGAAGCTCATCCCTAATGGTCACATAACAGGTGAGGTTGAAAAAAGACACAAGTCCAACCTGTGTGTGAGTATATGTGAGTATTACATTGTATATCCCTGTATGTTGCGGTGTTCAGGTGCTTATCTAATAGTTTTTTGAAACTATCAATGCCCCTCGCTGAAACCACCGTCTGTGAAAGGGAATTCCACATCCTTGCCGCTCTTACAGTAAAGGACCCTCTATGCAGTCTAAGTTTAATCCTCTTTTCTTCTAATTTTAAAGAGTGACCACGTGTCATATTGAACTCCCTTCCGCAAAAAAGTTTTATCCCTATTGTGTAGTTACCAGTATGGTTTTTGTAAATTGAAATCATATCTCCTCTCCAGCGTCTCTTCTCCAGAGAGCATAAGTTCAGGAGTTGAGAAAAGGACAGGGCATACTAAAAACTCCCTGTGTACTTTGATTTAAGGCTATGTGAGGTGCACCCATTGTCTGCAACTGGTTAATTTAATCCTACTCCTAAAACTTTACCCAACCCCTAACCTTAACACCTTGAAACCTATACTTGCCTTATCACAGCTAAATGTTCCCAAACATCACCAAATCCTCACAGTTCTATGTTGCACAACCTAATCACCTAATCGCCAACACAAACCAACGTTCTGTGTTGCTGTTAGGAAAACTTTCCCTCACTTCCTTCTATATCACTGGGACAAGAAGTCATAGGGAAATCTCCATAACAGAGCCACCATCAGCAAATTGATAAGGTACTAATCTTTCACCATTGAAAATTCAACCAACCGGATTCAGCTTGGCTTTAAGAAATTCAGGTTTTCCCTAAAACAGGGGTCCCCAAATTACAGCTCATGGGCCACATCTGGCCTGTTATGAAATTTTCTCTCGCTTGCAGCTAGGATCACTGACCAATCACAGCTAGTGTCAGATCAGTTGGTCTCTTGTTATGATGGGGACCCGATTGTAAGTGGGGGACTCTTATCGGGACCCTGTTGTGCTGGAGGAATCTGATAGGGATCTTGATGTATGGAGAAACTTTGAAAGTGAACCTGATATGTAAGGTGCGCTCTCATGATGACGAGGCTTCTGATGTGAAAGGGGGACTATGGTGTGAAGGGGAGGCTCTGATGTGATGAGGAGGCTTTTAATGTGAATGAGGGGGGACTTCTGATGTGATGGGGAGGTTTAAAATTTCAAGGGGGGGCCTTCTGTTTTGATGAGAGGCTTCTGATATTAAAGTGGAAGTCTGATCTAAACTTATCTAAGCTTAAATCTATTCCCACCTCCATTCTAAGCCCTTTACTAACTACCCTGTAAAGGAGAGAATGTCTATACTTACCCAATCTCAGGGAATACCAGTTGGGTCATGTGATCGTCTCCCAGTTTTGGCTTCAGTGTAGAGGGGAGACAGTGGCCAACGGATGCTCCATAGTAAGTCTATGGGTGATGTCACTGCCCAGGCTCTGAGGCCGTTGTCACTGCTCTCACCTCTTCCCTGAAACCGGCCACTGGGGAGATCACCTGACTGGACCAGAGCGCCCCTAGATTAGGTAAGTATAGACATATACTTAGAATAGGACTTAGAATGGTGGTGGGAGTAGGGAGTAGGTGTAGGCTTAGATAAGTTTAGAGCAGATTTCGACTTTAAAGGATCACTAAAGTGATTTTTTTTTTAAATAACAAACATGTTATACTTACCTCCACTGTGCAGCTCACTTTGCACAGAGTGGCCCCGGACCTAGTCTTCTGTGGTCCCTCGCCGGTTGTCTCGGCTCCCCCCTGCAAGAACTTTCCACCTTCATGCGAGCTTGCATGGTGCAAAGCTCTTGCGGGCGCGCTCCCGTGATACAGCCGGTGGCTAGTGGATATAGCCGCTCACTGTATCACTCGTCCCCTTCCTCGGCACCCCGAGCCAAAGGCTGCACTGCTATCAATATCCAATGATGAGCCGACAACTCAGGCTGGGGGAAACCGTTGTGGGAACAAGCTCACATAGGTTTCAGAGTGCACGTATAGCGCGCACCCCTAAAGTGGACCCGCATTCCTGTGGAAGAAAGATTTTTGTACTTACAGTTTTGGTGTCTTGTGCGGCGTCCATCGGTGGCCTCGTCGGGTCCGGCGTCCATCTGCGGCTTCGGGTGTCCTCTTCATCGGGTCCGGCGTCCTTCTGCGGCGTCCTCCCCGCTCGAACCCCGCTTTCCCGTGCCGGGAAAGCGGGTATCGGCGTATATCGCGCACCCACGATTTTGCCCTGATTTTCAGGGCAAAAAAGTGCGCGGTATACGCCGATAAATAACCAGGGGGCTGGGGGGGGGGGGGGGCATCATTGGCAGGTTTTTTTTCACCTTAATGCATAGGATGCATTAAGGTGAAAAAAAAAACTAACCTTTACAACCCCTTTAAGTTATTTTTTTAAATGCGTTCATTCATTTAAATTTTATTCATTCTTGTATAAAAAATGTATTTATTTTTTTGGCTCACAAATATAAAAAAAAAAACAATGTTGGACTGGAAGGTTTTTAAGACACTTGAGAAACACATATAACATGAACTTCACAACTATTGTAGATTAACACAACGTAATCCAACACCAAAACATAAAACTTCACTGACGGTCTGTGATCTTCCATGCATTAAATGGGAAATGACGGCAGTTTCTTCCAAAATTAAAATCCCTTTTCTGAAAACTCACTTTAAAAGGTTCTTACAAATCGGACACAGCCCTGTTAATTGGAACTCAGTGTTATTTTTGTGTCCCCTGAAGACGGTGTGGGCACATTACTGCCTTTGTGTGTTAAATCTCAAACGTCTGTTGAAAGCCAACCCCGGAGTCACACCATGGCTGGATGCAATATTTAAACAGCTGTGGATCATAAACGTTCGTAAACTTTTAACAGCTAAAGTGTCCAGTGACGGGACAAAACTGCATTTACAGGAATGTTATGTTCCAGATGACTAAGGCTGGAGTTAGCACAGGCGTTCGAATATTTGTCTTCATGTGTTTTCTCACTTCATTTAGTTCTTCCACGTAACTATGAAAAAAAGGAGCAATCCTTCTCTTAGTAGCATTAACTTATAGGCCCAGATTCACAGAGTGCAAGGCGCACATTACGGTGCCGTAGAGCAAACGCCGTATGCCATGCCAACGTAGCGCGGAGAGGCAAGCATTGCATTAGCAAGCAACGCTGCATCAACGTGGCGTAGGTTTCGAAGGTGCACGCCGCCGTAGGTGGAAGTGGGCGTGACCCCATGCAAATGATGGTCCGAGCGTGGTGCAGTGTTTTACGCCCAGCGTATCACGAACTGCGCATGTGCTGCGACGTCGCTGTGACGTGGACGCATGCACAGAACCCTCCTGCGCCTGCTCACAACCACGCCGGCACAACTGCCTAAGCTACGCTGGATCACCCCGTACGCCGTGAACTTAACGTATGCCCAGCCAGACACACATCCAACGCATAATACGCCGGCTTGTGTTCCCTGGTGCAGACCTTTGCATGTCTGTTGCCGGGTTGCACCTTATCTATGGGGAATAACTTTACGCCGGACGTACAACTTACGTGCACCTCGCGTTGCATGCGTCGGGCGCACGCACGTTCCTGAATCACCGTATTTCCCTCATTTGCATGTTTGAATGGCTAATCAATGGGAGCAGCAACGTGTGTCCAGCCCATATGTGCGCCTACGCTACGCCGGCATGTGCAAGATACGCCGGTGGGGTGTAGCCTGTTTTTAGGCGCATGTTGGTTTGTGGGTCTGCCGCACACACACATCTGCACTTATGTTGGCTTAATGTGCTATACGTCGGCGTAAGTGGTTTGTGAATCTAAGCCAAAGTCATTACACCACCAGTCCATCTGAAAGGAAAATTTCAGCTTTTCGAAGATGCTGGAGAGTTAGGTCTCAGTTCACCCATAGACCATGAATGGGAAATATCTTTATTTGTCTTGAGTCGCTGGGTGCACGGATGAATGGCACCAGGACACACTCTGTCTGCAAACAGGGCCACTCATCGCTAGGTCCGTTGGTATTACTAAAGTGATTTCTAACATTAGTGTTAGAAAATAGTTACTAACAGGTGTGGCTGGTGATAAAAAAAATAATTGGGGGGGGGGGGGCTACGTTGGCAAACAGTGCACCCACAGACACCCTTCCCTGGTCAGTCGTGTAACCCACACCACCGGTCGGGTCCAGAGCACTTACCCCATCTATGGCTGGCAGCCCTTCACCCGGTCAACAGGCGGCGGGCATCATGGGGGCTTCCCCTTCCCCTGCTCTCCTCCGCAGGCATCACAGCAGCTTTCGTCTCCTCCCTCCTTCTCGGTGGGCAATCGGAATGCTTCTCCTTTCGGCCAATCTGGAAACGGGTCTCACACCTGCTTCCTAAGTGCCCGGGAGGAGAATCAGCGTGAAAATAGCAAATGTTTATTCTCTATTGTCACACAACTGGGTGGGCTCCGTTCGTAGTGCTCTGCGCCCTGAGCTCACCCTTTTTTGAAGCCTATTAAAGCCATTGGCTCTAATTATGTGCTTCAAAAAAACTACCCACCCATTTAAATGCATGCATCCGGCGTCCTGCATGGGGGCCGGATGCATGGAAGGGGGAAGGCGCTTTTGTGTGCCCCTGATAGATAGGCTACCCCTGGCTACTAGGACAAAGAGAGAGGGTGAGTATCCCCAGTGTGGACACAGACAGCGATAAAAACCTATAGAAAATCCATCCAGCACCAGTCCCTGCATCAGTGGTGCACCACCACAGTAAAGTCGTTGTGAAGCTGGCAGTTGAGCTGTGGTTTTACCAGCCCCAACCACCCACCTGAACCCTGGCATACAGCCACTCCACAGCAAAATGTAATGGCGCCTCCAAACACAACTAATGTAGCTCTTGGGGCTGCACTAGAACACGCACTGTAATCAGGCACAATGCATGCAATTTCAGTACGGTAGTGTGACAATTATAGGGTTAAATCAGGCAGTGAGGGGGTGACTTATTGCCTGTCAACAACTCTGAAAAGAGATTCAATCGTGGACTGTTCTTCAGCCTACCATGATAAAAACCTGACAGGGTTTCAGAAAGCACACCAAAACCGCGGGACATAACAGTCAATGGGAAAGCACAGTTAACCCGCACGAAACACGCGGACACCGCTCTGCATTTCAGCTACTCAAGAGACAGAAAATAAACAATGTTATGTTTGTTTTGAAATCTGCCAGAATGTATTATGTGAATTTAGAAAAACTTACGCCAGTTTTTTCGTCAATTATCTTTATGCCAGAAAGTGAAATGTTCACCCAGATCCTCTGCTTGTGCTGTCCCTGAGAACGAGCTGCCACCGCCATCCCCTGCCAAAGGAAAACATACACCGAAATCAGAAACTCCAAAACGGTCACACATGATAATTACATAAGAAGTTCCCACCTGTATTACTTCTCCACTGAAAAGACCCAAACTTTAAAGCAGTTGTAAACCGCTTGACATTTATGTTATAATGTGCTAGTATGCATCGCATACTAGCACATTATGGTAAACTTACCTTAAAATGAAGCTCTTCCAGCGCCGAGATGTCAGCGCTGCAGGCACTCTCATTTTCTCTCTTTTGCTTCTGGGCTCACGAACTATGAGTGGCAGAAGCCACGGTGACATCACTCCCGCGCATGCGCATGGGAGCCGCCGTTCATGGCACAGGGCTCTGAAGAAACGGCACAGGTGGCCATTCTATCAGGGTGCATGAGCCAGTGAAGTCACTGGCTGCATATACAGTAAATATCTCCTAAACAGCATACATTTAGGAGATATTTACACTACCTATAGGTAAGCCTTATTATAAGGTGCCCTTTGATAACGTCATATATGACGAAACATGTCAGGGCGGAGCCACGCACTGACATCACTGCGTTGAAACGTGACCCCGGAAACCACAGGTGTATGAGTTTGATTTGTTTGATTTGATTGACTTTTTTGCTGGCAATTTTAAATGTCTTGTGTAGACGCTAGACTTTTAAAATAAAGCCAGCTTGATGGTACCTCACTATCTCGAGCCTTCATCTTTTTCCCTCCGTGATTCCTTCTTGGGATACTGAGTTTTAAGTGGATTGCTCACGGAAGTCTGTTATCTATACCGGCGAGGGGAGAACCTGTTAAGAGCCGAGAAGCCGCATTCCTGCTGACCTTCTCCATAAGGATTGTGAGAATGTATGTGCCTATACTGACCCCATCTAACAGGGGGTCCAACATATTCGGTAAGAGTACCCATTTACTCCTTTTTCCGGTGTGGTCTCGAGGATCTCCTTCCTTCTAATCATTTTCCTTGAATCGGTGGTGGACTTCATCTTTCCATTCCTTTACTACTTTTGGATTTACTGGAAATGGGACAATTGTTTTTTCAATTTTTTAATTTTTTTGGATTTACATAATTTGGAATTCATTTTGATTTATGTTTTTTTCGATGTTGGATATATAAGCAATTACTAATAATTGGATTGTTTTGGACAATCACGTTTATGGCGTATTTATAACCAAGTTTAAATGTACATGAATATGTTCACATAATCATAATAGACACATTAGGTTGTGTTCTAGTTCTCTAGCGCAACCCATCCCCCCTTTTTGTTTCTTATAAAACCTTATTATAGACTTATCTATAGGTATAAGCAAAAGATGGAAGTTTACTTCCACTTTAATCCTCCAAGATTAGTTCTGCAAGTGTTAACGTGGCACTAAACAATGTCCTTATTTTACAAAAATACTCTAGACCAGGCCTCGAAAAAATCTGGGCGCCCAGTCGCAATTGTGACAAGAAATTGTGACCTGGCACCTGGGGAGGCTTAAGCCTGCAGAAGGCCGCAAAGCCGAGGCCTCAATAACCGGCCAGTGCGGGGCCCGATTGCGGCAGGCCCGCGCTCGCCGGCAATTGAGGCCGCGGCTTTGCAGCCTTCACAGAAGGAAGCTGAGGCCGGAGAAGGCCACAAAGGCGCAGCCTCAATTACCGTCCGGCGCAGGCCTTGATCTTGAGGTGGCCGTTGGCATTACAGGTTACATTGCATGTAGAAAAACAGCAGTTCTAATGTTTTTCACTGTTTTCACTGCCATCTCCTTCCCTCTAATTAGAACCCCCAAACGTTACATATATTTTTTATTCTAACACCCTGGAGAATAAAATGGCGGTCGTTGCAATACTTTCTGTCACACCGTATTCGCGCAGAGGTCTTGCAAGCGCACTTTTTTAGGGGAAAAATACACTTTTTTTAATAAAAAAAAAAGACAACAGTAAAGTTATCCCAATTTTTTTTATATTGAAAAAGATAATGTTACGCCGAGTAAATTGATACCCAACATGTCACGCTTCAAAATTGCGTCCGCTCGTGGAATGGCGACAGACTTTTACCCTTTAGAATTTCCATAGGGGACGTTTAAAAAATTCTTCAGGTTGCATATTTTGAGTTACAGAGGAGGTCTAGGGCTAGAATTATTGCTCTCACTCTAACGATCACAGCGATACCTCACATGTGTGGTTTGAATACCGTTTATATATGCGGGAGCTACTCACGTATATGCTTTTGCTTCTGCGCGTGAGCTTGGCGGGACGGGGTGCGTTTTTTGGCTCCTAACTTTTTTAGCTGGCTCCTAGATTCCAAGCAAATTTGTCAAACCCTGCTCTAGACACATCCACTACTTAATGGTCGTGTAATATATTTTTGATAAAATTGGTTCTTACTGTGTTTTTCTGCCTCCTTATAAAGTCCTCATTTTCCCCTCAATTCTATTTCATGAGCAATGCACATCAGCTGAAGTCACTGCTCTATATACACTACAAATCCCATGGTCCTTAGTCCATCTCAACAGCAAGCAAGGGAGTATGTTGGGATATACAGTGGGACCATAGAGCACAAATGTAACCTTTCTCCGAAGCCGGGAAACCCTTGCTTCAGCTCCCAATGCACCTAAGTAACCCTGTGTCTATTAGGGGCACAGGATGAACAAGAAAATAATGGACCTTAACCTCCTTGACAGTATGATTATGTCTGGAATTTTGTACCAAAAGCGGTACAATTTTTTGAATGGAAATTTGGCGTTTTATATTGTAGGCCTGTAATTCTTAGGAATAACTCACTTAAATCTGTCCAAACAAGAGTCTAGTAGACATCCCGGGTATGATAAGGTTTGAAAAACAAAATTAAATAAATTATAATATAATAACTATAATTAATTATAACAAATAATAATATAATTATAATAAAAATTATTCAATAATGTAATCAAATCAAAAACAGTGAAATTTGCTCAGTTGCAGAATTGTCGCTGTCATTACTTTTATTTTTTTTAAGATACATTTTCCCACAACTTGCCAAATATTCTGCAGAAATCTCCCTCCACTAAGTCTGGCTGCAACCATTTTAACTGTGGCAGCTGAAGCTGCTGGCTGTTTACTTCCTGGATTTACACACACACATACACACCTCCAGCTCTAAAGCTCTCATTGGCCCTCTTATGACTCGCCCCCCTCCCTTCCTGGAAAACTCTCACAAGAGTGAAAGAGAGAGCGTTGCATGATGCCATAAGCCTAGGCTAATGACCAGACAAGAAACAGGAAGTGGGCTGTATAAGGTATTTACTGGCAGAAAAAAAAAAAATGTTTTACTATCCAAAGTGAAAACAACAAGGGCAGAACATTTAAGAGATGGAGGAGTTGAAAAAATGACTGACGGTGACGGTCATATTTCAAAACATACAGAAAAATACAGTGGAACCTTGGATTACGAGTATAATCTGTTCCAGGATAATTCTCATAATCCAAAGCACTTGCATACCAAAGTGAGTTTCCCTATTGAAGTTAATGGAAATGAAAATAATTTGTTCCGCATTGACTTCAATGGCATGCAATACCACATGTGGCCAAAGGTGGGGGGCGCCGAAGGGACTCATAAATGATCAGGAACAGTTCAGCAGACCTCAGAAAGGCTTGGAAGCAGAGTATTTCTGAGTATTTCCGAAACGGCTAAGATCTGCTCCAATCGGCTCTGCTTGGCTCCCGCACCTCTGGCCAAAAGTGGTACTGCACACCCCGTTAGCTTGAATTGTGCTAGTTTTGGAAGTCAAAATATTTTAAAAAAGTTGCTTGTCTTTCAAAATGCTCGTTAACCACGTTAATCGTAAACCAAGGTTCCACTGTATTCCTAATTTTGCCCAGCAAATCTAGCAGTCCTACAAGTGAATGATGTCCGGTGTGCGCTAATGTTTCTTGGACCAAAAAGCCTCATTTAAGACTCCCCCAATATAAGACCCCCAAAATATTCAGCACACACACCAAATAATATTAAACGTACCTTTAGCTTCATCATGGAATCCTGACTCATTTTATCTCCGCGAGCTTCCGGAACATCATCGATTCCAATTAATTTGGCTTTATATCGTACTCCATCTCCTTTGAATCTGGCCAAGAGGAACTCATCTGTTTTTTCTGGAACTGCAAACAACCAAAAATGTTTAGATAATACATCCGGTCCTAACTAAGGAGTGTGCTGCACTGTCTTTTAAACCTGACTACTATAATAGAAAAAAAAATCTCTGCTAGGACCAATATACAGAATACACCTGTCACCATCCAATTGTGATACCAATTATATCCAAATACAAAATGACTTAAAGCAGCGGCAAACTCCCAAAATATAAAACCAAAAAATATACACACAATTCATGTATGCATGGAGTATAAAAAAGTGCTAAAATATAGGCGTTATACAAAAAAACATACAAGGGCATAAACTGCAAACTCCACAACAGTATCTCGGACCTGCCTGGTGTGTTCCTTGTTCTTCATGATGCTCTCTGCGCTTTAAACGGACCTCTTAGACTATCACAGTGCAGGTGCATTTATACGGGGACTTGATTACACACAGGTGGATTCTATTTATCATCATTAGTCATTTAGGTCAACATTGGATCATTCAGAGATCCTCACTGAACTTCTGGAGAGAGTTTGCTGCACTGAAAGTAAAGGGGCTGAATAATTTTGCACGCCCAATTTTTCAGTTTTTTATTTGTTAAAAAAGTTTGAAATATCCAATAAATTTCATTCCACTTCATGATTGTGTCCCACTTGTTGTTGATTCTTCACAAAAAATTACAGTTTTATATCTTTATGTTTGAAGCCTGAAATGTGGCAAAAGGTCGCAAAGTTCAAGGGGGCCGAATACTTTCGCAAGGCACTGTAAATCAGTGCTACCACCAATATGCACCACCATTTATTTTGAGTTCACACTTATGAGATATGGACAGATGTGACTCTCATGTGGATTTTTGCTCGAGTTCAGTGGGATTTGGACTGCGATCTTTGCTAAAGGCCGTGCAATATGCTGCGAATGTAATGCTTTTTTCGGATGGGATTGAGGACAGCTGCTATTGCTGCGAGGGGGGAAACATGTAAAAACCTACACAGAAAAAGCAGTAGTCTTACACATCTGAACAACAAGATGCAATTTCATGTCAATTTCCATTGATGTCTTTGGGGAGGAAAACCACAACGCAGTTAACTCGCACAGGAGCCTTTTTGTTCCAGCATTGCATTCACATAGCAATTGCAACACATAGATATAAACGACCATCATTGAACATGTGTTTTTGGATGGCATGCAAATCTAGGCTTTTTGTACACATCAAATTGGCAACAAGTTCACATTGGGGTGAGTTTGGTAAGAGGCACTAAAAGTGCCTCTTAACAATGACATGGACCATTAAATTATAAATGGTCTACAGTGCTCAAGCTTATTGCTAATCAGATGGCCTCCTGTTGTAAGCCCTGTCTCCAGTATGGATCACCTCCGTCACCTCTAGGCGTCACCATCAAAAGAAAAAAACGATGTAGATCCATCGTAAAGGATGTAGAAACTGAGCCTTTATTTAAATCTCGCAAATTTCGCCATATAGCAAAAACATCCAAAATGAAATCCTTATATATGTTATTCCTATATAGCAGGCTGATCCTCAATGCCAGACTTCAGGCCAGTGCGTGCGTGATGACGTCACTTCGTAGCCATGCACTACGTGTTTCGTCAGAAATGACCTCATTGAGGGACTGGCTGCTGCTTTAATCCTAACTACTAGCCGCTATTGTTCTGCTTTGACCACCAAAGACTATATCTGTAAACAGTCTTTATTTTTCATATAAAAGCTGAAGAATGTGCTGTTGAAAATACATATACATTGAGGGTCTTACTTGCCAAAGGGTTCAAAGTTTTGTTCAGTCACTCTTGTGATTAGGGATGAGCTTTATGTTCAACTCGAACATTGGCTGTCTGCCCGTTTGGCAAACAGCGAACAATTTGGTTTTTTTGCGGCAAATTCGAAAAGCCGTGGAACACCCTGTTAAAGTCTATGGGAGAAATCGAAAGTGCTAATTTTAAAGGGCAATAAGCAAGTGTAGTGCCCCCTTGCTTTTCGCATTGGGCATTTTTCTAAAACTAGTTTGGCTGGGAGAGTTACATTGCTCCCAGCTGTGATTTGTTAGGGTTAATGACCTGTGTCGTTCTGGAAAGGACCACTGGCTCGGACTGCATTCTGAGGCTTTGAGTTTATCTTTGGCCGGCAGTGGGAGCTAGAGGGATTTCTGGCGGATGGAATCTTCCCCAGCAGCCAATTAGAGAGGGTTTTCTCTCGCTGGGCATGCTGGGCAGGGATATATCTGGGACGGAGGTCAGGTGTTCGGGGGCGTTTTGCGGCACGGGGTCCCGGAGTCGGGGTGCGGCACCCACCTTCAGGGTGTGCACATTCATGGACCCTGCCGGCGTGGCCTACCTGGCCAGGTAATAGGCCTTATCGAGTCTCAATCGGAGACGAAACTGAGGGGACCCCAGTGGTTCGCTTGGTTCCCAAATGCCGTAGAGAAGAAGCGGCATCTGGGCAATGGACAGGTACACTTTGCTGTCACCCGGAGTTCTGTTCTAAGTTAGTTGCTGGGAGAATTCGCTCTGTTCGGACACTCCAAATCATTTACATTTTTATGGCCTGTGGCAGGGGCTTAGAGTAGGGTCAGTGAGATAGACTCGTTCCTCCCAGCGAGAATTTAAGTTGGCATCCCGGCTGCTGTCTGAGAGAGAGAGAGACCTGTCTGGGAGACACCTCACCCACCCAAGGCATTGAGTGGCGACGTGTGGGCTTTGTGTTTTTCAAGAGCTAATCTCTGCTACACCTATATCCAGGCCTGACATCTAGAGTTCTTTCCTTCTCATCAACCTATTCTTCCTTCACCAAATTGATGTTTGGCAATGTTGGCCTGGAATTAAAGCATTGAGAAAACCTTTATTCACTGTGTGGACACTCAATCACTATCTAGTACTTCTGGTGCATCCCTAGACAAAAAAGTGAGAGTGACTTAATCTGCCGATCCCATCATCAAACCAGCGGCCCTTTCGGGGGTAGCGCTACACAAGTTATTGTCATAAAAAGTGTTTGGGGACCTGGGTCCTGCCCCAGGGGACATGTATCAATGCAATTTTTTTTTTTAAAACAGCTGTTTTTTCGGGAGCAGTGATTTTAATAATGCTCAAAGTGAAACAATAAAAGTGAAATATTCCTTTAAATTTCATACCTGGGGGGTGTAAAGTATGCCTGTAAATTAGCACTTGTTTCCCGTGTTTAGAACAGTCGCTGTACAAAGTGTCATTTCTGAAAAAGTCATTTAACCTCCCCGGCGGTATGATTTTTTCAGATTTTTGGTGCTGAAAGCGGTACCATTATTTTGCATGGAAATTTGGCGTTTTATATTATAGGCCTGTAATTCTTAGGAATAACTCACTTAAATCTGTCCAAACAAGAGTCTAGACATCCCGGGTATGATAAGGTTTGAAACACAAAATCATAAATTATAATATAATAAATAACTATAAATAATTATAACAAATAGTAATGTAATTATAATAAAAAATTATTCAATAATGTAATCAAATCAAAAACACAGAAATTTGCTCAGTTGCAGAATTGTCGCTGTCAGTGTTTGATGACGAATTTATAGTGATTATAATTTATTATCGCTGTTTTCTAGCTGCTCTAAAACCACTTTTGGCAAAAACTGACACGTTTTGGTTGGTATGGACAATCTACAGTTTTCAGGCAGAAAGAACAGTTTTTATTATATAAAAGTGCATGCAGGTCACTGGGCAGACCACTAGGGACAAAGGGGGTGTGTAATTATTTGATACAGTACTGTAATCTATAAGATTACAGTGTACTGTATCTATACTGAGTTTTTTTTTTTTTAATTTGCTGCCGAACTCTGCCCCTGTGCGTCGTACCGCACGCAGGGAACAGAGCTCGGAAGCACTCGGCAGTCACCAGTGTGTGAATCGAGCTAGATGACACCTCGCACACACAGCGGGGAGACATTGCATCCGGGGAGACATTCCCCTGTATCCTGCAATGCAATCACGAGTCTGGCTGGGGGTACCGTTTTTGGTATGTAAAATTCACCCCGAGCCTGACTTGGGAATACCGCCAGGGAGGTTAAAACTACTCATGAATTGTTGGGTCCCGGCAATACAGATCAAAGTCATTGAAAAAAACGGCAGGGGTTCCCCCCAAGTCCATTACCAGGCCCTTTGGGTCTGGTATGGATATTAACCACTTAACCACCGGGCCTATTCTGGCACTTTTCTCCATGTACAAATCACAATTTGTTTGCTAAAAAATGAATCAGAACCCCCAAACATTATATATATTTTTTTTTTTAGAAGACACCCTAGGGAATAAAATAGCGGTCATTGCAACTTTTTTTCTTTCACTGTATTTGCGCAATAATTCTTCAAACACCTTTTTTTTTAGGGAAAAAAACGGTTTCATGAATTAAAAAATATCAAAACAGTAAAGTTAGCCCAATTTGTTGGTATAATGTGAAAGTTGATGTTACGCCAAGTAAATAGATACCTAACATGTCACGCTTTAAAATTGCGAACACTCATGGAATGGCGCCAAACTTTGGTACTTAAAAATCTCCATAGGCGACGCTTTAAGGTTACTATTTTTGAGTTACAGAGGAGATCTAGTGCTAGAATTGTCGCTGACACCATAACGCACGCGATGATACCTCACATTTGGGGTTTGAACGGTGCTGACATATGTGGGCGGGGCTTGCATGCATGTTTGCTTCTTCACGCGAGCGACCAGGACAGGGGCGTAAAATAAAAAAAAAAAAAAAAAATATTATTTATTTATTTTTACTTCTTTTTTTTATTTTGATACTTTTTTTTACATTTTTTTTTATCACTTTTATTCCTATTACAAGGAATGTAAACATCCCTTGTAATAGGAATAGTGTGCGACAGGCAGTGTTGTAAGTAACGGAGTTACAATAAATGCAGTTACCTAACGCAGCCCCTTTTGAGGGTAACGAGTAATCTACCTGATTACTCTTTCCCTCACAGTAACGCAGTTCCCATTACTTGGGCGGCATTACCGCAATTACATCTACTGCCACTAGATGGCGCTGTGAATAAGAATATGGGTGGAATTCCGCTTTAGAATCATGTGACCGCTGTGATGGCCTGTCACAGCGGTCTGAAAACTCCCAATCGCAAGGAGCCCTGGATACAATGAGCCCCACCCGCCTCACACTGACCTATCACCGGGGAACAACTCACATCGATCACACACACTGTGTGCGCAACCTGATCAATGATCCGGGGAACACATGGCCAGAACACTCATGGAATGGCGCCAAACTTTGGTACTTAAAAATCTCCATAGGCGACGCTTTAAGGTTACTATTTTTTAGTTACAGGGGAGATCTAGTGCTAGAATTGTTGCTGACACCATAACGCACGCGATGATACCTCACATTTGGGGTTTGAACGGTGCTGACATATGTGGGCGGGGCTTGCATGCATGTTTGCTTCTTCACGCGAGCGACCAGGACAGGGGCGTAAAAAAAATAAAAAAAAATAATATTATTTATTTATTTATTTTTACTTCTTTTTTTTATTTTGATACTTTTTTTTACATTTTTTTTTATCACTTTTATTCCTATTACAAGGAATGTAAACATCCCTTGTAATAGGAATAGTGTGCGACAGGCAGTGTTGTAAGTAACGGAGTTACAATAAATGCAGTTACCTAACGCAGCCCCTTTTGAGGGTAACGAGTAATCTACCTGATTACTCTTTCCCTCACAGTAACGCAGTTCCCATTACTTGGGCGGCATTACCGCAATTACATCTACCGCCACTAGATGGCGCTGTGAATAAGAATATGGGTGGAATTCCGCTTTAGAATCATGTGACCGCTGTGATGGCCTGTCACAGCGGTCTGAAAACTCCCAATCGCAAGGAGCCCTGGATACAATGAGCCCCACCCGCCTCACACTGACCTATCATCGGGGAACAACTCACATCGATCACACACACTGTGTGCGCAACCTGATCAATGATCGGGGGAACACATGGCCAGAACAAAATGTTCCACAGAACAAACGTTCCCTATACAACACAGTGTACACAGCGACATCTAGTGGTCAACATGGTAAGTGCAGGACACCTATACAGACCAATGATCAGCAGGTTATTTTTGGTCAGTGATTTCATCTCTTCATCAGACAACAAAGAAAAATCTGACATCCCCATTCCAGATCCCTTGCATCTAATAAATCTTATATAAGATAAATAAAATAATAAACAATAAACTATAGAAAATTCTAATAAAGCCTAATATAAGATTTTAAATTACAGACTCTGTAAACGTCAAGGGAATGTATATTATAAACATACATTTTAATCCAGATTATAATTTGGATGTAATATGTAGCAGATGGATAAGGGTTTTAAGTCCAATTAGCTGCACATACATGGTGGATGCACCAAGGCTGGGATATACACGAGATCACCATTTGTTTCTGGTTTTCTTCTCTCAAGGATCTGCCATTCTTTTGTCTTGGAGTATTAACTCACTGCTCCCTGGCAAGCGCCCGTCACCTGCTTCTTAACAAAGCATTGTAGAATATTAAAAAAAAATTCAGTTACTTTGCTGAGTAACTAATTACTTTTTCAATGTAGTAACTGAGTCACTAACGCAATTACTTTTTCGGAGAAGTAATTTGTAACTGTAACTTATTACTTTTTTAAAGTAAGATGAGCAACACTGGCGACAGGTCCTCTTTATGAAGAGATGTGGGGTCAATAAGACCCCACATCTCTCCTCCAGGCTGGAAAGCATTAGATCGTGAAAAAAAATCCACTGATCTAATGCATTCAGCCGCGATTGCAGCTGTGTTTACATTCCGGGTACCGGGCATGATGTCATAACGTCGCGCCCGGTCCTCCGACGGTCATAGAGATGACTGTGACCATCTGGTCACCAGTCATCTCTATGGTTTTGCTGCGAACGCCGGCCGATTCGCTCTCCGGGCCCCCGATTGCACGGGAGAGCCCGGAGAAGCACCGGATGGCGGCGGGAGTGTGGACGTCCCCTGACACCACCTATAAGAACAATCAAGCGGTGCAACCGCCACTTTGATCGTTCTTATAGTGCACAGAATCGCCTGCTGAAGACGGCAATATCTGAATGATGCCTGTGGCTGCAGGCATCATCCAGATATCCCCGCACAAAATGGAGGACGTATGACGTCCTAAGGTGAGCAAGTGGTTAAGGGGAACACCGTACCAAAATAAAAAAAAAATGGCTTGGGGTCTCCCCTAAAAATCCATACCAGACCCTGCAGGTCTGGTATGGATTTTAAGGGGAACCCTGCACCAAAAAAAAAATGGTGTGGGGTCCCCACAAAAATCAATACCAGACTCTTATGCGAGCACGCAAACTGGCAGGTCGCAGGAAAAGAGGGGACGATAGAAACCCCCCCTCCTGAACCGTACCAGGCCACATACCCTCAACAAGGGCCTCATCCCCACAACCCTTGCCCGGTGGTTGTGGGGCCAAAGGTTCTGGGGATATGGATGAGCACGTTTGGGGTGGAGAAACTTGACTGGTCTGCACAGAGACCTAACTTCAACCCGATAGAACACTTTTGGGATGAATTAGAGCGGAGACTGTGAGCCAGGCCTTCTCGTCTAACATCAGTGCCTGACCTCACAAATGCACTTCTGGAAGAATGATTAAACATTCCCATAGACACACTCCTAAACCATGTGTGTGTAAAGGCAGGTGTCCCAATACTTTTGGCAATATAGTGTATTTCTCTCAAGACAGATGTACTTCAAAAATTTCTGACAGCATAAAAAATGATCAGGGTTATTTTGTTAGGCAATGCGAAGAGCAATGCTGATGGAAAAACTGCAGATATCAGCCAACCCCATGTCATTGCCACCGGCCCGCTCTGCTATGCTTCTGAGCACTACTGTACACAGCATGCACACCAGCATGGCCAGACACACACAGTCTTCTGTTACCGACTTGCCCACTTGCAGTGCAAGACTCAGTATGACGTATGAAAGATGGAACAGTGGAAATGGGGTTGGTGTTGCTGAACATAAAAGGTGTTCTTAAACCTTCCCCACACTATCCAAAACTAGAAACATGTGGTCTGTTAAGTATACTTCTGAAAACATTTTGTCTGTTTGAAAAGTGCAAAAAAAAAAGTTACATGTTGATCCTGCCAGTAACCTTGTAGGACCATAACTTCCTGTACACTCTGCCTCTGCTGACTGTTATCAGTTAGCATTGGTCCCAGTAGTCTCTGTGGACTACAGAACACCTCTCCCCAAGTTATGGAGGAGAGAATATGTTTTGTAGTCATGCCCTAAGGCACTGGTCTCCTAACTGTGGCCCAGGGAGCAGAATCGGCCCTTTGCTTGTCTTTATCTGGCCTGATGACACTATTCCATCCAATGACAGCAACGCGGCATTCCTCCTGCCACTAAAATTTTTTTTTCTCCTCCCAATGACACCATCAATGGAACACAATTTCTCTCAATGACACTAATGATGGGGCACTATTCTTCCCACTGACACCAGGACATTTTCTGCTTCCACTGGCCACAGTCCAGTCCCCCTAAAGTCTTAAGGACAGTAAACTGGCCATTGATTTTGAAAGTTTGGAGACCTCTGCCCTAGGGTGACAACACAAAGTAAGTGAGCATTGTCACTCCAGGAAGTGCGTTAAAGTCATATTAACCACTTGCTGATCGCCGCCTGTACTATAATGTCGGCACGCCCCTGCCGCGAGTTCCGTGACCGTGCCCGCAGGACCTGCGGACTCGATGTCCGCCAGGTGTCCTGCGAACGTGTCACGGAGCTGCAGAATGGGGAGATGACTATGTAAACAAGGCATTTCCCTGTTATGTCTAGTGACAGGAAAGTGATCTACTTCTCCCTGTCATTGAGAGCAATGATCACTGACGTGTCACATGTAGCCCAGCCCCCACACAGTTAGAATCATTCCCTAGAACACGCTTAACCCCTTCCTCGCCCCCTAGTGGTTAACCCCTTACCTGCCAGTGTCATTTTACATGTAGCCCAGCCCCCACACAGTTAGAATCACTCCCTAGAACACGCTTAACCCCGTACTCGCCCCCCAGTGGTTAACCCCTTACTTGCCACTGTCATTTACACAGTAATCAGTGCATTTTTATAGCACTGATCGCTGTATAAATGACAATGGTCTCAAAATAGCGTCAAAAGTGTCCTATTTTGTAGATGCTATAACTTTTGCCCAAACCAATAAACATACCCTTATTGCAAGTTTTTTTTACCAAAAATATGTGGACGAATACGTATCAGCCTAAACTGAGAAAGATTGTATACCAATTGTGATTTCATGTTAACGATAAAACCTGTTCTAGTAAAGTTACCTTTTTTGCTTTAACACAATCTGTTGTGAGGCTTGTTATTTCTCCAAGCAGGTGTAACAGTGTATGCCCGGGTGACAACACAGGTAAAGTGAATATAATCTGTGTCTATCTACCTGTCTTTTATTGTTGAGCTTCAGCACTGCACCACAGCTGTGTCAAGGGGAGTGAGACCAAATTATTGGGGGCGTGTTAGAGCAGAGTACAGGCCCAATCAATTACCAGCGGCTCCTTCAGGGGTAGCGCTACGTGTGTTTATTTATTTTTTGGATACCCAAACTTCTCCTTTAACCCCTATGACCTACTGGTCTATTCTGACATAATGCCTTCTTCCTGTCTGCCAGTGTCTGTATAAACTGAGTCGTGCATGCGCATCTCAGAGCACATTTAGGGCCGTGTTCTGTGCTACGATGACATAACTCTCGTGCACCGGAGTGACGTCATTGTGGCCTGGCCAGCCAAAGAGTCAGAATCCAGAAGGAACAGTGGGAGAAGAGAACAATGTTCGTGACCAACTGCAGTGAGGGAGGGGGTCACTAATCAGGTAAGTCTGCCATAACATGCTAATAGGCTCTACATATGAGCACATTATAGCTAAAAGCTCCCGAGGCCCAATTAATAAAAAAAAATTGAGGAAGTTTAATTACGATTTAAGTTGCTTAAAGTAAATCTGACCTTTCATGAACATGCTGGGGTTTCCTACCAAGAGAGATGCTTAAGTCAGCACAGCAGACCATCTGGCATGCCGGCGGGCTTCACTTTGCGAACCAATGACCTGGGGAGTCCCCATTCTACATGAACTGTGTTGTGTAAGATATAATCTTATTACCAAAGAAAGACCTATAAAATGTGTGTTGGAAGGCCGTCCACCCAAGACTATTATATTTACTTGTGTTCATTAGCTGTGGTTTGATGCCATAATATCCCTCATTTACTACAATTCCAAAACCTGTCCATTAGTCTCTGAGCCAGGCTGGGAATGAATTGAGCGGTTTATGGTCCTGTATAAGGATTTAAAATATCCCAACAAGGATTCTTTATAAACCAAGAACTGCACATGCTGACATTTTGTGGTTTACTATATACTATGGCCCAGATTCACAGAGCGATTACGCCTGCGCAACTGCTGTTGCGCGTGCGTAAGTCTAAATGTGCGCGTGCGTATAGTTGGACGCGATTCACAAAACAATATACGCCAGAAATCTACGTTTTTTGGTCCGGCGTAATTGAATTAGACATTCGCTTCCCTTCGTGCAAAACTGCGCTAGACACACCATTGATTTGCTAGTCAAATATGCTAATGAGGGAGTTACGGGGATCCACAAAAAAACGCAGTTGCTGCGCAGGCTACGCGATGTGCGCAACAGCAAAATGTTCTGTCTAAAGTTAGAGGACCTAAAAGCTGGTCTAAATTTTGAAAAAAAGTCTAATTGTCAGATAAAGCAACACTGTTAGTGAGGAGTTCAGCAGTCACACGTGTTGCCCAACAATCTGTATGCCAACATGCCAGGGGCATCGTCGCGCATAGCTATACTACTGACTTTAGATGAACAAAGAAGGAGGAGGGCACGGAGGATGGCACTAAGGAGGGCACGGGAGATGTTTTTTTTAATTTTTTTATTTGCTTATATAAAATTTACAATTTAAATTAATCTAATACAATATTCTTATCTGATACAAGCCCCTCACTCTTCACTTGATATATCACACACGCATAGACATCTATGGCATGAGTGATTCTGAGGTGTCTCGCATCTTCAGATTCACCCCTCATGCCATCATGGAATTACCACAACCCTGCAGGAGGACATCACCAGCCCAACACATGGCACCACCCATGACACCCATGACAGCTACATATACAATCAGAGCCCCATCCCCACAGATTTCCAACAGAACATGTATGGGGACAGCTGGCTGGTTGGTGAGTGACATGGGTGGCAGGCATGACTATCCCCTCCCGTGATGCACACCTCACAAGTGGCACATGCATGACTAACATCCTCCTGTCTTTTCCCTTCAAGGTGACTCTGCATATGCACTGGTACCCCATCTCATGACCCCATCTCATGCCAGCTCACATTATGCATCTTTGCACGTTAAACACACACATTAATCATGGCACAATGAGAATGCATGCATGCACACCACTGTGGTCCCTAGCACACACACCCCACATCCTCATCACATTGGATTGGCACCAGTCCACCATGCAGGACTTGTGAGCTGCAACGCCATGCCACGGCTCCAATTATGTCACTGTACATTCATACACCATTCACACAGACCTGGCGATCACTTCTCCACCACAAATGAGGGTGACACCCCTTTTCCCGCAGGAATATCACCCCCACATTCCAAAATCATACACAAACAGAACCAAAAAAATTAAATAAATGACGAGCAAAAATAAAAAATGCCCAGCAAAAATATAATTTAAACAAAATAACAACAAAGACATAAAAGACAAAAATCACTCTGCAAAACAGTCCCCAAATATCTCAAAGACACGTCACAAACAAACAAAAGCACCTTGCTGTATAGGGAGGGATACAAAGGGATGTACTTTTGCAAAGGAAGTGCATTTGTGTCTGTCTATTTATGCTGTCTGCGTAGTTCATAAAGTTGCCCTAGTCCATTTCCAATTTCACTGATTGCGCCGCTCCCGAGTTGTGAGCATGCGCACAACGGAGCTGACATGGTTTCCTTCACGCGCGCATGCGCGAGTCGGCCGGCCCTTCATTTGCATGGGGTCACGGCTCATTTCAATGTAACACGCCCACGTCCTTCCCAATTTGTATTACTCCTCCTTACGCCTCAGGAAAAAACCTTACGTTTGCGCAAGCTCTTGCGTAAAAGCTACGTGAATCGCCGGATTACGCGGCTAGATTGCGCAAGTCTAACGGAAAAGTGGTGCGCTACGCCGGAATGATAATGCGCCGATCTACGTGAATCTGCCCCTATGTATTTAATATAACGTTTAAAGCAAATTATACTAGGTGAACATAAAAAAAACGTATATTGTTCTTCAATTATACATTTTAAAGGAGTATAAAAATACAGTTTGTGATGGTTTTCTAAAAAGTTTATATGATTTTTTGATTGAATTACCTCAAATAATAATGCAAAATGCTGTTTTTTTTTTTTTTTTTGAAAAAAAAAATAGGGCTGTTACTGATTAAAATTTTCGTGTTCGATTAATCGTGTTTTTTTTTTTTTTTAATCAATTAATCGACTAATTTCGATTTATTATAACGCACATACAGGTCCAACTACTTTTAGCTGATTTCCTTGCAGGCTGATTCCCAGTGCACCTACCAACCACTGGAAAAATGGATAGCAAGATACAAAAAACACAAAGGCAGTGCTCGATGGGAAAAGCATTAAAACTTTTAGGCCTGCTGCTGGAAACGGTCTGCCAGACCTTCCCAGCAGACAGATTCGATCGTGTGTACGGGCGAGCCGACGGATTTGGCCAGCCGACAGATTTGAAAGCATGCTTTCAAATCTGTTGGCTGGAAACCCGTCCGCCCGACATGTCTGCTGGTTAGTATGCTAACCAGCAGACATGTCTTCTCGCACACGCGCCGAATGGTTTTGACGCATGCACGGAAGTTTTTTACTTCCTGGTGCGGTGACGTGGCGGCATCAACGTCACCGCTACGTCAGCACGCTGTCTGCCGGCGGGGATTTTGGTTTGATCATGTGTACACGATCAAATCAATACATCCCAGCAGACAGATCTGTTCAAATCGGTCTGTCCGACTGATTTGAACAAATCTGTCTGCTCGTGTGTATGGGGCCTTATAGTCTTCAAGTAGGTAACAAAATAAATATTGCACTAGAGATATATCTACATAAACTGTAAAAATGGTGTGAGTAATACCAAACGGTAGCAAAAGCAGTCATAAAACATGTAGCCAAGTATGATACTGGTATAAAAATGTGTACAACGATACCACTGCTAAATCAAGATGAGGAGGGGTTAACATCAGTCCGTCGGCATGTAGATGTCCCACAAAGGGAACTCTCACAACTCCCAGTGGATGGCTGTATAATCCCAGGTTGATAGAGGGAATTGATAGAGGGAAGTGTTACAGCCCTTGCGTGTGGCAGATAGTAAGGTCCCGCCGGCATGCAGATATGAAGGCACAGCAAAGGAGCCCTTCAGATGGACACGGCAAGCCCCGCCGGTGTCCGTGGTGTCACCGGGTCTCGTGGTGTCACCGGGTCTCCGACGGAACTCCATGAAGGCCCGGAAGCCGGCGGAGAGGTGAGTACCAATCAAAAAAATTTTGATCGATCAAAAAAAAATTAAAGATTAAATTAAAAGTTAATTTCCACAGACCTAAAAAAATATATAAAAAATAATAATAATAATAATTAGCACTTGGCTGAGTAGCATGTGATTATGTTTTATAATTAATTTGGTAGACTAGCAGACCCAGTTATGTCCTCAGGTGAGGGGGCTGAGATATAAGCAGCAATGCGATTACCATTGGGGTTTCTGGGAGATATATAATGGCAGTAGGTGCCACCATTGGATATGGTGCCCACCCAAAACACAGACATCCATGTCATATATTGACTTTTTATTGAATTTTATGGGTTGCTGCACTTTTCATGTCACTATTTATCTTTGCCCTGCTTGACTGTATAAGCCTATATATATATATGCATTTTATTTTCACTAGTTTCATTGTTCAAACAATAAGCAGCTATATGCCCCATGGAAAGTGTACATACTGGTGTAACACAATAAGGTAATGATATCCTTGACAAGCAGCGGAGAGACTGTAAATCTGCCCAGGAAGCCTGTACTATCAGATTTCTGCGGATTCAGTGGGTAGTTTATTCAGCACTTAACATGCAAGCCAGATGTTTGTGGCTCTGAAAGTACATGGTTTGGATTAACCATATAACAGCCGCAGCGCCTTGTTTGTTTATTTATTGCTGTACGGGGCTTCAGGCAAGGAATGGACTAGATAAATAGGTTTTAAAAAAGAAAAAAAAAAAAATGTTGGCTCCCACCATGCATAGGGAGGTGTTCCTTGGTCGGCTTCTGCTTGGGTTCCGCTGTCACTCAACAAGACATTGTTGCAGATGTGAGTATGCATATGCTCCAGGACTTAATAAAGGTTCAAAAAGTGTTAATGAAGTTTTTGGCTAGCGGTAGGGGTGCATTGAACCTTACCAGCAGCACTTGATGCATACTTCACAGTTGCCAAGCTAAGTTAAGAGCTTCATATGTTATTCAGATGAAGGTAGAGCTTGTACAGTTTTCAACACTTATGCACAGTTATCCTAAAGAACCATTTTTTTTTTAAATAACAAACATGAATGAATGAATGAATGAATGAAAACTTGTATAGCGCGGCACATGCGAACTGAATCGCCTCTGGGCGCTTGTTGTTCCTGTCTCCTTTATTATCAAAAGAGAAAAGTCTTGACCTTTTTCCTAAATGCTAGGTGGTTCTCCTCCAACCGAATGCTGGTTGGTAAAGCGTTCCATAGTCTGGGACCCTGGATCGCAAATCTTCTTTCTCCTTTGGACTTGAAGTTGGCTTTCGGAACCTGGAGCAGGTTCTGATTCGTGGATCGCAAAACGCGATTGGGGTTATGAGCTTTTATTATTTCGCATAGATATTGGGGGGCATTCCCATGGACACATCTATGCGTAAGACATAGAGCTTTGAAAGCAATTCTGTCTTTAACTGGCAGCCAATGAAGGGCTCTCAGTGAAGGTGAGATAGATTCCCAGGGTTTTTTCCCAGTCACAAGTCTGGCGGCCGTATTCTGAACGACTTGCAGACGAGCGATTTGGTACTTGGGGAGGCCGAGGTAAAGGGCATTTGCATAATCCAGCCTGGAGTTTACAATAGCTCCCACCACGACCGCTAAATCTTCTTTGGGGATGAACGGAGTGAGTCTACGTAGTAGGCGCAGTAGATGGTGAGATCCGCTGACTACTGATCCTATTTGTGCGTCCATTGTCATAAAGGAGTCAAAAATGACCCCTAGGCTTTTGACTTTGGCGCTAGGGGTGATGGTTTTGCCCAAAATAGGCGGGGGGGTCCACACTGTTGAAAGTTGATTCCTGTGCTTGGCGTGAAACAGAAGAAGTTCTGTTTTCGCTCCGTTGAGTTTAAGATAACTCTTTGTCATCCAGTCTTCTATCAAAGAGAGGCATGTCTCTAGATTGAGGTGGTGATCCTGTCTGTTGCAAATGCGGAAATAAAGTTGCGTGTCGTCTGCGTATGAGTGACAGAGCAGTTTTTGGCTGCTGATAATCTCAAAAAGAGGACGGAGATAAATGTTAAACAGCACTGGTGACAGAGGCGATCCTTGAGGGACTCCGCATGTTATTGTGCGTTTTTCAGACATAAAAGGGCCTAACTTCACTGTTTGCGATCGGTTTTCCAAAAAAGAGGAGAACCAAGATAAATCGCTTTCTGCGACTCTGGCTACTTCAGCAAGCCGAGTCAGTAACAGATTATGGTCTACAGTGTCGAAAGCTGCACTTAGGTCCAACAGAACCAGGAGACAAGATTCTCCTTCGTCTGCGGCCTTGAGAACATCGTCCCATACTTTCAGCAATGCTGTTTCCGTCCCATGTCCGGGACGGAAGCCTGATTGCAATGGGTCAAGTAGCTTGTAGGTATCTAGATGCTGTTGCAGCTGTTGTACCACTACTTTTTCCATTATCTTAGAGAGTACATTGAGGCTTGTTATGGGACGGCGGTGGAGTGGGTCCTTGGGGTCCAGGGAGGGTTTCTTCAGGATGGGCTGGATTATACCCTCTTTCAACTGTGAGGGCACTATGCCCTCCAAGAAAGACTGGTTGATAAGCTGCGTGATGGGAGGAACATGTTACACTTACCTCCACTGTGCAGCTCGTTTTGCACAGAGTGTCCCCTAACCCTGCCTCCCCACAAGGACTCAACACCTTCATGCGAGCTCCCATGGTTTTGAGTTATTACAGGCGGGCTCCTGTGATACAGCGGCGGCTGTATCACTCGGCCCCGCCCCCGGCGCGGCGCATCATTGGATGTGATTGACAGCAGCGCCAGCCAATGGCTGCGCTGCTTTCAATCCATCCACATTAGCCAATCAACGGCCAGGCTCAACAGCGAAGAGGATGTCGGGGGCGAGCGCGGGACTTTCGAGAGTATAACAGGGTGGTTGGGGGGGGGGGGCGGTATTGTCGGATGTTTTTTCACCTTAATGCATAGGATGCATTAAGAGGAAACAACGTTTACCTTTACAACCCCTTTAAGAAATTTTAGTTAACCACTTCAGCCCCGGGCTTAATGACCAGGCTATTTTTTACAATACGGCGCTGCGTTGCTTTAACTAACAATTGCGGAGTCGTGCAATGCTGTACCCAAACAAAATCAATGTACTTTTTTTCCCCAAAATAGAGGTTTCTTTTGGTGGTATTTGATCACCTCTGCGGTTTTTATTTTTTGCGCTATAAACAAAAAAAATAAAAGTTTGAAAAAAATAGATTTTTTTTACATTTTGCAATAATAAATTTCCAAAAAAAATATATATATATATATATATATATATATAAAAAATCTTCATCAGTTTAGGCCAATATGTATTCTTCTACATATTAAAAAAAAAAATCACAATAAGCGTATATTGATTGGTTTGCGCCAAAGTTAAAGCGTCTACAAAATAGGGGATATATTTATGGCATTGTTATTATTATTATTATTATTTTTCCTAGTAATGGCAGTGATTAGTGATTTTTAACAGGTTTGTGACATTGCGGTTGACAGATCGGACACTTTTGACACTTTTTTAGGACCAGTGACATTATTACAGTGATCAGAACTAAAAATAGCCACTGATTACTGTATAAATGACATTGACAGGAAAGGGGTTAACTAGGTGGCGATCAAGGGGTTAAGTGTTCCTCAGGAAGGTGTTTTTAACTGTGGGGGGAGGGGACTGAAGGGGGGTACAGAGATCACTGTTCCTGATCACTAGGAACAGCAGATCTCTCTCTACTGCCCTGTTTGTTTACATTAACAGATCCCCATTCTGGCCCCCTTGTGGAGCGATCGTGGGTGGCCAGCGGACATCATGGCTGTCAGCGAATGCGCGCCTGCTATGGCTATTAAAAAGAGACCTACGTACACCTATGGCGATTTGCGCAAAACTGAGTCAACCTGCTGCAGCATAACTGTGGCGGTTGGTTGGCAAGCAGTTAATCTTTGTTTGGGCTACCTGCAGTGCATGGGCACTCTTTAGTCACCAATGTATACATATCCATTAAAATGTAAAAGCTAAAACTTTTGTTTTTGGGTAGGGTAGGTAAGGGTATAGCACACATCATACAGAGTGGATAAAAATCAATGATTTTTTTTAACCTTGTTGTGTCACTGCCGCATCACCAGCCATCTCATTAAAGTAATTGGGATGGTCAGTGAGTCAACATTGAGTCAGCGGAGGAGCCGCTGTAAGACAGAGATGACACTTGCTCTTTAACCACTTGCTTACTTGGCACATATACCCCCTTCCTGCCCAGGCAAAATTTCAGCTTTCAGTGCTGTCACGCTTTGAATGACAATTGCGCGGTCGTGCGACGTGGCTCCCAAACAAAATTAGCGTCCTTTTTTCCCCACAAATAGAGCTTTCTTTTGGTGATATTTGATCATCTCTGCAGTTTTTATTTTTTGCGCTATAATTTTGAAAAAAACTCAATGTTTTTTACCTTATGCTATAATAAATATCCCTTTTTTCAAATATCCCTTTTGATCAAGGGGTTAAATGTGTTCCCTGCTAGGTGATTCTTACTGTGGGGGGAGGGGACTGACTGATCTGTGTCCCTATGTACAAGGGACATACCATCGGTCTCCTCTCCCTGACAGGACATGAATCTCTGTGTTTACACACAGAGAACCACGTACCTGGCTCTGTGACTGCCATTCGCGAGTACCTGGCAGATATCGTGGGCGCCAGGCACGTGCATCGGCAACTGAGTGACGCGGCGGGCATGCGTGCGTGCGTGCCCCCCAGCGGCGGGAGGCCAGAGGCCGCAATTGACGGTCGAACGGCATTGTAGAGCCACCTTGTGGCCGTCAATTGTTGATGGCCCGAATAGAAAGTGGTTAAATCATGATTTTAAATCGACTTGCTTTAACCACTTGCCGACCGCTGCACGACTACATACGTTGGAAGAATGTCTCGGCTGCGCACGTACCCGTACATTCCTTTTAAGAGGCGGCAGAAGGGGGGGATGCTTGTGTAAACAAGGCATCTCCCTGTCCTGCCTAGTGACAGGACACTGACCTACTGCTCCCTGTGTCCTGTCACTAGGGAGCGGATCCGTTAGCCGATGATGCATCCACTAACGTCTGCTAGATCCGCAACCGTTTTTGCGGACGGAAGAATATCCTATTTTTCTTCTGTCCGGCCAAACGGATCGGATGCAAACGGACAGACGGTCCGTTTCCATCCGACTCCCCATAGGGGAGAGCGGAGGAGAGACAGGGCGGTCCCTGCACAGTGTGAGCGGAGACCCCCCCGCTGAGCTGACGAAAAACGGTCCGCTCCGTGTGAAAGGACCCTAAAGGGAACATGTCAGACCCAGTGAAGGGTTAAGTCAGGGACCGTCCCATTGCTGCCACAAGGTTTCCGCTTTGTAGCAAAGTCAAAACACAGAAGGTCCGGTTTCCTTTTTTAGGAAATTCCCAAATGAGGAGGTAATAATCTATTTGTATACGCCACGCTCTGCCCGTCACCTATGTGCGGAGTCTGCCGATACGGCGGTCCAATGAAAGACCTTGCAATAACAAATCACTTGTAGAGCCACCGGTCACATGACCTGTAATAAAACACATTCATTGCCATATACCACTGCAAAACGCAGAATTTGTGACAACTGGTCATAAATGATTAAACTTGACAGATTTAAATGTGGGTTACTAACGTCCTTTAAGCCGCGTTTGCGTTTAGAAGCGTTTTTTTTTTAATGCCCAAAAAAAAAATGGCTATAAACAAAACACTGCCTAACGCATTTGAAGTCTGTAACATCGAAATCTTCTGCGTCTGAACCCATTTTTTTTTATCGCAAGGGGTTAATGTGCCTGCGTGTACTGGTGTCAGTGTAGTGCCATACACACGATCCGAATATCAGACGAAAACAATCGTCCGATGATGGATCGTACGATTTTCGGATCATGTGTACACTACTTTCGACAGCCGATCACGACCGTTCATCCGATATTATTAGATCGGACAAGCTCGAAAATTTTCCTCGTACGATGTCAGATCGTACGATTTTCGTTTAGTCAGTACAGCCGTCGTCCGACAATACAATACAAATACATTACAACACATGACATCACTTCCGATCATTTTTTTCTATCGTACGATAATTTTCGTGAGTTTAACCACTTAAGACCCGGACCAATACGCTGGCAAATGACCCAAGGGGTTTTTGCGATTCGGCACTGCGTCGCTTTAACAGACAATTGCGCGGTCGTGCGACGTGGCTCCCAAACAAAATTTGCGTCCTTTTTTTCCCACAAATAGAGTTTTCTTTTGGTGGTATTTGATCACCTCTGCGGTTTTTATTTTTTGCGCTATAAACAAAAATAGAGCGACAATTTAAAAAAAAATGCAATATTTTTTACTTTTTGCTATAATAAATATCCCCCAAAAATATATAAAAAAAATTTTTTTTTCCTCAGTTTAGGCCGATACGTATTCTTCTACATATTTTTGGTAAAAAAAATCGCAATAAGCGTTTATCGGTTGGTTTTCGCAAAATTTATAGCGTTTACAAAATAAGGGATAGTTTTATTGCATTTTTATTAATTATTTTTTTTTTTACTACTAATAGCGGCGATCAGCGATTTTTTTCGTGACTGCGACAATATGGCGGACACTTCGGACAATTTTGACACATTTTTGGGACAATTGTCATTTTCACAGCAAAAAATGCATTTAAATTGCATTGTTTACTGTGGAAATGACAGTTGCAGTTTGGGAGTTAACCACAGGTGGCGCTGTAGGGAATGTGTGCCCTAATGTGTGTGTTTACAACTGTAGGGGGGTGTGGCTATAGGTGTGACGTCATCGATCGCGTCCCCCTATTACACTGATGACGCGATCGATGCTCCGGCCACAGAGAAGCACGGGGAAGCCGTGTGTACACACGGCTCTCCCCGTTCTTCCGCTCCAGGGACGGATCGCCGCACTGCAGCGGCGATCGGGTCCGCGAATCCCGCGGTCCCGGTCCTGGAGCTTCGGACCGGGTCGCGGGCGCGCGCCCGTGACCCACGGCTGGGTACTAAAACCAACGTATATATACGTTGATGTGCCCAGCCGTGCCATTCTGCCGACGTAAATGTGCAGGAGGCGGTCCTTAAGTGGTTAATAACCTATTTTATTTTACTCGCGATTATTAAGCGAAAAAAATTGTACGATCCGTCGGCCGATATTCGGATCGTGTGTATGGGCCATTTCTGTGTGAGGTGATCTCTCCTCAGCAGTGGTTGAAAAAAACCACCGAGAGCAGAGATCACATCACTTCCTGTGTTTACACAGGAGGAGGAAGTGCAGAGCGGGAGGGGGGCGCGCATTGGCTGGGAGCGAAAAAATGACAAAAATGAACCTAGTCACGAGGGATAACATTGAATGAGTTCAGGGGCAATTGAAAAAAGCGCCCAACTGCCTCTGAACATACGTTTAGCAGCGTCCCGTCACTCCCGTGTACATGGGGCCTTAGTGGCGCGACCGACTTATTTTCTGCATATGAAACATCAAAAAAAGTACAATGGTGGTAGAATAAAACATTTTTTTATATATTTTATATATATATATATATATATATATATATATATATATATATATATATATATATATATATATATATATAATATGAGAAAAAAGTGATCAGCAGATCGGTGAAAATGTGCAGTAGACTAGGCGAAGGACAAGTTCACAGGGCTCGACTAAACCCAGGGGTCAGGTCGCAATGGCGACTGTAAATGGTGCCCTAGCGCCTGGGCTACAGCAGCAGTCTGGTCGATAATTTCCGGCCTGCCGAAGCGAACCGGGTCCATCCACTGGTGGGCGGTGCCGTGATAAGCGCAGCTTGCCCTCACATCTTCCCAGTTTGACTGGGGTTGCGGGCCTAAAAAGCAGTCACCTTTTCCTGTGCTGCCCACCAGTGCCACCTCACCAGCGCTAGCCTCATCAATGCAACCCATCAGTGCAGCCTCACGAGCACACATTAAGGATGGAGAAAAATGAATTTCATTTGCAAAAACTTATAAAAAAAATTTAACCTCTTCCTAGCCCTCTAGTGGTTAAAGGGTCACTAGAGGATTTTTAGCTAAATAGCTTCCTTTACCTTACTGCAGTCTTGATTTTATGTCCTCATTGTTAGTTTTTGCTTTGATGTTGCTGTAATTCCTCTCTGTTCTGGACACTTCCTGGTTGTCTGTTTCCTTATAACCACAGTACTGGGAGCTTTCTCACTGTGGTCACTAATCAAGGAGGTGTGATTACTGTTTGTCTAAAACCTCTCAGCACCAATCCCGTTTGGTTTTACAAACCATCACTGCCCTCTATTGGCTCTCTGGCTCTGTACATCAGAGAAACAGGAAACAGTAAAAACGAAACTAGAACTGTAGGCACATTATATGATTGATTTTTGTCTATTTATAATCATTTTTAAAAGGAATTAACTATTATGTCTCTATACCCTGTAAACAGTCATTTCAGCCAAAAAAAATGTTTTCTTTAACCTCTTTCCTGCCACATTTGCGCAAACCAATCAATATACAGTGGGGAATCGAATGTTTGGGCACCCCAGGTAAAAATTTGTATTAACTACTTAAGGACGTAAGGTGTTTTTCAGATTTGGTGTTTACAAGACTAAAACAGTTGTTTTTTGCTAGAAAATTACTTAAAACCCCAAAACATTATATATTTTTTTTTCTAACACACTAGAGAATAAAATGGCAGTTATTGCAATACTTTTGTCACACCGTATTTGCGCAGCGGTCTTACAAGCGCACTTTTTTTGGAAAAAATTCACTTTTTTTAATTAAAAAATAAGACACCAATAAATTTGGCCCAATTTTTTTATATATTGTGAAAGATAATGTTACCCCGCGTAAAATGATACCCAACATGTCACGCTTAAAAATTGCGCCCGCTCGTAATGGCGTCAAACTTTTACCCTTAAAAATCTCGACGTTTAAAAAATTCTATAGGTTGCATTTTTCTAGTTACAGAGGAGGTCTAGGGCTAGAATTATTGCTCTCGCTCTAACGATCGTGGCGATACCTCACTTGTGTGGTTTGAACACCGTTTTCATATGCGGGCGCTACTCGCGTATGCGTTCGCTTCTGCGTGCGAGCTCCTCGGGCCGGGGCGCTTTAAAAAAAAATGTTGTTTTCTTATTTAGTTTTATTTATTTTATCATTTTTTACACTGAAATATGAATAAAATAAAAATTATCACTTGTAAACATCCCTTGTAATAGAAAAAAGCATGACAGGTCCTCTTAAATATGAGATCTGGGGTCAAAAAGACCTCACATCTCATATTTAGACTTAAAGGGGTTATAAAGACAAAAATATTTTCCTCTTAAATTAAAGTCTGACAGTAGCTGACAAAGTAAAAAGTAATGTTTTGCATTATAACTAGTTTGATACCTGTTGAAATCGAGCTGTTTTATTCACCTCCGTCACTCCTGAATCGTTATTCTCACTGACTTCCTGGTTTGCGATGCGTGTTCATTCTTACTACATCACGGCCTAATGTGAACTATAGTTGCCATTAGGCTTAGCCTCCATGCCTGTGAGGGATTAGAGAGCATCTATACGCAGGGCTGTAGTCATAGGGAGGGGCTGAGCACATTCTACTTTCCACCATGCCAAACAGCTCAGGTGCTGGTGGAAAGCAAGAAGAGGAGAGACAGGAAATGGCATTTTCAAACCTGGATTACTGTATTTTGGAGGTCAAAAGGAAAAATGAGGTAAGTGATATTTAAATGCTCTAGCTTACAGCAATCAATTGATCTAATAAAAAATGAACCTTTAGTGTTCCTTTAAATGCAAAAAAAAAATGGAAATTGTTATTTTTTTAAATGACAAAAAAAAATGTTTCTTTAAGATGCATGGGCGGGACTGATGTTTTGACATCACTTCCACCCAGCAGAGCTATGGGGACGGGTGGGGGCCATCTTGCCCTCACTCGCATCCCCACACAGACAGCCAAAGGACCCGATCGCCTTCGCCGCTACCGACGGCTCTGGTAAGCGGCGGAGGGCGCAGGAGAGCGGCGGGAGGGGGGGCCCTCTCGCGCCCCCGATAATGGCGATCTCGCGGCGAATCCACCGCGGAGACCGCCGTTATCTTTTACAGGACCGCTCACTGAAAAGATGGATATCTCGGTTGTGGCAGCAGCTGCTGCCGTTACCGAGATAGCCATCTTTAAAAAAAGGACGTATATATACAGTGGGCGGTCGTTAAGCGGTTAATGTGCAAAACTAAGCCAAGGAAAGATGGAAAAATCTCCAAAATGGATCAAATTACAGATTAGACATTCTTATAATATGTCAAAAGTTAGATTTTATTTCCATCATTTACACTTTCAGAATTACAGAAAACAAAAAAATGGTGTCTCCAAAAGTTTGGGTACCCTGCAGAATTTATAGCATGCACTGCCCCCTTTGCAAATCTGAGACCTGCCAGTGTCATGGATTGTTCACAATCATCATCTGGGAAGACCAGGTGATGTCAAAGGTTTTAAATGCCCAGACTCATCTGACCTTGCCCCAACAATCAGCACCATGGGTTCTTCTAAGCAGTTGTCTAGAAAACTGAAACTGAAAATAGTTGACGCTCACAAAGCTGGAGAAGGCTATAAGAAGATAGCAAAGCGTTTTCAGATGTCAATATCCTCTGTTCGGAATGTAATTAAGAAATGGCAGTCACCAGGAACAGTAGAAGTTAAAGCAAGATCTGGAAGACCAAGAAAAATATCAGACAGAACAGCTCGCAGGATTGTGAAAAAAGCAATTCAAAACCCACGTTTGACTGCATGATCCCTCCAGAAAGATCTGGCAGACACTGGAGTTGTGGTACACTATTCCACTATAAAGAGATACTTGTACAAATATGGTCTTCATGGAAGAGTTATCAGAAGAAAACCTCTTCTACGTCCTTACCACAAAAATCAGCGTTTGAACTTTGCAAATAAACATATAGACAAGCCTGATGCATTTTAGAAACAAGTTCTGGGGACCGATGAGGTTAAAATATAACTTTTTGGCCGGAATGAGCAAACGTACGTTTGGAGAAGAAAGGGCACAGAATTTAATGAAAAGAACCTCTGTCCAACTGTTAAGCATGGGGGTGGATCAATCATGCTTTGGGGTTGAATTTCAGCCAGTGGCACAGGGAACATTTCACCAGTAGAAGGAAAAATGGATTCAATAAAATTTCAGCAAATTTTGGATGGTAATTTGATGCCATCTGTGAAAAAGCTGAAGTTAAAGAGAGGATGGTTTCTACAAATGGATAATGATCCTAAAAACACCTCAAAATCCACGGGGGATTACATCAAGAGGCGTAAACTGAAGGTTTTTCCATGGCCTTCACAATCTCCTGACCTCAACATAATTAAAAATCCATGGGGGAATACATCAAGAGGCGTAAACTGAAGGTTTTGTCACGGCCTTCACAATCTCCTGACCTCAACATTATTGAAAATCTATGGATAGACCTTAAAAGAGCAGTGCGTGACAGACAGCCCAGAAATCTCAAAGAACTGGAAGACTTTTGTAAGGAAGAATGAGCAAAGATACCTAAAACAAGAATTGAAAGACTCTTGGCTGGCTACAAAAAGCGTTTACAAGCTGTGATACTTGCCAAAGGGGGCAGTACAAGATATTAACTCTGTAGGGTGCCTAAACTTTTGCAGACGACATTTTTTTTTATTTCTGTAATTTTGAAAGTGTAAATGATGGAAAAAAAATCTAACTTTTTTTGACATATTATAAGAATATCTAATCTGGATTTGATGCCTTTTGAAGATTTTTCCATCTTTCCTTGGCTTCGTTATGCACATTAATACAAATTTTTACCTGGGGTGCCCAAACTTTCGATCCCCACTGTACACTTATTGCAATTTTTTTACCAAATATATGTAGAAGAATACATATCAGCCTAAACTTAGGAAAATTATTAAAGCAAAAAGTAAAAAATATTGTTTTTTTGTTGTTGTTTATAGCGCAAAAAATAAAAACAGCAGAGGTGATCAAATACCACCAAAAGAAAGCTCTATTTGTGGGAAAAAAACAACATAAATTTTGTTTGGGTGCAACGTCGCACGACCGCGCAAGTGTCAGTTAAAGCGACGCAGTGCCGAATCGCAAAAAATGGCCTGGTGATTGGGCAGCCAAATCCTCCAAGGCTGAAGTGGTTAATAAACAATCCAACAGAGAAAGGAGACTCCTAATACTGTCCTCTATAGATGTTGAGCTCAGAACCCAAGTTGAGAACCCCAGAAATGTTGCCACCTGAACCCCTGGGATACATAAGAAGCCAGTGGGCGACTCAAGCTGCCAATATCTACCTAAAACTGGGTCAAATTATGTTTTATACCTATTTTCTACAAGCAACTCAGTACACACATTTGGAAAGGTACCTTTTTTCTTTTCTTTCTTTGTTGCAAGTTTGCTGGCTAGTGCCACGTCAGTTGAAGTGCTGGTAGTAGACTCCACATCAGTAGACATGTTTGAAGGCCGGATTCACAATGTCAGTATCATTAAAAACACAATAAAAACAACTATAGAACTTCCAGGGTTCAAAGTTCAGTAGATGGCCATTTTTATACCTGAAAGACATAAATCATATAATTCATTAATATCAGTACTTGAAAAAACACAATCAAAATAAAATGGTAATGTCCTTATATCTTTATTCAAAGTGGCAACCTGCACCGAACAGCAACTAATCAATAAAACCAAAGCTTATTTTTTCATTTCCTCCAGTCCCTAAGGTGTTGTACAGTAAATGTGATGTACCAGTACTTCTCATTGCATCCTCAGAGGCTGGACTTACACACTAAAGTCCACCTGCTTTTGACACATCTCCACCCACTGGGAACAGACATTTCTCAGGTACAGAAGATTTGTTGGAGACGGCCCTTCTCACTCTCTCATTACACAGAAGTTGTTACCTTTAACTTCCAACTTTAGAGATTCCTCCAAAAAAAAATGTAGAAAGGCCGAAGCAAATGTGGGGTTGTTAAAAAACTCTATCCTACCGCCTCAAAAATACAGCCTTTGTGTTGGCCACACACATGGCAATTTCTAACAAAGTAGCTTTCCATCATGAAAATAATCAAGATGATCAAGTCAACCATATTGTTTCCCAATTTAAACTGACACTGGTGGTAGTAGAGGGACAAACAACCGCACACCGATGACATCAAACTTTATTCCACAAAGTAACAACAACAAGTCCCGGCCTCCGGACCGTCCACTATAACATGTTTCAGACCTAAAAGGGCTTAGTCATCAAGTTCCTCCATAAATAACTCCATAACTAAGGTGACATGTATTAGACTGGGGACTTGTCACTCTTGGAATAAAGTTAAGCAAATTGTGATGTCATTGGTGTGCAGCACAGGGCAGGATGTGGCCCTTTGCCTGCCTTTATCTGACCATTGGGACACTATTCCTCCAAATGACACAAATGATAGGGCCCTATTCCTTCAACTAAAACCAATGATGGGACACAATCCTTCCACTCATATCAACTGATTGGGCATTGTTTACTCCCACTGATGCTGCGTAATTTCCTACTCCCATTGGTCTTACTGGCCCCTCCAAAGCATGAAGGACAGTAAACAGTCTCTTTGCTAAGAAAGTTTGGAGATTCATGTCCTACAGCACAGGTGTCAAACACAAGGGGCCAAATCCGGCCCTCCAGGCCATTTCATGTGGCTCTCACACCTCTCCTGCAGCCCTCCTCTGGTCCTCCGCCAGACCCCTACTTTCAAGCAATGCATCCAGCTTCTTCCCAGCAGCATAAGGAAAGGGGGGTGCACTGTGATGTAAGGGAGAGTGGGGGACTCAACTTCTGATGGTGGGGTGGCTCTTGACATCTAATGTAAGAGAAGGGGATGCACTGGACATCTAATCTTATAGGTACAACCGGCACTTTTAAGAACAATCATAATGCTAATGCGGCCCACAATGAAATTGCGTTTGACACCCCTGCCCTACAGTATATTTGGAGTGTGGACATCTCATTTTTGGCGTGGCAACAGATTCTTAAGGGAGCCAGTAGGCAGTGGAATCTTGCATTGGACGATGGATGATCCTACACATGGTCTCTAATCGTGATGCTGTTGTTGGTAGGTTGCCTTGGTACATGCAGCAGTTTTCGCAGTCAAAAGTTTGTAGAATGTGGTTGAATTTGTCAGGAAGTTTTAATAAGAGTGGGCGGTCTCCAGCTTCAAGAAACTTCTGCTTTTTCCTCTTCAACCTTTATTTTCCCACACAATAAATCAAAGATACGCTATTTGGATTCTTAAATCCCCAAAACCTCATTAAAAGTTCATGATGTTACCTAACCATAAGTGACGCATTTATACACTCTTATCGTAATATTTTATACATTCTGCTATTGTCAGTATCAGTACTTTGCGACATGTATTTTTTTCTGTTATTGATTAAACAGGCTTATATTTCTAGTTTATGTAAGAGGCGATGAAAGAAAACTGGCCTCAGTTTAATCTCATTTGACATTTTCACCCAACTGGATAAGCGCTACACGACTCAATAAGGCAAGCATATTGTGCAGGGGGATTAAGAGGAAGCTTTTCAGTCCTTCAGCCTGCAGTGTGCCGCTCATTCAGCTAATCGGTACGCAACAAAAAATTTACGTATTACATAGGTAAACAAACATTATTGCTATTTAACCAGAAGATTACAAACCGCTACTGTTATAAAGAAACTCCTCCTTTAAAATTAACCGTCTGATTGGTTTACATCCTTTTCTTACTCATCTGACGTAGTGGCTGACATGAACACTTATAATCTATGTAAAAAATGATGTTCTGTAAACCTTTATGTTAGGCCCCTTTCACTAAGGTGACCAGATTTTTAAAATTAAATCCGGGGACATTTTTTTTTTTACTAGCAATCAGCGACTCTCTGCCCGTTGCCCCCCACCTCACAGCCTGTCAAGTCTTACTCTCTGGGCCCCCGGCTACTACTGGGTGGAGACCGGAGGAAGATCACTCTGCCAGGGAAGGCAAGGAGATAAGCAGGCAGGTGGCTGGCCGGGACTTGAGCCAAGACAGAAGAACATGTGAGCGGAGCTAAATGGTCATGCACCTGAAACGGAAGGAAAAGTCCCTCCGCTCTGACCAGCACATGGTCATCAGAAAGGGGCACAGATAATGGAAAAAAATACACCCCCTAAGCTAGTAGGGGCGGCAGAGTGGGGGTGTGTAATTCAGATTTTTTTCTTTTTTTATTCTGCACTGACTGTCTTTGAAATTGCCCCAGCACCTGTTCAAATTCAATCCAGGGACAAAACCGGGGACAGACTTGGTCCTGGGACAGTGTCCTCAATCCGGGGACTGTCCCCTGAAACCGGGGATGTCTGGTCACCCTACCTTTCACACTTGTACGATTTCACGGCGATTTTGGATCAGTACTACTTTGCCACAACTTTGGCATTACCAATGAAAACATACATGGTGTGAGGTAATTCCTTTTCCTGCCATAGTTGTTTCCAGTTCCTGTTTGCTTCCTGGTTGTTGTGGTGTGGTGTGTTGTGACAGAAAATGTTTGCTACTCAATATATTGCCACAGCAGTTGTCATTGCTGCTGCTGCAGCAGTAGCAGTGTATGAGGAAGAAGATCAGGAGAAACAGAGGACAAGGACATGGACATCGCTTTTTGGGGCTGTTTGGAGCACATTGTTACTGAGGGAATAACCAGGAAGTGAATACAGGCGTATGTGCTAGAAAAATGTGCTTGGGTGGGGCTACTATATTGAAAGGACTAGGTGGGACAAGGGTCAAAAAGCTGCTTGTGCTTACAAAGTCATACTTAAATTGTGTCTATATTATTCAGGTACGATTTACATGCTACTTGAGGGTTTAACATTGAGGTCTATGGACATCAACTCACATGGAAGTTGGACCAAAGTAGTGCAGGGTCTAGTTGGCACGACTTAAAGTCGTGCCAATATGAATGGAAGTCATTGAAAATCATGGAGAATGACTTGTCATGTGATTTTGTATTCCAAAATCGTGGGACAAGTCGTATAGTTGTGAAAGGGGACTAATGCCTCATTTCCACTGAGCGGATCGGTTCGGTACGGTTCGGTACGGTACGCTATTTCCATTATAAAAGTGTGCCATAAAAGCGAACCGTACCGCACCATTTTGGGTCCTGCTTCAGATGTGGGGCCATAGAAAATGGAACGGTTCCATTAGGGCGGACCTACAATACATCTCACTGATTGGTGGACGTGCTAGGCTTTTTTTCTAAACCTTGTATGGTCCTGGATGGTCCGATTTGCAGTGAAAATGCTCAGCAGAATAGACTGGACCATTCTAACCCGTTCCATTCTAAACGACCCGAACCAATTCGCTCAGTGGAAACGAGGCATACATACAGCCATACACGGTTCGAATTTCGAAAGAATTTTCTTGCGAAAATCGTATCAAAGAATTTTCGTTCGTAATTCGCACTGTTAGTGGGCTGCAGCAACAGACGATTTTCGTATGGCAAACAAATTTGAGAAATCCCACATGTTGGAAATTTTCGGAAAAACGGACGATTATCTGATCAATGATGGGAGAATCGTGCGAGAAATGTAATAGAAAAAAAAATGTGCATTTGCAAGAAAAGAAAATCCCCGGAGAGAAACAAATATTTACGGAGAGAAAATAATATTCCTGGAAAGAAACGAATATTTACAGAGAGAAAAGAATATTCCAGGCAACATGAAAATTTTGGTCGGCCGAATTTCA
The DNA here is from genome assembly GCA_029574335.1 of Rana kukunoris. NCBI lineage: Eukaryota > Metazoa > Chordata > Amphibia > Anura > Ranidae > Rana > Rana kukunoris. The sequence goes on from CM056049.1 coordinate 63,332,076, forward strand.
AAAATCAATGGTGGCATCATCGGATCACAAAAAAACGAACTTTCTGATTTTGAAAAGAAAATTAGTTCGAAATTCGACCGTGTATGGCCTGCATTAGTTGGGTTTTCCGCAAGTTGAGTTGCTAACAGCACATGTGTAGCCATTTGGTCTCGTTAGTAGAACTCAACTGTTTGACTACAAGATCCCAAGCAGCCATGGCAGAATATGATCAGGAAGGCTGGATTGCTGGTGTTCTGTCTAGAAGTGCCCCCCATCGAATAGGAGGGAGCCGCACTTTAGGACAGAGCCACACTCCATCTGAGTTGTCGATCAGCTGGAGTGACCGTGACCAGAGCACAAGCACACATCGTAGGAGGTGTCTCTCGATGGGAGATACCATTTCACAGGCACAATTGAAGCCTATACAAACAGCGGCGGGAGACTGTAGTTCTCACATTGTGCCTTGCTGTTGTGGGGTGGCTTAACAGTGTGCTGATGGTCAGGTTTCCCTGCTGTTTGTATAGGTTTAAATGGTGGCTGTGAAATGGTAACTCCTATCGAGAGAAACCTCCTACGATGTGCGCATGGGCCATGGTTACTTCAGCCCAGTTGATCGGCAAATCAGCTGTTGTGCTATGATGTACGACGCATGTGCAGTATTCGATGGGGGGCACTTCTCGACAGAACACCAGGAAACAGTAAAAGGGATTACATTTTACATAGAAAAATGTTTAGAAATTGTGGGGTTGATTAATTAAAAGGAGAAGTACCATGACCTCCATCTATTGACTAATCTAGAAATTCCTAAATTTAATAAAAGTATTTTTATTAGTTTACTAGTAACTTTTTAGCCTTCATAGGCACTGCACCTTCTCACAGAGTCTATGGGGTTGATTTACTAAAATAAATAGGCTGTTCACTTAGCAAAGGAAGTTGCAATTTGCAAGGGAGTTCCTCTCCCGAGTTTTGTGAATGTGGTGAAACTTTACTTTGCAAAGGTTAACCAATCACATGCAAAGAAAATAATGAAAAAAATGCATTTTTTCCTGCATATGTTTGGATAAATTAAGTCAGCAAAGCTTCTCCTCAGTCATAAAGTCTTGTATACATAATGAGAAAATCGAACGAATTATCATCTTTTTTTTGCAAACTATTCTCATATAGAAAATAAAGAAGTTACTAAACGTACAAAATTTTTCGTAAGACAGAATACAACTTCGGAAGTGATGTAATGTTTTTAGAATGGATTTGTTTTAAATCACTAGTAAAAAGGCTTGATTTAAATCATAATTTTTAAAGAGCAACTGTCATCTCTGTCCCGCAGCGGCTCCTCCTCTGACCTGCTGTTGACTCACCGACAGTTCCATTCACTTTAATGGGATGGCAGTGACACAAGAAAGTGAGGGACGTGGCGGCATTAGGTGAGTGGATGCCCGCTAACAGGCGTTGCCACTATGGATCTGAAATGACAGTCGATCTTTAAAATGTAAGGACTTATTCTTGCTGGTAGTTAGAATCTTAAATATTTGCAAAGAAAATTAAGTTTTCCTATTAGAATAATAAGCTGTCAGGTTATTAAAACAGCAACATCAGAACCGATTCACTCATACAGTTTGTAGTGTACATAGATTTGCAAAACAATGGGATAAATAAATATTCCTGAACTTTGTTTTATCTCTTGGTTACTGTGAAATCATGTGAATGCATCAATGTTATCTTAGCTTGCAGAGCTTGGATTCATTAAATGAGTTTACCAAAAATGTAATATTGCATAATATACAGCCTCATGCTACATAAATAAGCTCCATTTCATGCTGACTAACTAAATTATTAATGTATCTTAGATAGAAAACTATCTTTAGATAGATTTTTACTCCAAAAGCATTTAATTGAAATACATGTAATAATAAAAAAAACGGATTTAAATCAAAAGAATCTGATTTAACCAATTCAATACCCAGCCATAGTAATATGACATCCACAGATGGGATCTGCCATCCTGGGTAGACGTCATATGATGTCCTTGGCTTTGTGGGGACATATCTGAATGATGCCTGCAGCTAGAGGCATCATTCAGATATCCTTCTCTTCTGCCGGTGATGCACCAATAGAATGATCATGGCGGCAGTTCCACAGCTTGATTGTTCTTATAGGCCGCGGGAGGGGACATCCCCCCTCCCGCCACCATCCGGTGCTTTTCCGATGTCTCCCGTGCCATCAAGGGCCTGGAGAAAGAATTATCCGGCGCCGGTGTCTTGTCACATGACGAGCATAGAGATGACTGGTGACCAGATGGTCACCAGTCATCTCTAAGACTGTTGGAGGCCCAGGCGCGGTGTCATGACGTCACACCTGGGTTCCCAGAAGTAAACAAAGCCGTGATTGCGGCTAGTAAGCATGAGATCTGTGATTTTTTTTCACGATCTTGTGCTTTTCAGCCTGGAGGAGAGATGTGGGGTCTTATTGACACCTCATCTTTCCATAAAGAGGACCTCTCACACACCATTCCTATTAACAAGGGATGTTTACTTAGTCCCCTTTCACACTTATACAACTTGTCCTACGATTTTGGACAGCAAAATCGTATGACAAGTCATTCTCCATGATTTTCAATGAACACCATTCATACTGGCACGACTTTGAGTAGTGCCGACTTCAAAGTAGTCCCTGCACTACTTTGGTCCGATTTTGATGCCACTTACACAGGCATTCATTGAAATCGCGGCAAAATCGTGGTGAAATCGTGGTAAAATCGTGCGACTTTGAAGTCGTACAAGTGTGAAAGGGACCTTAGTAAGCTGTAATATGATCAATGTTTGCTGTTGATGTTTAATACCACTTTAACGCTGCAATAATAACCCAAAACGCACTCACCGCGAATACACTCACATTTTTTTCTAAAGCTTTCCAGCTAATTGTGACACAACTTTGGAAAACTAATGAAAGTAAATGGGCTTCTAGCATTTTGCTTATGTTGCACAAGTAAAACTGAGCAGATCTAAGTGCCTTATTAGCCCAGGAGATGCTTAGTGACTTTTTTAGGGAAGGCTGGTTGGAGTAAATACTGGATGATCCTAACACAGGGGTTCTTTATTAGGAGTAGCCATACCCTCCTGAGGTATGGGAGCCAAATGACAGAGGTGCAAGACTGTACGATTATAATGCCGCGTACACACGGTCGTTTTTTGCGATGAAAAAAAAACGTTGTTTTTTAAAACGTCATTTAAATTGATCGTGTGTGGGCAAAACGTTGTTTTTTGTCTTCAAAAAAACGACCATTCCAACATGCTTGAATTTTTTGTGTCGTTTTTCAAAATGTCGTTTTTTGTTTCACAAGAAGTCACCGTGTGTAGCAAAAACGTCGTTTAAAGCGACGTTTTTCAACCCGCGCATGCCCAGAAGCTAGTTATGAAGCGAGCTTCAATGGAAAAGAGTGGTGAACGTAACCTCGCTTTTTGTGAAAAAAACGATGGTGTGTATGCAACATCGTCTTTGAAAAGTGACGTTTCAAAAACGTCGTTTTTTTTCATCACAAAAAAAGATCGTGTGTACGCGGCATAAGAATGGAGAAATCAACTACATGTGTAACATCACATGTAAGTAACATTATCAGTTAGGCCCAATGTACACTGCTGCTAAATGGATGTTCAGAGGCACTTTTTTCAAATTCTCATTCAAAGTTATGTTATGTGTACATGTACACAGGTTTGTTTACTGTCGTTTGTAGGCAGTTGTGTTTATGGGCCTTTTTTTTAAGTAAAAAAAATGAGTTCAGACGCTGAATTTTCAATGTTTCAGACGCCAAACGCTTCTAAACGCAAACGCAGCTAAACGCAGCATGTAAACGCGGCAAAACGGACGTCAAGTTAAATCTTTTCAGGAGAGGTTAATAAAAATGTCCCGTGTACATGAAGCCTAACTAGACCTCCATTTCATGCTTTGAAGGCGACAGCAACAATTTCAGAAGTGCTATCTAACTTGTAAATTTGGGATTTGTTGTTTCGAGAAATCAGTGTGATAATAATGTTATTTTCTTTTAGCAGTCTGTTCAGCTTTCCATGTGTAATCTACATCCAAGCTATTGCCATTTTTTGCAGTCATACTGGAACCCAACTGGACCAATGATTATGATTTTGACAGTCAAGGAAAGAGGATATGGGGATATATCAAAGCGAGCTTCCCCATTAAAGTCAATTTAATGAAAATAATTTGTTCCGCACTGACTTCAACGGCATGCAATACCGCATGCGGCCAGAGGTGGGGGGTGCCAGAGAGCCACGGAAAAGGCCGAAAAGGCCCAAGGACACCTCGGCTGACCTCGGAAAGACTCCAGCTGAGCTGTCTTTGGGCCTTCCCGTGCATTTCCACTTGGCGCCGTTTGGCTCCGGCGCCCCCCACCTCAGGCCAAACATGGTACTGCACACTGCTTTGGCCTGAATCCTGCTCATGTTGCGAGACAACACTCGCAAACCGAGTTAGGATTTGTGCTCGTATTGCAAAACGCTCGTTAACCGTGTTACTCACAATCTGAGATTCCACTGTACATCCTTCCAGAAGACTGGTGCCCAGAACTGGACAGCATACTCCAGGACACCTAAAGCCAGTGGAGTACAGTACATATTTGTAGAACATGTTGCTGTGCATTTAACATATGCAAGTCTCACTGGTTGTCATATTGTCACACCGCTGATTTTTCAAAATGCAACCCTACTGAATAACCACTAGCAATTTTAATTATGAGCAGGGCAGCCATCAGGGGGGTACAGCCAATACAAATGTAAGGGGCCCCGGGGGCTGAGGGGCCCGCCCAGGCCTGAAGAAGGCAGGACGGGTGAAGGGGATACTAGTTGTGCACTATAGAAACGATCTTGCAGCGTCTGCTGCTCTGTGCCATTGAGCTCAGACATCAAGCTCTTTAGTGCCACCTCTGGCTACTATGTGCATGTGCACCCTTTCTGTTAGCTGCCTGTACTGTGCTCCTCTGTGGCAGCAACATGTCAGCTTTGTGAAAACGAGCTTGGGCTAGGTAGGAAGATTTCCTTTACAAGTAGGGGATGTGAAGGAAAAGGAGGGGGACTGTTTGTTTACAGATTTGTTTGTGTTGGGCTGACATATATATATATATATATATGTGTGGGGGGCTGACATATATACTGGTGTTGGGGGGTGGGGCTGACATTTATACAGGCGTGAGGGGGAGGCTGACATATATACAGGTGTGGGGGGTGGGGCTGACATATACACAGGCATGAAGAGGAGTCTGTCATATATACAGGATTGAGGGGGGCTAAGTGAGTACAGGTGAGGTAGCCAGTGTGTGGATTTGGTTGGATGTCCCGTGGGCAAGCCCTGGGGAATGTTGACGGTCAGGCTCAGGGTGAAGGGCCCAGTCCTAAAGCTGTGTAAGGTAAGGTGACCAGATTTTTCAAATGAAATTCGGGGACATATTATTTTTTACTAGTAATGGTGGCAATCAGCGACTCTCTGCCTGTCACCGCCGCCCACCTCACAGCCTGTCAAGTCTTACTCTCCGGGCTCCGGCTACTACTGGGAGAGGAGTGGAGGAAGATCTCTCCACCAGGTAAGGTAAGGAGATAAGCAGGCAGGAGGCTGGACGGGACTTGAGCCAAGGTAGGAAAACATGGCAGCGGAGCTGAATAAGCAAGCACCCGAAACTGAAGAAATATTCCCTCCGCTCCGACCAGCACATGATCAACAGAAAGGGGCACAGATAATTGTAGAAAATAAACCCCCTCCCCCCTAAGCTAGTAGGAGCCGGATTGTGTAATTCAGATTTTTTTATATTATTCTGCACTGACTGTCTTTGGAATTGCCCCAGCCCCTGTTCAAATCCAATCCGGGGACAAAACTGGGGACAGACTTTGTCTGGGGACAGTGTCTTCAATCCAGGGACTGTCCCCTGAGACCGGGGATGTCCAGGCCCGGATTTCCCACAAGGCCACCAAGGCCAGGCCACGGGGCGGCAGGGTGCCAAGAGGCGGCAGTGGCATAGAGTCCCCCGACGGCCGTAACATACAGTTGAGGGCGGTAAGTTGCTATGTGGGAGAATTGAGTGGGGGAATCCGCTCGCTCGTTAAGTGATTACGGTGATGTCGTCAAAATCACTTGTCAAATGTGTGCTGCTGTCCGTTCTCCCCTACCCCCACATACCTCTCTCACTTTCTCTGCCTTCGGGACTCCTCCGTCCTCCCCCCAGCCGCCGAGTCTGTCTCCTGTCCCTGCCGCAATGTACACAGTGAGAGGGGTGAGCTGTGTTCTTCCCATCTCAGCTGTGAGAGGAGTTCTAGCACAGTGCTAGGACTCCTGTTTTGGAGGTGACAGGGTCAATAAAGAGAACCAGTCACCTCCAATTGCTATCGCACAGGGAATTGTTATTCTCCTGAGTAATAGCAATAAAGTTAAGTGAAAAAAATTGATAAAAAATAATAATAATTAAATTAAAAAAGTAACTAAAAAGTAAAGAATAAGAAAAATAATATTAAAAATAATAAGAATATTACACAAAAATAAAAACAAGTAAACGACAAGCTAAAAAATTAATAAAAATTAAAAACGTGCTAAAAAATGAAAAAAAAAGAAACAAAAAACATTTGAACTAACCGTGCCGCCCCTGTCCCCTCTTGTTGGTGTTCTCCGTTGATTTGGGGGGGTGGGGTTTGGTTGGTGGGGAGGGGGTGCATTGTGGAACCTGGCCTTGGGGCGGCAGGGAGAGCAAATCCGGCCCTGGGGATGTCTGCTCACTCTAGTGTAAGGGGCCCAAAAATTTCTGATGGCTGCCCTGATTATGAGATCAAGCTGCCTTGTACATACTGGAAAGTTGTTTTTGATACTGTAATAAACCGACTCTGGCACCTATACATAAAAATATTGCTCAATTAGGCTTAGCAAAGCTTGCTCACAGTCACAGTTGGGCAGCGGTACACCTTACAGACCAGGCTGCTTTTCCCAGCTTGGTCTTGTCCTAGACTTTTGGTTTACATTGAAAAGCAGGCAAGACAAGAAAAGCGTATTACGCACAGCTCACAGTGATGGTGTAAACAATCCTCAGCAAAAACCAAATTACAGGAAGATAAACCCAGGAGACTGGAACTTCAGAACAGCTGTCAGTGTTACGTAACTTTCCCCCTTTGAAACATTATGTACGTACCCTCCAGCAATACAACCAAAGTACCTTCTGCGGAGAAGCTTCGGTTCCCCTGCAAATTCAATATGAGACTCCAATCAACCTCCAGGAATATTTTGTCAGGGTAAATACACAGAGAATGCCAAGATAACTATGGGCCTGAGAGATTTCACTTAAAGGAGAAATCCAATACAAACACTGACCTGTATATAGGATTATCTAATAAAAAAAAGGTTGTCTCCATCTAGATTACAAATTCTATAAAAAAGAAAAAAAAAAAGAAAAGAGATGCCAGTGCACAATGAATATAGGCAGGAGAGAAGGAGCTGTTGAAAATCCATATTCGTTTTGTTTCCCGGCTCTGAGAGAGATGATAGAATGCAGTTAGAAGCTCTCTGATTCCAAAAATGCCACAAGATTGAGATCCTTTGCCACCCAATCTATGTCTGTGACTCATGGCTGCTAGGATCAGGGTGATGGCCTCAGCCATGGTAGCTGTCATTATTTGTTCCTCCTAGGTGTATTATCCTAAGGACCTGTTCGTACATTTACATTTTAGTGCAAGCTTCAGAATGTGCTAAAATGCATGTGCCCCTACACCTCACATCACACAATAGAATGTGGGCATAACGTTTTACTCCCAGATACCGCCACTAGGCTTTTTGCCCTAATTTATGTTAATGTAAATAGCCGCTTCCAGATGGAGTCAAATAGTGTACATTCACCAGCATATGTATAATACCATGTCTGACACAGCCAGGTACCAGTTGCAACGATAGGCCACTAGTAGTAAGGGGGAGTCTAATACATTTTTAAAGCTTTATGTGCACAACTTCAAGGTAGACAACCGTCAGGTAGTCAAATTCAGGGCATACAGCTTCAGGGCATATAGATTCAGGGCATGCAACTTCAAGGTATGCAACCTCAAGGCATGCAGCTTCAAGGCATGCAGCTTCAAGGCATGCAAAGTCAAGTGTATACAACGTCAAGGGTATACAGTTTCAGAGCATGCAACTTCAAGGCATGCAACTTCAAGGGCATACAACTTCAAGGGCATACAACTTCAAGGGCATAAGGCTTCAAGGGCATAAGGCTTCAAGGCATCCAACTTTGGGACATACAGCTTCTCACCATTATTTTAGTGGTCGTCGACACTTTCCCAGGTCAGACCATCTATGTCGTGTCCCCAATTCTCTCCTAACTGGGGCAAAAAGACCCCTCCAGGTACCCTCTAGCTGGGGAAGCACTACATTTCTGCAGATAAGGCCCCATTAAGTCCCATGGGGGCCAGCTGAAGAGTCCCACTCCTCTCCTCTTAAAGTGGATGTCACAATGTAGAGTATAAGATTTCCAACCACTTTAACTTCTATGAGTCAAAATGAATACATACAAAAAAGGTTCTTGTAAAGGTGTTAGTACCATTCCCAATTTAGTCATCCCCATAGATAAATAGTGAGTTATATTAGGAAGTGGGAGGAGTCTGGGCAGAGTTAAAGTGGATGTCACTATGTAGAGTATAAGATTTCCTATCATCTGTGCCCAGTCTTGCCACACAGAGTTAATCCAGCGTTGAGTAATCCTCTTTTAATGTTCAGTGAGAATTAACAGAATTCCAGATAAAAACTTGCCAAATTATAAAGTCTGTTTCTCTGTTTTTGCTTTCAGTGACAGGTTATTTACATATCTAGCTTGGACATGTTTATCATAACCCCCACCGAACAAAGTTCATTGTATATTACCAGGATGTGTTATGTGGGGGAGGGGTGGATTTCTCACTTTTTATACCTCATGTTATGATAAACATAACATAACATATGATAAACATGTCCAAGCTAGATATGTAAATAACCTGTCACTCAAAGCAAGAAGAGAGAAAACTGACTTTTTATTTAGGCAGGTTTTTATCTGGAAGGCTGTTCATTTTCACTGAACATTAAAAGAGGATTACTCAGATCTGGATTAACTCTGTGTGGCAAGACTGGGCACAGATGATAGGAAATCTTATACTCTACATTGTGACATCCACTTTAACTCTGCCCAGACTCCTCCCACTTCCTAATATAACTCACTATTTATCTATGGGGATGACTAAATTGGGAATGGTACTAACACCTTTACAAGAACCTTTTTTGTATGTATTCATTTTGACTCATAGAAGTTAAAGTGGTTGTAAAGGCAGAATTTTTTTTTACCTTACTGCATTTTATGCAGTATAATAAAAAAACAAATGCTTGCATGCAGCTTCCCCCGCAGCCCTCCTTAAATATGTACCTGAGCCCAATCTCAATTTCAATTTCTTTCTCGGCTCTCTCCATCCTTATTGGCTCAGATACAGCAACAAGAAGCCATTGCCACCTGCTGCTGTCAATAAAAGCCAATGACAAGGGACAAGAGTGCCCCCATAACAAATGGCTTGCTACGGGGGTACTCATCAGCTCTGATTTGCTGTGAAACATTGAAGAAAAATGAATGATCATTCATCTGATTTTCTTATAAGCACAAACAATCAGCCTAGCCAACATTCCAATGTTGGTGTTTAATGGGTCAACAATTTACTTCTTTCTATAGTCCATGAAGTACCTTATTTTTGGGTGTTGCTGGGCAGGGGATTACAAGAGGGTGAAATCAAGTTCAGATGCTTGCACTGGCTGCATTTTAAAATAAACCTAATTAATTTTTAATGATCACATAACCACAACAATTTGTGTTTTTGTTATGTCTGCCTTGATTTACCTTTTAATTTGTAGGTTGTACGTTTCTTTTCAGTTTTGGATTGAGTGGGGAAGGAGAAGAACTCCCGTCATAATTTTACTGCTATTCAGGGCTCCATTTGGGAGCTTTCTCCTCACTTTCTGTCAAGCTGACAATGGTTTCACCAGACAGGAAATTTGAGAAAATTAGCCTTACGCTAACTCTACTGAAGCAAATTTAGCGCTCACACCACTGATGCCTTGTACATACGATCGGAATTTCCGATGGGATAAAATCAGATGGAGTTTTCCGTCGGAATTTCGTTCAAGCTGTCTTGCATACACACCGTCAGACCAAATTCCGACCGTCCAAAACGCAGTGACGTACAACACTACGACGAGCCGAGAAAAATTAAGTTCAATGCTTCCGAGTATGCGTCGACTTGATTCTGAGCATGCGTGGATTTTTGACCGATGGAGTTCCATACAGACGATCAGATTTTTCTGGTGCCTGGCTTGTCACATGGCCATGGGCATTAAATATTTTTTTTTTTTTAACTAACAGCTTTAAATTAAACCCGTCATCAGATATAACCCCTATTTGAAAATACTGGCTGCCTGGTCTGTCATTGGGATACTCTGGTACAATGCCACTAATCCATACCTCCCAATCATCCCGGATTTCACGGGGGACTGTCCCGCGATCAGGGCTAGAGTCCCGCGATCTGCCCCCCCCCCTCAACAACTCCGATTTCTGACCCCCCCCCCCGCTCAACAAGAACTCCGATCCGCGGCACACCCCCCCCCCCGCTCAACAAAAATGTCCCACAGGGAAATTTTAAAATGTTGGGAGGTATGTAATGCGGCAGCTTAAATCATAATTTGATCTACATGCTTGCTCTGGATCAGTGACTCAGAAAGGAATGTAACCAGTAAGCAGGAGGTCAGCAATGCCCACATAAAACAATTTTGGTTAATTCTTTACAATGAGCTGGAAAAAAAAATCCTCACTTTAGGACATGGAAAGGCAATTAGTGTCTCTAAAGAAAAAAAAATATCATCTCTAAACTACAAGCCAGTCTTGGTGTTATGATCTAGCGCTGGATGGGCATGCTTACTTTCCCACAATCCATCCTGGGTTTGGCTTTTCACAGTGGCCGAGGTTGTTCATAAACAGAAAAGACTGAGTCATCTGAAAAACGTAGAAAACATGTGGTGCAAAGTGTAGCTGAATGGCGGACAAAACCACAATGTTTTCAAATTATGTTAATTAAATCAAAACTATTAAAACTTTCCACTGGCAGTAAATCCTGGGAGATATCCATTTCTGTAGGCCTACATAATTGGATTCTGTTCCAAAAATGGCTTTACGTTGGCTCAGAGGACCATTTTAGATGTGGAAATTTTCTGCTCTGTAGCATTGGAAATAATCTATCATGAATCAAAATTCCTGTGTGAAAAGTCTCAGTGAAGCTGATTTTGGTCAGTTTCACCTCCCTGGAACATGGCCTGGAAGTCAGAAAATGGCAGCTATTAAGTCAGGGGTCTCAAACTGGCGGCCCTCAGCTGTTGCAAAACGACCCATGAGACATTGCAAGCCTGAGGCCGCGTACACACGACCGAGAACCTCGTCGGGCTAAACCCATCGTTCCGCCCGACGAGGTTCCCGATGAGCGGTCGAAAAAGCTTGTCGAGCCAAAGTCCTCATTGAACAACGAGGAAAAAGAGAGCGTGCTCTCTTTTTTGGCTCGACGAGGTTCCCGGCGGGATGCTCGTCGGAAGTGTACACACGACCGAGAACCTCGGCAGAATATGTCTCCCAGCGAGCTTCTCGCTGGATTCTGCCGAGGTTCTCGGTCGTGTGTACGGGGCCTCACAGTTACAAGCATGACTCCCACAGGCAGAGGCATGATGGGACTTGTAGTTTCGCAACAGCTGGAGGGCAGCCAGTTTGAGACCCCTGTATTAAGTGAAGCTTTTCACACAAGTGTTTTTTATTCTAACATATTATTTTGCTTTCCTCAGTTGCGGACACAGCCGACGACTAATGACCCGCTGCCGGTACCTTGTGGCCGCTGTAACTACTTCTCCATAAATGCCTAATCTGAAATCTGAGGTCTGAAGGCATGAACCATAGGGTTTGTTCATGGATTGAAAACTGGTTACAGGGGCGTGTCCAAAGGGTAGTGATAAATAACGTGTACTAATGCCCCGTACACACGATCGGCTTTCCCGTCTGAAAAAAGTTGGATGGTTTTTCCGACGGAATTCCTCTCAAGCCTGCCTTGCATACACACGGTCCCACAAAAGTTCGGTGAACTTTTAAATGCCAAGAACGCGGTGACGTAAAAGACTACGACGAGCCAAGAAAAAGAAGTTCAATGGTTCTGAGCATGCGTCGAATTGTTTCTGAGCATGCATAGGAATTTTGCATGTCAGGATTTGTACACACGATCATAAATTTGGATCAGTTTTTTTCCTACAGGAAAAAGGAGATCCTGCTCTCTATCTTTTTCTAGCAGTTTTTCCATTGGAAAAAGTCTGATGGAGCATACACATCAGTTCCTGATCAAAAGCTCTCATCAGGTGCTAGCCTTTGGGGGCACTATTTCTTCCGATTTGAGTCACTATTCCTCCCACTGACACCAACAAGGGGGCGCTATTTATTCCACTGATACCAATGATTCTTATTACTAATAGGGGCACTATACGCCTCCTACTGACCACAAACCTTAAGGCCATATTTATTCTCACAGATGCTGGTCCCAGGACATATTCTACCCCCACTGGCCACAATCCGGCCCTCCTAAAGTCTGAAGGACAATAAACTGGCCCTTGGTTTGAAAAGTTTGGAGACCCCTGATATAGAGGATGGGATAAATAGCTCAATCCCAGTTTTTGGGGACGACACAAAAAAGAGCAGTGCAATGACGTCACATTAGGAAATAGGACGTTTTACAGAAAGACCTGAACAAAATAATGGAGTGGGCAACCACATAGCAAATTAGATTTTAATGTGGAGAAATGTAAAATAATGCACTTGGGGGCTAAAAACATAAATGCAAATTACCCGCTGGGGGGAGAACCTCTGACGGAGTCAAGGATGGAGAAAGATCTGGGGTTCCTAGTGGAAAATAGACTGAGCAATAGCATACAATGTCAAGTTGCAGCTAACAAAGCCAGCAGAATATTGGCATGCAAAAAAAGGGGAAATACTCCAGAGATAAAACTATAATCCTGACACTGTATAAAACTCTGGTCCTGCCACATCTGGAGTATTCTGTCCAGTTCTGGTCAGCAGTCCTAAGAAGGGATGTGCTGGAACTGAAGATAGTCCAAAGAAGAGCAATAAAACAAACAAGGGGACTGGAGGACCTTAAAAGAAACACTAAAGTCAAATGTTTTTTTTGTTGGTAAAATAAACATTTTATACTTACCTCCACTGTGCAGCTCGTTTTGCACAGGGTGTCCCCGAACCCTGTCTTCTGGGATCTCTCGGCGGTTGTCTTGGCTCCTCCTCGCAAGAGCTTTCTACCTTCATTAGAGCTCCCTCACATGGTGAAAAGCTCTTGCGAGCGCGCTCCCGTGATACAGCGACGGCCATAGCCACCAGGTAAGTAAAATGGGGGCTCGGGGAGGGGGGGGGGGGGCGGTGCTGTTGGATGTTTTTTTACCTTAATGCATTGGATGCATTAAGGTGAAAAAACATTTATCTTTACAACCCCTTCAATTACGAGGAACGACTACAGCCACTAAATGTATTCTCGCTGGAGAATTGACGGCGATTTACAAATACCTCAATGGTGATCCCAGCATAGGAAAATAAAGTTTCAGTCTCAAGGAGTGTAAGGCCGCGTACACACAATCAAATCTGTCTGCTGGAAACGGTCGGCCCTATTTTGGTTTGATCGTGTGTCACAGTACGTAAAAAAATAAACCCCCAAAAAATTGACAAAAAAATTACAACTTCAAAAAACTTGCCATGCCTCTTAACAAATACCCTGGACTGTCTACGTTCCAAAAAGTCATTAGGGGGTATTTGTACTTTTTGGGCCTCAGGAAATTAGGCCATCAGTACAGCAGGATTGATCAATTTTCAGATATATACCATATTTTGTGGACTCTTTCCTACAGACTAAATAATATATATTAATTTGGGTCATTTTCACCAAAGAAATGTTGCAGAATACATTTTGGCTGAAGTTTATGAAGAACACTTATTGATTCGCAACATTTTATAACAGAAACAAAAAAGAATTTTTTTTTTTAAACCTTTAAAAGTCACTCGTAAAACACTAATCTCAAAAGTTCCAAAATTAACATCAATCAAAATACTGTTCATTTATTTGGCCCCTGTTCACAAATAAACATTCTGTTGCCTGACGCAAAACACCTGAAGCTCAGAAAAGTACATGAGCTTCTTTTTAGACACATTGCAATTATTTTACTGCTTTTTACATTGGTGACCTTTGAACTTCAAAAACGCCTGTATAAAAACGCAGAAAAAACGCCTTAAAAAATGCCTGAAAACGATATGCTCAAGTGTAAATGCAGCCTAATACATGAGATGTGTTTCTAGCCAGATCACCAGGTGAAAACAGAGGGAAGTCTAAAGCCTCGTACACACGCACGGTTTTCTCGGCAAGAAAACTGCTGGCAGAGCTTTCTTTTCGAGTATACCGTGTGTGTGTACGAGGCTTTGAGGTTTCTTGTCAAGAAAACTGGCCAGAATCTAGACCAGGGCTCGACAAAATCCAGGCACCCGGTCGCAATTGCGACAAGAAGTTGTGATCTGGCGCCCATGCCCGCCGGTAATTGAGGCCTCGGCTTTGCACCCTTTGCAAAGCCGCGGCCTCTATTAACGGCCGTCGTGGGCTCACCGCGATCGTGCGGCGGGTAGGTGGGGGCGCACGGAGGCACAGGATCTGGCACGGAGGCACAGGAGCGATGGCTGGTAATTGAGGCCGCGGCTTTGCGGCCTTGTGAAGGCCCAAGCTTCCTTCTGTGACCTGGTACCATCTGGTGGTCGCTGTTGGCATTACAAGTAAAGCAGCAGTTCTAATGTGTTTTTTCCCTGTTTTCATTGCCATCTCTTTCCCTCTAATTAGAACCCCCAAACATTATGTATATTTTTTATTCAAAAACACTAGAGAATAAAATGGTGCTCTTTACAATACTTTTTGTCACACCGTATTTGCGGAGTGGTCTTACAAGCGCACTTTTTTTGGCAAAAAAATACACTTTTTTTTAATTAAAAATAAGACAACAGTAAAGTTATCCCAATTTGTTTTTATATTGTGAAAGATAATGTTACGCCGAGTAAATTGATACCCAACATGTCACGCTTCAAAATTGCGTCCGCTCGTGGAATGGCGACAAACTTTTACCCTTTAAAATCTCCATAGGTGACATTTAAAAAATTCTACACGTTGCATGTTTTGAGTTACAGAGGAGGTCTAGAATTATTACTCTCGCTCTAACGATCACGGCGATACCTCACATGTGTGGCTTAAATACCGTTTACATATGCGGGTGCTACTCACGTATGTGTTCACTTCTACGCGCGAGATTGGCGGGACAGGGCGCGTTTTCTGGCTCCTAACTTTTTTAGCTGGCTCCTAGATTCCAAGCAAATTTGTCATATCCTGATCTAGACGAGAAAAAAAGAGAGCCTGCTCTCCATTTTCTTGTCGTGATATTCTCGGCAGTGTTTTCCTGCTGAGAAACCTGAGCGTGTGTATACTTACCTCTCCATGGAAACCTGCGCATGCACGAAATGACTTTAAAGCATGCGCGGTAGCTTCCAAGACATAGGTAGGGTGAAGCAAGATGGCGGCGACGGCATCGAATGTGACGAGCGCATGGTCGTCGTAGTCGATGACATCACCGCGTTCGTGCCATTCAAAAGAACGGCGGTTCTTTTGAATGTAGTGTGTGTACACTCGGCTTGCCAAGAATCTTGTAAGAAAATCTCCTGACGAGATTCTGGGCCGTGTGTACAGGGCTTGAAAGAAAGAAAACAAATGCAGCCACCACATGTAATGATTGGTAAGCTGCGATATATTCCATTTTTGGTTTTGGGTTTAATAATGCTTTTAGCGCTGGTGAGTAAACAGTGGACTACCCAACTGTGGTAAGTACTGAATTTCATCTTTTTACAATCTCAATGTTTTTAAAACCTAGCAGGATTGTTGCTTTAAAAACAGTTGCAAGTGCTAAAATTGTTTACTGCAATATACTGTATGCTGTATATATATTTTATTTGGTCTTAAACTGGAAGTTTTCTTTAAGTGGCACCTTTAGCGGATGCAGCGTAGCTGCATGCTTCTGCTGGCTGTGATCTGGAAAAGTAAAAATCGGAAGCTTGGCGTCTAAATTTATATTTATAAATGACATTTTAGACAGTTATTATTATTCTGGGGGTATTCAAAGTGCATAAAAGAAAACAATAAGAAGTGAGTGACAGAAACAAGTTTTAGACCAGCGTCACATGGAGAGACACTACACTCTGTCATGGACTTGTTATTGTTCCCGGGGTTGAAGCTTTTCTCTTCTGACAGATCAATCAACTTTTTAGCACTGTTGTTACCATTCACAATACGAAACAGTTATGTTTAAAATTCTTATATATATAAAAAAAAAAAAAAATATCTCAACAAGACACAAGAAGCAGAATGGGCTTATTATTTTATGTTCTTATTTCCTTTATGTGAAAAGTGACAGGGACATTGACTGGGAGTCTACGAAACCCTTCTTTTGCCCCTCTAAAATAGAAGCTAGACCCCCCGCTGATTGGTTACAGTCCTTAACCACGTTAAGGTATTACCCACTTCCTTACCGGACCATTTTTTGTGATATGGCACTGCGTCGTTTTAACTGGCAATTGCGCGGTCGTGCGACACTGTACCCAAATAAAATTGATGTATTTTTTTCCCACAAACAGAGCTTATGTTTGGTGGTATTTGATCCTCTCTGCATTTATTTTTATTTTTTTGCGCTATAAACAAAAAAAAAAGACTGACAATTTAAAAAAAAAAATGTAAAAGAACAAAATGTATTCATCAGTTTAGGCCGATGTATTCTGCTACATATTTTTGGTAAACAAAATTGCAATAAGCGTATATTGATTGGTTTGCGCAAAAGATGTCGCCATGGAGGAGTGGAAGAGGATTCCAGTGGCAACCTGTGAAGCTCTGGTGAACTCCATGCCAAAGAGGGTTAAGGCAGTGCTGGAAAATAATGATGGCCACACAAAATATTGACAACAAATTTACACTGTTATACAAGCTGAACCCTCACTACTTTACATTGTAGCAAAGTGTCATTTCTTCAGTGTTGTCACATGAAAAGATAGAATAAAATATTCATAAGAATGTTAGGGGTGTACTCACTTTTGTGAGATACTGTGTGAGATACTGTGTGTGTGTATATATATATATATACACACACACACTGTATATACACACTTTTTTCTTGGAGCTGTTCGGCAGTGTGATACATAACCATAAGGCAATAGATAAAAATCTTAACTCATGCCAGGAGGAGCCTGAAAGTTTACTAGGAAATTGAAAACTAATGGAATCCTGATGGTGCAAAAAGTAGGATGAGAAGGTGGAGGTTACGCTGGCCACCAGCCACAGTTCATATCTTCTCCAGAGACGTCTAATATCCACTAGCATATGACCTGAGAGGCCACAGAGTACAGTAAGAACTTCAGCCCCAGATAAGAAATCATGTGGACATTCATTTTATTTATCAAGGCATGTAAAAGTTGATTCAGTTATAAGAATGACATCTCAGTAGTTGTTAAAGTGATACAAAACACAAACTGTTTAATTTACACTGTCCCTTCTCTTTCTGTATGTGGATGATGGCATTGTAATTATTTTAATTTAACCACTTAAAGACCCCCGCACGCACATATACGGCCACAGAATGGCACGTACAGGCACAAGGGCGTAAATTTACGTCCCCGCCTAAGTGCGGTGCGGGGGTCTCCCTGCCTCTGGGAGCGATCCGGGACGAGCGGGCGGATGTCCGTGATATCCGCCCCCCCCGCGATCGCTCCCAGCCAATGGGAGCGCGCTCCCAGCCTGTCACTTCCTCCTCCTGTGTTTACACAGGAAGGAGGAAATGATGTATTCTCTCATCGCAGCGCTGTTTCCCAGCGCTGCTGATGAGAGAAGACACCACAAGTAAGTGTGCACCAACACAACACTGACACACACTCACATAGGCATATTAACCCCTTGTGATCGCCCCCCCCCCGCCCCCCTGTCACAGTGTCACTGAATGCAGTGATCTAATCACTGCATTTAGTGTCAGTGTGACAGGCAGTGTAAAAAACAGTTAGTGTTAGGTTCAGGATAGCCCTCCCACCCCCCCTAATAAAGTTTTAACCCCCTGATCACCGCCCTAGTTAACCCTTTCACTCCCTATTGCCAGCGTCACTAAGCGATCATTTTTCTGATCGCTGTATTAGTGCCGCTGTTCCCGCTAGGTAGCTATTTTTTTTTATTGCGATTTTTTTTTTTACTAAAGACATGTGGCTAAATAAATTTTGGCCTAAATGTTTGACTAAAATTTAGTTTATTTGATTTTTTTTTAACAAAAAGTAAAAAATAGTGTTTTTTTTTCAAAAATGTCGCTCTATTTTTGTATATAGCGCAAAAAATAAAAATCGCAGAGGTGATCAAATACCACCAAAAGAAAGCTCTATTTGTGGGAAGAAAAGGACGCAAATTTTGTTTGGGAGCCACGTCGCACGACCGCGCAATTGTCTGTTAAAGCGACGCAGTGCCGAATCGCAAAAACACCTTGGGTCATTTACCAGCGTATTGGTCCGGGTCTTAAGTGGTTAAAAAAATTCTAATTACCCTTTTCCTAATCGATATACAGCTGTCACATGACCTAGCTCTTTCCCAGCCTGTCTGCAGAGAAACATAAGCAGGAGGACCTTCTAGTCCTCTGCTGCTGGTCACATGTTCAAAATGAAAAAATAACCTTTGAGGAAAAATAATGAAATTATTTTGTATAAAATGGTTTTAAATTGTCAAATAAATATATATTTGAAATTAAATCTTTATATATTTTGTGTAAATAACATGGTGTGGGCAGATTTTTGAAAGTAACAGGCTATGTCAAGCCTCTCTAGCCTGTGTCTTAGAATAAGAGGAAGGTGAAGCCTCCAATAATATACATGTAATATCCGACCCCTATTGTGTTTAGCTGGTTATTGGGCATGGGAGGAGGAGGGAGGGAGGGAGTGGACTGTCATTTACCACTGTGTATACGCCCATATGTGTGACATTATAGTCACATGGGCTGCTCAGATGTGATAGGAAGAAAATGCTCAGCATAGAAACTCTAAAAACTGAGCATGTGCAGAGTTGCCATTACAGCTGAAAAATCCCTAGCTGAATTGGGGACATGGATAGAAGGGAGAGATAGAGAACACAAAAATGAATCTTATAGTGACTGATTATAAACAGCATGTAATGCACCATTTGATAGTTTTCGATAATGTACTGTCGGTTTAGAGACACTTTACACATCAAGGGGACTTAATCAACTAGGGGTTCTTAACCTTTTTTTTAATATAGACACCCAATATTTTGCCCTAATATATACCCATACCCCCTTAACTACTTGCCGACCAGCCGCCGCAGTTATACGGTGGCAGGTCGGCTTCCCTGCGCGAGGTCACGTAGATCTATGTCACCTCGCGAATCAGCCACTAGGGACACGTGCACGCCCCCCCCCCGCTCACCCCTGATCCAGACAGGTACGATCATCGCCGAGCACCCGCGATCGCTCGTTACAGGGCTAGATTCAGATAGAATCGCGTAACTCACAGAGAACTTGCGCCTAAAGTTACGGCGGCGTAGTGTAAATGTGACATCCCCCCCTTCCGCCGCCATCCGGTG
The DNA here is from genome assembly GCA_029574335.1 of Rana kukunoris. NCBI lineage: Eukaryota > Metazoa > Chordata > Amphibia > Anura > Ranidae > Rana > Rana kukunoris. The sequence goes on from CM056049.1 coordinate 63,351,815, forward strand.
CTTCTCCAGGCTCTCCCGTGCCACGGGGACCCGGAGAGATGATTGCCGTCCACCGGATGTGAAGCAAAGAGATGACTAGTGACCATCTCTATGACCGTCGGAGGCCCGGGGCTATGTGATGAACCGTAAGTAAACAAACCGCAATTGCGGCTAGTAAGAATGAGATCTGTGAATTTATTTTCACAATCTCATTCTTTCCAGCCTGGAGGAGAGATGTGGGGTCTTATTGACCCCGCATCTCTCCTTAAAGAGGACCTGTAACACACTATTTCTATTACAAGGGATGTTTACATTTTTAATAGGAATAAAAGCGATTGAAAAAAAAATGTAAAAAAAAAAAGTGTAAAAAATAAATAAATAAGTAAATAAATAAATAAAATTAAAACACCCCTGTCCCCGGTAGCTCGCGCTCAGAAGCGAACACGCACGTAAGTCCCGCCCACGTATGTAAACATCGTTCAAACCACACATGTGAGGTGTCTCCCTGTGCGTTAGAGCGTGTGCAACAATTCTAGCACTAGATCTCCTCTGTAACTCTAAACTGGTAACCTGCAAACATTTTAAAGTGTCGCCTATGGAGATTTTTAAGTAAGAAAGTTTGGCGCCATTCCATGAGTGTGCGCAATTTTAAAGCATGACATGTTAGGTATCTATTTACTCAGTGTAACATCATCTTTCATATTTTACAAAAAAACTGGGCTAACTTTACTGTTTTGTTATTTTTTAATTCATGAAACCATTTTTTTTTACAAAAAAAAGGCGTTTGAAAAATTATTGCGCAAATACCATGCAACATAAAAAGTTGCAATGACCGCCATTTTATTCCCTAGGGTGTCTGCTAAAAAAAAAAACATATATAATGTTTGGGGGTTCTGAGTAATTTTCTAGCAAAAGAATTATGATTTCTACATGTAGGAGAGAAGTGCCAGAATAGGCCCGGTATGGAGGTGGTACAAAAGCCTGGTATTGAAGGGGTTAAACACAGCATACCTGAAGAACTACCATGACACAGCTAACCAGCTTTTCCAGGATACACGTTCTTGTTCTTGAGAACATCTGGAGACCAGATCAACCCACTCACACCATCACTGCCAAGTCTGTGTTTGCCAGGCACGGCATATTTCAAATAAGATTTTTGTCAGACAATATGCTTCTCTCCAGAAAATAAATTCTTTGGTATCACTGAGGGGAATTCAGCCAGTCATCTGGAGCCCTTGTACCAAACGATAGATCAGAACTTCTGATGAAGGTGCGACCCAACTATGGTTGATCCACATCTAGCACTCGTTTCAGGAACACAGCTGCCCGGTACATGTTAATTCTCCTCAGCTATTATTATTATTATTATTATACAGGATTTATATAGCGCCAACAGTTTGCGCAGCGCTTTACATCAGGATTAATGGGGGAGTGCTGAGAATTACTCTACCTAAAGCAACACATACTCAGTGACCCTACAAACCTGACAAGGCATACGAAACATCTTTAAAGCACAACTCTGGAAAAACTTTTTTCATTTATGGATAAAGTAGCAATGGGTTAGAATGTCTGTAAATCTAAAACAATTCCTGTGACTTCAGGGATGAAATTTGTATCTGTTAAATGCTGTCTGTGCCCCCATAGGGGGGTATTCTATTTCTCAACCTGTTGTGACACTCACCAACTAGACAGGAACCAGAGCCATGGATTATTTTTTTCTTATCTTGCGGGTGAATTTAGCCCTTGGCAGCCAGAGGAAAACAGGAAAAATAATGCACAGAGCGCAAGGATCAGGAGTGCATAATGCACAGAGCGCAGGAGTTAAGACTGCATAATGCCCAGAGGGCAGGGGTCAAGACTGCATAATGCACAGAGTGCAAGGGTCAAGACTGCATTATGCACAGCATTTCCTTGCCTCATCACTTGCCTGACGAAGAGGTCCTGCGTGGCCTCGAAACGTTGCACTTCTTGTGATGCATTCTTTGCATTAAAACTTTTGGACGTTATATACAATCCGTGGTGTGCTGGCGAATATGTTCATGTGGTTGATTGTTCCAGTACCAGGCTGGTGATCGCTTCAGCACCCATTTTTGTATTTATGAGCCGTTTCTCCAAGAAGGTGTGCGATTGGAATATTAACTAGACTGCATAATGTACAAAGCGCAGGGGTCAAGACTGCATAATGTACAGAGCGCAGGGGTCAAGACTGCCCAATGCCCAGAGCACAGAGGTCAAGCCTGCATAATGCTCAGAGCACAAGGGTCGAGACTGCAAAATGCACATAGCACAGAGGTCAAGACTGCCCAATGCCCAGAGCGCAGGGGTTGAGACTGCCCAATGCCCAGAGCACAGAGGTCAAGCCTGCATAATGCTCAGAGCACAAGGGTCGAGACTGCAAAATGCACAGAGCACAGAGGTCAAGACTGCATAATATACAGAGCATGGGGGATGGAAGTAAAAAAGAACGCACAACGTGCAGGGGTCAAAAGTATTAAGAGTACATTATGTGCAGAGTGCTGGGCTCAGGAGTGCAGAACCAGTACAGATCTTCACCAAAAGTACAGCTGTCCTCCTTAGTACAGGCCTCCTTAGTTCAGGCCCCCCAATACAGACCCCCCTCCTTAGTACAGCTCCCCCAGCACAGATCACCCCTGGTATAAATCTATCCCCCCAGTACAGCTCCCCCCATCCAGTGCAGTCTCCCCAGTGCAGATCTTTCTCCTCTTATTATAGGGTCCCCCAGTACATATTCTCCGCCTTAGTACAGCTTTCCACTCCAATAATTTTCTAAAAATACATTTACACTAAGGCCCCTTTCACACTGGGGAAGGAGGCGCGGTGGCGGTATAGCGCCGCTAAAAATAGCGGCACTATACCGTTGAAATTGCTGCGGGATTCGGCCGCTAGCGGTGCGGTATTAACCCCCGCTAGCGGTCGATAAAGGGTAAGTACCGCCCGCAATGCGCCTCTGCAGAGGCGCATTGCGGGCGGTATTACCGCGGTTTCCCATTGTTTTAAATGGGAAGGAGCGATATACATACCGCTCCTCTCACCGCTCCAAAGATGCTGCTTACAGGAGATTTTTTCCTCTCCTGCCAGCGCATCGCCTCAGTGTGAAAGCCCTCCGGCTTTCACATTGAGGTTGCTGGGCAGGAGTTTTTCAGGCGGTATAGCAGCACCTTGGAGAATTTATTGAGCATTGCTACTGCATCCAACCAACCAGATATTGATGCGTTCGTTTATCATAGGCAGTGTCAAATATTGCACTTGTTTTATGTTGCACATTTTACGTTTATAATAAATGCAGTGCATTGGCTGCATATGATGGGCACAGTGAGGCTGCATATGATGGGCACAGTGAGGCTGCATATGATGGGCACAGTGAGGCTGCATTTGATGTTTTAGTTTCAGTATTTTTCAGTTCGTTTGCGCCCCCCAAAAAAATTTGTAGCACCAGCCGCCACTGCCCCCACCTATCCAACTATCTCCATTTCCCCTCTTCACCTTCTCCCCATCATGCTTTGCTTCCCTTTTATACACGCTCCAGAAAAAAATCCCGCCTTAAAGGATTAGTATCTGCATTACCAAGTGTCTCCTACAAAAATTGACTTGTTTAATACAAGATCTCATACCAGGAGGGCATATATAATTCATCAATGAGTACAAAAAGGACTAGTTTGCATATATCAGAGCCTTGCTGTGTATAACACAGGCCATTTCTATGATTCAGATACAATGTGTTGCGACCATCTATTGATATGCAATGTCGTCCTTGTCTTAGTTTGTACTCGTCTTTGGAGATAAGTAATTTACAAAGAGTAATGCCGTGTACACACTATCATTTTTCGGCATGTAGAAAAAACTTTGGCCCGGATTCACGTAGGGGGCGTATCTTTAGAGCGGCGTAGCGCATCTCAAATACGCTACGTCGACGTAACTTAGAGAGGCAAGTGCAGTATTTACAAAGCACTTGCTCTGTAAGTTGCGGCGGCGTAGCGTAAATTGGTCGGCGTAATCCCGCCTAATTCAAAGTAGAAAGGAGGTGGGTGTCATCTATTTAAATTAAGTGTGACCCCATGCAAATGAATGGCCGATTAAACGGCGCATGTGCGCGCATGCTTAGAATCACGTCGCTGTTCCGACGTCCATACCTTTGAATGGGTTGCGCCACCTATATGGTGGAATAACTTGCGCAAACCGCGTATCTTTTCCGCCTGGCGCATCTACGTTCGTGAATCTGCGTATCTTACTCATTTGCATATTTAACATGGGAACGCCGAATGCGTCCAGCGTATCTATGCGCCCAAGATACGGCGGCTTAGGCAAGTTACGTCGGGCGGCTGAAGCCTTGTTTTGCGGCGTATCTAGCTTCGCGAATCGGCGTAAAAGTACGACCGCGCTCATTTCTACTTACGACGGCGTATCTGGAAATACGCCGGCGTAAAGCTACCTGAATCTGGCTATTTGTTTTTTCCAACTTCATCATTAAAACGATGTTGCCCACACAATATCGTTTAAAAAAAATGCTCTAGCAAAGCGTGGTGACGTACAACACGTACGACGGCACTATAAAGGGGAAGTTCCATTCGGATGGCGCCACCCTTGGGGCTGCTTTAGCTAATTTCCTGTTAGTAAAAGGCAATTCGCGATTTTCTGTCTGTTACAGCGTGATTAATGTGCTTACTCCATTACAAATGGTAGTTTTACCAGAACGAGCGCTCCCATCTCATAACTTGCTTCTGAGCATGCGCGGGTTTTTAACGTTGTTTTAGCCCACACATGATCATTTTTTACCACGACATAGTTTAAAACGTTGTTAAAAAATGCAGCATGTTCGGAAAAAAAAATTGTCGTTTTTCAGAACCCGAAAAATTATGTGAAGCCCTCACACGATCATTTTAAATCATATTTTTTTTAATGCCGAAAAATTATCGTGTTTACACGGCATTAGATCCAGGTACACATGTGTAGCGCCCCCTTACTCTCACCCAAGTTGATTTGTTCAAATTCGGCAGCTGTCAGCCCTGAATTATCCTGTGGGTCATTCTGCGTTCCAGAGATGTGGTCCCATCTCTGGGCGGCAGGTGGCGCCAGAGGGGTTCAAGCAGAGCCGCTTTTCCCCAGCAGCCAATTGGAGGAGCGTTTCCCTCGCGGGGCATGCTGGGGAGGGTATATCTGTGGCAGACGCCATTTCTCTGGGTTCTTCACAGGTTCCAGGTGCGGCACCCACCTTCAGAGTGTGTGCACATCACGGTCCCCACCACTATGACCTACCTGGCCGGGGCCCGTGCTACGCGGAGTTGCCGACTCTGGGCCCTCATGGCTCAGAGACATTGAAATGACTGAGGGACCTCAGTGACTTACTGGGGTTCCGCATCTCAGGAGGACAGAACTGAGAGGATATGCTCTATTGCTCTTAAAGCGGAGCTCCACCCAGGAAAACAACATTTTCCCATGTTGTTTAAAAAAATCTAATAAAAAAAACCTGAAAAAATAAATAAAAAATACTCACCCGAAATACCTGTTGCTATGCGGAAGTCCGTAATCTGCCTCTTCCACTCCGCGGTGCCTTTTCTTCTTGTCCTTCTCCTTGTGAATGGGGCGCGCTGCTTTCTGGGAACTGTGTGTGTTCTCAGAGAGCAGCGCGCCCATTCACAAGCCAGCGTGAGACTCACGCAGGCGCAGTAGGAAATGGACAGTGAAGCCGTACGGCTTCACTGCCTGTTTCCCATAGTGTGAATGGCGGCGCGGGACCCGGAGCGATCGTGGGACCGGCATCGGGGGGCCCATCAGCGCGGGCAAGTAGGACAAGGTAAGTGTCCTTATTTAAAGTCAGCAGCTACACTGTTAGTAGCTGCTGACTTTAAAAAAAAAAAAAATCGCGGCTGGAGCTCCGCTTTAAGTATCGAACCTGTGGCAGAGGCCTCTACTAATCTTCTAGAGCAAGGGTCTCCAAACTGCGGCCCGGGGGCCAGATGTGGCCCTTTGCCAGCCTTTATCTGGCCCTTGGGGCACTATTCCATCTACTAATACCAATAATGGGGCACTACTCCTCCTACTGACCACCAACCCTGAGGCCATATTTATTCTCACTGATGCTGGGCTTGGGACATTTTCTACCTCTGCTGGCCACAATCCGGCCCTCCCAAAGTCTGATGAACAGTAGACTGGCCCTCTGTGTGAAAAGTTCAGAGACCCCTGTTCTAGAGCCATGTCGGTGGCAGCAACTTGTTCCTTCTTAGCATTCTCAGTGACACTCTGGCTGCCAGGTCTGTGTGAGGGGTCTGTTCAGGTGCACTGCAAACACTCCGGCTGGAGTGGCGACGTGATTGACTTAATTACCGAAAGCAGGACTGCTTTCTCTATCCAAGCCTGAAGCAGGAGTTTTTTTAAGGAATTTCCACCTGTGCAATGGTGCAGGTAAGTGCAACACTTGGACATTAATTCATTTCTTTGGCCAGAATAATCATTTATTATGGTCATGGAAATAAATTAACGCTCCAGCATTAAGCGCATGTTTACACACATCAAGAGTTTTTTCTGCGGGGGTGTTTATAGGCATAACAAAAAACATAAAGAACCCAGCAGGTACCCCCAACAGCAGCGTTGAATATGTCCAGTGTGCATAAGGCCTTAAAAGTAAATAGAAAGATAAAACATTTTATAATGAATGCAGCTCTGTATTTATTTACACATCAGTCAATGCACTGCGACCAGTCTATGTAACCTATATATCCATCTCTTGTAATCTCCTATACAGAAATGCTCAGATTGGCTGCGGGAGAGGGGCAGTACTAGGAGGCAGTCCAAGCTGACAGGAGGAGAGATCATAGTGAGGATAACGATGACTTTATAAGTCTGCTGATCATTCACTGTCTAATCAGGTGTCTGGAGGCAGATGACATCACTGTATTCATAAACCGTAACAGAGAATTTGGTGTCATCCTCTTGTTGTGCTATACCAGGGGTCGCCAAACTTTGTAAACAAGGGGCCAGTTTCCTGTCCTTCATACTTTGGGAGGGCCAGGTTGTGGCCACTGGAGGTAGAAAAAACATCCAGGATTTAGAGGGAACAAACAATATCTCAGACAGCGGAGTAATGAAATCACATGGCACCTTTGGCCAGTTGTGAGCTCCATAATTGCCATTAGTGGGCTGAAAAGAGTCCCACCTGTGGTATCAGTGGAAGGAGAGGTGCTCCATCATTGGTATCAGTTGAAGGAATAGTGCCACATCATCTGTTTCCATATAAGGAATAGTGCCCCAGAGTGTCAGAGGGAGGAATAGTGCCCATTCTTTAGTGTCAGTGGAAAGAATAGTTCCCCATCATTGGTGTCAGTGGAAGGACAAGTGATCATCATTGGCATCAGTGGGAAGAATAATGCCCCATCGTCAGTGTCCATATAAGGAATAGTGCCCCATCAGTGGTGTCAGAGGGAGGAATGGTGCCTATTAATTAGTGTCAGTGGAAGGAGAAGTGCCCCATCATTGGTATAATTGGGGGGAGTAGTGCCCATTCACTAGTGTCAGTGGAAAGAGAAGTGCCCCATCATTAGCATCAGTGGGAAGAATAGTGCCCCGTCGTCGATTACATAGTGCCCTATAATTGGCATTAGTGGCCAGAAAACAGTCCCACTGGTGGTATCAGTGGAAGGAGAAGTGCCCCATCATTGGTACCAGTTGCAGGAATAGTGCTCCATCGTCTGTGTCTATATTAGGAATAGTGCCTCATCACTGGTGTGAGGGAGGAATGGTGCCCATTTGTTAGTGTCAGGAATAGTGCCCCATCATTGGTGTCAGTGTGAGGAATAGTGCCCATTCACTAGTGTCAGTGGGAGGAATAGTGCCCATTCACTAGTGTCAGTGGGAGGAATAGTGCCCATTCACTAGTGTCAGTGGGAGGAATAGTGCCCATTCACTAGTGTCAGTGGGAGGAATAGTGCCCATTCACTAGTGTCAGTGTGAGGAATAGTGCCCATTCACTAGTGTCAGTGGGAGGAATAGTGCCCATTCACTAGTGTCAGTGGGAGGAATAGTGCCCATTCACTAGTGTCAGTGGGAGGAATAGTGCCTATTCACTAGTGTCAGTGGGAGGAATAGTGCCCATTCACTAGTGTCAGTGAGATGAATAGTGCCCATTTACTAGTGTCAGTGGGAGGAATAGTGCCCATTCACTAGTGTCAGTGTGAGGAATAGTGCCCATTCACTAGTGTCAGTGGGAGGAATAGTGCCCATTCACTAGTGTCAGTGTGAGGAATAGTGCCCATTCACTAGTGTCAGTGTGAGGAATAGTGCCCATTCACTAGTGTCAGTGGGAGAAATAGTGCCCATTCACTAGTGTCAGTGGGAGGAATAGTGCCCATTCACTAGTGTCAGTGGGAGGAATAGTGCCCATTCACTAGTGTCAGTGGGAGGAATAGTGCTCAATCATTGGCATCAGTGGGAAAAATAGTGCCCCATCGTTGATTTTATAGTGCCCTATAATTGGCATGCATAGGCAGAAAAAAGTTCCACCAGTGGTTTAAGTGGAAGTGCCCCCTCAATGGTACCAGTGGGAGAAATAGTGCCCATTCGCTAGTGTCAGTGGGGGGGAATAGTGCCCCATCGTTGGTGTCAGTGGGAGAAATAGTACCTTATCATTGGTGCCAGTAGCAGAAATTATACCCCACTTTTACTGTCAGCTGGAGAAACAGAACCATTTATTAGTGGGAGGAATAGTGCCGCCAGGGCTAGCAAAAGGGCGGCATCTGTCGCGAGGGCACAGTTTGGAGACCACCCTGCTATACTTTGGTGCTGTGTATCGGACAGCAACACAAATACTTTGACAGCCAAATCCACTCCCTTAAAGGTATTTCATCTGTAAATTTAGATGTCTTGCTGAAATTTGTCTTTAAAGATTCAGGTAGTACTCAGTAATAGGATACGCTACACGGAATGCGTGCCGTACGCAATAAAAGCTGTATTTTTCTACACGACGACCAGAGGTTAATGGTTTTCATTTCTGATAATATAACATGATAACAGCTCTTATGTGTAATGGTGACATTCAGGTGTGAGTGGGGAACGCAGTCCATATCTACATTCACTTCCTTTAAAGAAAAAAACAAAGTTTCAGGGAAAGAAAGATTAATGACAGAGAGGACACGAGGGAAGATGCACATCCCGTCCCCAAATAGAAATAGTGCTGACTATCCTGTGTTAAAATGTATCTTATGTCCAGGAAGCGCCATTGTTTGGTCGCGGTTAACCTGCCGTGCCCCCTCTCTGCACTCCGTCAGCAAAACTCATACAAAAAATGTGATGACAAAGTTAGCGTAAGGTTAAAATACAGCTAATAAGTCAATCAATGTCCACCGGTGTGACTGAATAAATGTCACAAACACCTTCCATGCCCCGACTTCAAGGCTGATGGCCAAATGGAAAATTACATACGTAAACAGGAAACATCACTTTCCGCGGCTTGTGGATTGTTTTCTATGGGTTAGCAGATCCATCCAGTCCCTACTGGAATTAAATACAATTTATAAAAACATTTTTAAATGTGTTTCTGTGATAGATAGTAAACCTCTATCGAAATGGCTTTTGGGCCCATTCACATCATATGTGTTGGGAAGCCAAACCCAACGTAGTCCCAACGCAAAGACAAGGAGATTGCCTTAAAAGGGTTCTAAAGGTTGTCTTTTTTTCGTGACTGCGACATTATGGCGGAAACATCGGACACTTTTGACACATTTTTCGTGCTATTCACATTTATACAGCGATCAGTGCTATAAATATGCACTAATTACTGTATAAATGTGACTGGCATTGAAGGGGTTAACACTAGGGGGTAAGGAAGGGGTTAAAACGTGTACCCTGCATTGTGTTCTAACTGTGTGTGGAGGGGGGTGACTGGGGGAGGTGACCGATCTGTGTCCCTATGTACAAGGGACACAGATTGGTCTCTTCTCTCCCCTGACAGGACATGTTTACACACACAGATCCACGTCTTGTCCCTGTAACCGTCGATCGAGAGTGCCTGGCAGACATCACGGCCGACAGGCACGCACATCGGCATCTCAGCGATGCAGCGGGCACGCGCGAGCCACCAGCGGCCTGGAGGAGCGGAGGCCATATATAAACGGCCTCCCGGAGATTTAGAACCACCCTGCGGCCATACAAAGTCGTATGGCCGTCAGGTAGTGGTTAAGCTAGTGCATTGTTGGTTCACCCACCTTTTCCTTCCATTTCCCTTCTAAGGCCGCGTACACACGATCGGTCCAACCCGATGAGAATGGTCCGACGGATTGTTTTCATCGGGTCACCACTGAAGTGGCCTGATAGTCTGATGTGCGTACATCAGTTCAAAAAGGGATCGTGTCAGAACGCGGTGACGTAAAACACAACGACGTGCTGAAAAAACGAAGTTCAATGCTTCCAAGCATGCGTCGACTTGATTCTGAGCATGCGCAGGTTTTTGAACCAATGCTTTTGCGTACTAACCATCGGTTTGGACCGATGGTCAGGCTTCCATCAGTCGGATTTTAAAGCAAGTTTTCAAACTTTGGTCCGAAGGACGACGGACCGATGGGCTGTACACACGGTCAGTTTGGACCGATGAAACTGGACTTCAGTCCATTTTCATCGGTTTGGACCGATCGTGTGTACGCGGCCTAAGGCCTCGTACACACGACCGAGAAACTCGTCGTAAATGAAACATTGTTTTCCTCAACGAGTTCCTTGTCCAGGTCGTGCAGACACACGTGAAGTATCGCCACGCACGTTATAGCTAGAGCAATCATTTTAGCCCTAGATCTCCTTTGTAACTCTAGACTGGTAACCTGTAAACATTTTTAAAGCTTTGCTTATGGATATTTTTAAAGTAACGTATCTTAATTTTAACCACTCAACTACCGTCAATTGACGGCGGCACATTAGCTCAATTGTTCTGACAGGACGTCATATGACGTCCTAGTCTTTTAACCCGCCGCGTTACTGGGAACACGATGCGCTATTGCCCAGTAACTGAGCAGGACCGTGGATCTCTGTGTGTAAACACAGAGATCCACGTCCTGTCAGGGAGAGGAGACCGATGCTGTGTCCCTTGTACATAGGGACACAGATCGGTCACCTCCCCAGTCCGTCCCCTCCCCCTACAGTTAGAATCACGCACTAGGCTACACATTTAACCCCTTCTTTGCCCCCTAGTGTTAACCCTTCCCTGCCAGTCACATTTATACAGTAATCAGTGCATAGTTATAGCACTGTTCACTGTATAAATGTGAATGGTCCCAAAAATGTGTCAAAAGTGTCCGATGTGTCCGCTATAATGTCGCAAAAAAAATCCTAGTAAAAAAAATAAAAAAAAATCATAATTATGTCCCCTATTTTGTAGGCGCTATAACTTTTGAACAAACCAGTCACTATACGCTTATTGCGATCTTTTTTTTTTACCAAAAATATGTATTAAACTGAGAAATTATAATTTTTTTTTTAAATGGTATATTTATTATAGCAAAAAGTAAAAAATATTGTGTTTTTTTTCAAGATTGACGCTCTTTTTTTATAGCACAAAAAAATAAAAACCGCACAGGCGATCAAATACCACAAAAAGAAAGCTTTATTTGTGGGGAAAAGAGGACATCAATTTTGTTTGGGAGCCACGTCGCACGACCGCGCAATTGTTAGTTAAAGCGACGCAGTGCCGGAAGCCGAAATTTCGCCTGGGCAGGAAGGGGGTATATGTGCACAGTGGTTAAAGCCTGATATGTTAAGTATTTATCTACTATCTTTTATATCTTGCAAAAAATTGGGTTATATACAGTGCCTTGAAAAAGTATTCATACCCCTTGAAATTTTCCACATTTTGTCATGTTACAACCAAAAACATAAATGTACATTATATGTGATAGTCCGACACAAAGTAGCACATAATTGTGAAGTGGAAGGAAAATTATAAATGGTTTTTAAAATTTACAAATAAAAATCTGAAAAGTGTGGTGTGCATTTGTATTCAACCCCCCTCTACTTTGTAGATCCACCTTTCGCTGCAATTACAGCTGCAAGTCTTTTGGGGATTTCTCTACCAGCTTTACACATCTAGAGAGGGACATTTTTGCCTGTTCTTTGCAAAATATCTATCAGATTGAATGGAGAGAGTGTGTGAACAGAAATTTTTAAGTATTGCCACAGATTCTCAATGTGATTTAGGTCTGGACTTTGACCAGGCCATTCTAACACATGAATATGCTTTGATCTAAACCATTCCATTGTAGCTATGGCTGTATGTTTAAGGTCATTGTCCTGCTGGAAGGTGAACCTCTGCCCCAGTCTCAAGTCTTTTGCAGACTCTAACACCGTGGTCATCAACCCTGTCCTCAGGACCCACTAACAGGCCAGGTTTTATGTATTACCTTGGGGAGTTGCAGACTGGAATACTGCAATCACCAAGCAGCAAATTATATCACCTATATCACCAGTTATCTTGCAAACCTGGCCTGTTAGAGTCGTTTCACATTGCGGCGGCACGACTTCAGAGGCGATTAGCAAAATGACTTCTGTATAGAAGTCAATGAAAATCGCCTCGAGTCGCCCCTGAAGTCGTACAAGAACCTCTTTCTAAGTCGGAGGGACTTGTGTTGCTCCTATTAGAACCGTTCTGGGGAATAGAATGGGAGGCGACTTGTCAGGCGGCTGAGCACGAACTTCAGTCCGTTTTCATCGGTTTGAACCGATCGTGTGTACGCGGCTTTAGTGGGCTCTCAGGACAGGGTTGATGACCACTGCACTAACAGGTTTTCTTCTAAGATTGCCCTGTATTTGTCTCCATCCATCTTCCCATCAACTCAGATCAGCTTCCCTGTCCTTGCTAAAGAAAATCATCTCCACAGATAGGCCCTGTACACACAATCAGACATGTCCGAAGGACCGTTTTCATCGGACCACGCTGAAGTGGTCTGTTGGTCTGATGTGCGTACACACCATCGGACCGAAATCCCATCGGACCAGAACGCGGTGACATAGAACACAACGACGTGAGGAAAAAACGAAGTTCAATGCTTCCAAGCATGCGTCGACTTGATTCTGAGCATGCGCGGGTTTTTGGTCCCATGATTTTGTGTACTAACCATCGAACATGTCTGACGGACAGGTTTCCAGCGGACAGGTTTTCAAGCATGTTTTGAAACTTTGGTCTGCTGGAAAACGGTCCGATAGGCCATAAACACGATCGAACATGTCCGCTGAAACTGGTCCAAAGGCCAGTTTCAGCGGACATGTCTGATCGTGTGTACGCGGCCATACATTCGTGTGATGATCAGTGGAAGAATGTTTCTTACACTTGTGGTCATTGGCATAGGTGTGCGCAGCCTATTGCATTAGGGTGTGCACCCCAAAGCTCAAACACACACTACCAATTGCTCACTGTGTTCATTCAAAAAGGGAAGGGGTCAGTAAATTACATATTTACCGGCTCCTTCCCCTGTTCATCCTAAAACATACCCGCAGTATCAGCCACTGGTAGAGGATGGAAGCCAGCAGCAGTGCGACTGAAAGGATTACTAGGGCAGTAGGGGGAATCTAAGCTGCACAGGGTGATTAGGGTGTGCCTGGGCACACCCTGTGTGCACATCTATAGTCATTGGGAAAAATTACCACCTTACAGATAGCTAAAAAGAGCAACAGTGTCAGTGAGAACTTATGAGAGGTAAAAATTGTTCATTGCTCAAGGAACCCCTAGCAACCTCTGGAGGAACCCAAGAATTCCATGGAACCCTGGTTGAGAAACCCTGCAGTAGAGCCACGCCATAGTACTTTTTAATGAATACATAACCTGGTTTATTTTATATCTACACAGAATCAGGTAAGGACATGAACGTATCATGCCGTGGTCAGCATTAGTCTTTCCACATCGCTCTAGTTTTATATCTCCCACTGCTTTCCACATTCCAAACAACCTGCTCATTCTATAGGAAGTCCTCAATGTACAAAGGGCCAAGAATTCCATGTCACACAATGTATTGCTTCTACTAGGTCATGGATATAATGTTACACTGTCCAAGCACATTGCTGGTCGGATTTCGTACACAAAGCACATGAATACATTATTATGGGGGCTTGACCTGCATAGACAACTCTGTGCAGAACACAGGAAATTATTTAGTGTCATTACGTCATGTTTTATACCACTAAAAATTATTTAATGCAATAATGAGTTTGGGAGGAAGGGGTCTTACAAAGAGGGACCCATCAGAAATTTAACAGGATTTGCTGGCACCTCATCCTCTTACAATACATTACCATTACTAGGAAGGACAAACCCTCAGAAAAAAAAAATACATAGGATTTTCACGGTATCACATCCAAATATTTCCAAAGAAAAAGTATTTATACAAACTCAATATTGAACCCTACAGGCTAAGACTGGGATGCCATTAAAGGTCATATGCGTGTAAAGGCAGGCGTCCCAATACTTTTGGTAATATAGTGTATAATAAATGGGATATTTATTGCTAATAACTTTAACATGTTTCACGGAACAAAAGCCCGCTTCATCAGGAAAAAAGCAATAATACTGACCAAAGCACATACAGTGCCTTAAAAAAGTATTCAAACCCCTTGAAATTTTTTACATTTTGTCATGTTACAACCAAAAATGTAAACATGTTTTTCCGACTGTTCAGCGATTTATTAATTTTTTTTAACCTCCACACTGATGTTCTTGTAGGTGGGATAGAGGGAATTTGCCGTAAATTTTGGGCACATGCCTCTTCCGCACCCGCTCTTTATGCTGGCTCAAGTCCCGGCCTGCATATTATTGCCCTCCCTGGCGGAGTGATTCCTCTCCCTCTGCTCATGGCGCTCTGCTCTGTTCTCCACTCGGCCTCAGACAGTGAGACTGTAGAAGAAACAGCTGACATCTGACAGGCAGCAGCAGCAGGAAATCAGAGAGGAAGTGGCTCGTGGGGCAAAGCTAACACAGGTGTGTGCTTGCTTGGGGGGGGGGGGGGGGGGGTTATTTAAGATTTACTATATCACTGTATCTGTCTGCAGCAGCATCTATATATTATGGCATTAGTGGCATTGTCTATAACACATTATGGCATTGGTGGCAATGGTGGCACTGTCTCTGCAGGCAGCACATGCGTTATGGCAAACCCATGCCACCAATGCCGTAATGTGCTGCAGACAGTTCCACCCATGCTGCCAATGCCATAACGCAGACAGTGCCACTCATGCTGCTAATGTCATTATGGCATTGGCGTCATGGGTGGCACTGTCTGCAGCACATTATGGCATTGGCAGCATGGATAACGCTGTCTGCAGCACGTTATGGCATTGGCGGCATGGGTCGCACTGTCTGGAGTATATTATGCCATTGGCGTCATGGGTGGCACTGTCTGCAGCACATTATGGCATTGGCGTCATGCGTGGCACTGTCTGGAGTATATTATGCCATTGGCATCATGGGTGGCACTGTCTGCATCACACTATGGCATTGGCGGCATGGGTGGCACTGTCTGGAGTATATTATGCCATTGGTGTCATGGGTGGCACTGTCTGCAGCACACTATAGCATTGGCGGCATGGGTGGCACTGTCTGGAGTATAATATGCCATTGGCATCATGGGTGGCACTGTCTGGAGTATAATATGCCATTGGCATCATGGGTGGCACTGTCTGCAGCACACTATGCCATTGGCGTCATGGGTGGCACTGTCTGGAGTATATTATGCCATTGGTGTCATGGGTGGCACTGTCTGCAGCACACTATAGCATTGGCGGCATGGGTGGCACTGTCTGGAGTATAATATGCCATTGGCATCATGGGTGGCACTGTCTGGAGTATAATATGCCATTGGCATCATGGGTGGCACTGTCTGCAGCACACTATGCCATTGGCGTCATGGGTGGCACTGTCTGGAGTATATTATGGCATTGGCATGTCCCATTGTCAAGTCAATGCCACCATTACTAGTAAAAATAAATAAAAAATACATAAATACATCCCATAGTTTGTAAACGCTATAACTAAACCTGCACTTTTTTTCAAGGCAGGGTCTGGAAAAAAACAGGTCCCAATGCCTCTATATCTTTCGCACAGCAGAAGGAAACATTTTTCTTCAAAGGTCTAGTTGTACAGACACTTTGAAAAAACACCACTATTTCCAGCCATAGCCATCTTAAGTAAGGGCAGATGATTCATGTAGCATTTACTTCCTGGAATCCATCTACCCTTAGCTCAGACATGCAGACAAGAGAGTGTGCTTAGCTAAGGAAGCCCTTCCTTCCCTCCTGAAGGCTCCAGGGAAGTACGACATCATTTTGGCCTAAGCCAGAAGCTAGGAAGCAAATTAAGAAATGTGATGTGCAAAACCTGCTTGAAATATTGTAAGGCCCGGAGTAAGGAAAATAAACCTGGTCAGAGGGCCCACATGACAGGGTTAAAAGGAGGTTTATACTGGTAGGAGTTTTAGGTAGGGTTAAAGTAAATAGTAAGAGGAGGCTTACAAGATTGGCGGAGTGTAAGGAACGCATGGGACTTCGGGGGTTGACCAGTAGGAGGATCCTGGTGAGGTCTTTACTTAGGATAGAGACTACATTGGATAAACTTCCCACCCTCCCTGTGGTAAGTTCTTGGGATTTTATACTTTTTTGGGCTAGATCCCTTGGTTGCCTGTCATGGCAGCTGATGGAGTACAAGGTCCTTTTATGTGCTTTATTTGATAAATGTACATTGGTAGGGACTCATCTTGGGTACCCCCCTTGTAGTTTGTTTGGGTTGTACCCAGTAATGTATTTAGGTTTTATGCTGCCCTAGGCCTGACTAAACTTGTGCACCCCCTAATTTAAATATGACCCACCCCTTCCTGTCGAGGCCACACCCCTTGCTGTTTAAAACCCGCCCTGAAATTTTCGGGTGGGCAATGGATTTCCTTAATTTGCATAGATTTCCTCTCACTTCCTGTTTGGCTAGGGGAAATCTCTGCAATGGGACAGGGAACACAAAAAGTGTTGTCTATATTTTTACTCTAAGCACAAATTTCTGATCATTTTATGGAGAGGACTAAGAAGATATAACCATGCCATTGGGGCAGCAGAAAACATATAGCACAGTGAGGAAGGTTTGTGGGCCAGGATGATAGGACAGTCAAAATTAGAAGCAGTCCCCCCCCCCCCCCATAGTTGCGGAATGCCGACCGCCCGCATACCGGAGGCAGTACGGATGCTTTATCATACCTCCCAACCGTCCCTGATTTTGCGGGATTATCCCACGATTCGCGTTAATTCCCGCGGTCCCGATGAGGGCTAGAATCGCCCCCCCCCCCGTGATTCGTGGTAAAACCCGCGGTGCCGCGAATCCCCCGTTCAACAACTCCGACCGATCCATGACCCCCCCCACACTCAACAACTCCGATCCAAGGAACCCCCACCCGCTCAACAACTACTCCGATCAGCGGAACCCCCCCCTGCTCAAAAACCCCCCGCTCAACAACTTTGATCTGCGAACCCCCCCCCCCCGCTCAACAACTTTGATCTGCGGAACCCCCCCTCCGCTACGCTACACCAATTTGCCCCTCAGCCCAGTCCACCCCATAAAATGTAGCGCAAGCCGGCAGGGACTCTTTCCGTGCCGTTCCCCTGCAAAGTGCTGCCCTAGGCCTGGGCCTTGTTGGCCTAGGCCAGGATACCGCATTGGTTGTACCTGCTAGTAGTGGTGTTGTCTCTGAGTTGGTGTTTGGGGCTTGAGGCCTAAGTTTGGTTAAGCAGGTACCTGAAGTAGTGGTGCCTACAAGGACCCTGGGGCTCCAATTTTAAGACTGTACTGACTGTTTGTATGTTTTTGTGTATGTTTTTTTATACAATTTGGTTTAATAAAAGGCTGCTTTGGCCAATAAACTCCAGTTTTGGTGTCTTGTGTGTTACTTGGGTAAGGACAAAGGGGTGTTTTTGGTCTAGGAGCCACAGGGACAAAATCATCTTTTATACCTTAGCCATGTCTAAATCAACCCTTACCATTTTTATGCTATTCTGTATTTCAGTCTACTATGTTTCTTTTTTTTTTTTTTTTCATACAATGTATATTTCTGACAAAAGGAAAAAAAAAACAAACAAAAAAAATGGTTAAAACAAAAAAATATATTATAATTTCCTATCTATTTACTAATGCTAGCAACATAAAAGGTTAAATATAGTTCATATTGATTGAGAGAGTTTAGTTCTGCTTTAAATACCTTATCTGCTCTCTGGTTGTAAAAAGTTGACAGTTCTTCCAAATGAGACACAGTTATTATATATAGAAGTGCTTCCTTCTAGCTGCTCTGAACGCGGACTGCACTGTCAGTTGATGTTGGCACTGTAGTCCAGGATCACGTCAATCCCTTCCCTGTGTAGGCCTACCTCCATAGGGGATAATGGCACCAGGAAGCATTTCTTTTACAGTCAATGTTTTACATCGGGAACAAGCCTGCTCCTTCTGTGACCCTGTAATCTGTTTTATCTCTGTGATCGCGCTGTCACTTCTTCCTGCTGTGACTGATTCACCACCTTCACAAAAACAACATTCATTTTTCTCCTCCATTACTGAGCTAGGGTAAGGGCCCTTCCACAAATAAATGCACATTTTTACACGTATTACTGCAGCTATTTACATGCTTTTTGAATTTACATTTATGTGCATTTTATTCTGTATTTCAAATGTTTTTTTTTTTTTTTTCTACTTTATGTTAACCTCCCTGGCGGTATGATTCTTTCAGATTTTAGGTGCTGAAAGCGGTACCATTATTTGCAAGGAAATTTGGCATTTTATACTGTAGGCCTGTAATTCTTAGGAATAACTCACTTAAATCTGACCAAACAAGAGTCTAATAGGCATCCCAGGTATGAATTTTTTTTTAAAACAAAATTATAAATTATAATATAATAAATTATAAATAATTATAACAAATAATATAATTATAATAAAAATTATTCAATAATGTAATCAACTCAGAATCACTGAAATTTGCTCAGTTGCAGAATTGTCGCTGTCATTATTTTATTTTTTTATGACGAATTTCCCCACAAATCGCTATCGCTCAATTCTGCAAGTGATTATAATTTATTATTGCTGTTTTCTAGCTGCTCTAAAACCATTTTTGACATAAAGGGACACTTTTGGTTGCTATGGACAATCTACATTTTACAGGCAGAAAGAACAGTTTTTATTATATAAAAGAACATGTAGGGCACATGGCAGACCACTAGGGACAAGGGGGGTGTGTAAGATTACAGTATACTGTATGTAATGTGTTTGTTTACCTTTTTGAATATGGCGCCGTTCTCCGCCCCTGTGCGTCGTAACGTCGCAGGCAACGGAGCTTGGCGACACACAGAGGCACTGTGTGAATCGAGCGAGGACCCGCTCGCTCACACAGCGTGGATGCATCGCTGGATCCAGGGACAAGGTAAGTAACTTTGTCTGTGCACTCTGCGAGGCGAGCCCGAGTCTGACTTGGGGTTACCGATTGCAGCATAGAAATGTAACCCCGAGTCAGACTCGGAAATACCGCCAGGGGGTTAACTGAGGGAAGGTAGTGAATTTCCATGGTGCAGATGCAGCTAAAATCGTCGCCTCTTTATGCCACCGTAGGGTATCTTCTTTACGCTACGCCGGCGCAACGCAGAGAGGCAAGCATGGAATTCACAAAGCAAATGCTCCCAACGTTGCACCGGCATAACGTAAATTAGTCGGCGTAAGCCGACCTAAGTCAAACTAGGTGGAAGTGGGCTGGAAGTGGGCGTGATACATTTAAATGAAGCGTGACCCCATGCAAATGATGAGCCGAGCTTTAGACAAGTACTTAAAATGAACTGCGCATGCGTCGTACCTTGGACGCATCCCAGTGCTCATGCTCACAATCACGTCGAAACAACTGCTTAAGATGCGTCGAAACAGTGCCTACGACGTGAACGTAACCTATGCCCAGCCCTATTCACGTACCAAGTAAACTATGTAAAATTCAACGGCATTCGTTCCCTGGTCCATACCTTTGCATGAGTTGCGCTTCCAATATGGGGAATAACTTTACGCCAAAAGTACGACTTACGCAAATCGCGTATATTATGTGCCGGGCGCAAGTACGTTTGTGAATCGGTATATCTCCTATATTTGCATATTTGCAGCGAAAATCAATGGGAGTGCCAAATGCGTCCAGCGTAACTCTGTGCCCACTATACACCGGCGTAGGCAAGTAACTTTGGTCGGATGAAGTCAGTTTTTAGGCGTATCTTAGTTCTGTGGGCACGGCGCACAGATACGACGGTGCATATTTGCACTTACGCAGCGTATCTCGAGATACATCGGCGTAAGTGCTTTGTGAATCCGGGCCGATGTATGCAAAATCTGCGTATAAAGCAGTATAAAACACAAAATAAAAATGTAATACAGTGGGGAAAATTATTATTTGATCCCCTGCTGATTATGTAAGTTTGCTCACTTACAAAGAAATGGTCTATAATCTTTTATTATGGGTGTATTTTAAATGGTACAGTCAGAATATCAACCAAAAATCCAGAAAAAAAACACGATACAAATGTTATAAATTGAGTTGCTGTTCAGTTAGTAAAATAAGTACAGTGGAACCTTGGTTTACGTGTAAAGCGGTTAACGAGCATTTTGAATTACGAGCAACTTTTTTTTTTTTTTTAAATCTGTCTTGGTTTGCGAGTGTTGTCTCGCAAGACAAGTAGAATTCAAGCTAATGGGGTGTGCAGTACCGCATATGGTCAGAGGTGAGGGGGGCGCTGGAGCGGAGCTGTCACGTATCAGATAAGACCAGAACTGTGTGGACTGCAACAGAGGAAACCCAGACGCGTTTAAGCGAAATATGATAATTTATTAAAGATAAGTGAAATATAAAAATAACAACCTCCAATATCACACTGTGCACAACAACCACTATCAACAGAACCCACAAATAACAGTAAGAGACCAATATGTACAGGTAATGGGGAAAACCAGAATCATAACAGGGCCAGGGTCGTCAATGGGAGGTCAGCAGCTGGGAAAAGGGAAAACAAACAGGACAAGGAGAGGATGGATGGATCACAAGAGGGACAGGTACAGGCAGGGGCGGACCGACCACTGAGGCACTCTGGCACTGCCCGAGGGCCACATACCACTAGTGGGCCCCATCAGGGTTGCCAGGCTCAGTAAAACCAGGGACAGTATGTAAAAATCTGTGTTTTTTTTTTACATCTGTCCCTGATAGGTCCAAAACCGACATGCTTTTGATGTGAAAATCCTGAGATTTTAGCTGCCCCGTCTCTGTACTGCCTCCTGGCTTGGTGGCCATCTGTAAGCCCGGGGGGGCCCCATAATCTTCTATTGCCCGGGGGCCCCATGAGTTGTCAGTCCGCCCCTGGGTACAGGTATAAGACTCAGGGCTCAGGGTTCAGGTTTCCAGATTCATGTAACAGACAGGATCAGGATCAGGTAAAGATAAAGATGCAGAGCTACTCAGGGTCAGGGCGCATGGAGAGATACCAAGGCAAAGTATGATTGTCACTGCCGGGTATTTGTACACATCTCCTGCAATCAGTCTCAGTTGACGCCTAATTGCAGGAGATGTGGGCCCCACACTGCCAGGAACCCCCCGCTGGTGGACGCCAGTACTGCGGCCCAAAGATCACATATTACCACAACCAGGGGAAAGCTCCCCTGGCAGTTCCAGACTGCCAGGAGACACCTGCTGGTGGACCACAGTACTGCACGCCAAATATCAGGCAGTGTCACCAGCGGAAGGAACCTTTCCTGACAGGAGCCGAAATACTTGGAACAACTCAGTTCATGAGCCTTTCCGATGTTTTCCCAGTTTAGCTGAGCTGTCTCCAGGCCTTTCCGAGTATTTCCGAGGCTCTCCGGCACCCACCCCCCCAACCACCTCTGACCACATGCGGAATAATATTGCATGCCATAGAAGTCAATGCGGAACAAATTATTTTTGTTTCCATTGACTTCTATGGGGAAACTCACTTTGATATGCAAGTGCTTTGGATTACGAGCATTCTCCCGGAACAGATAATGCTCGTAATCCAAGGTTCCACTGTATTTGATCCCCTACCAACCAACAATATTTTAGGTCCCACAGACTGGCTACAGTATGTGCTCATATGGTACACAGATTAGTCCTGTCAATTTAAGAAAGTGCTCCCAACGAGTATAAACGCATTTATGTGTATAAAAGACACCAATCCACAGAATCTCTTTCCTCCATTCATACCTTCATGGGCAAGACCAAAGAGCAGTCAAAGGACGTCGGGGACAAGATTGTAGATCTGCACAAGGCTGAAATGGGCTACAAGACCATCAGCAAGAAGCTTGGTGATAAGGAGACAACAATTGGAGCGATTATTTGCAAATGAAGAAATACAAAATAACCATCAATTGTCCTCGATCTGGAAGCTCCATGCAAGATTTCATTTCATGGGGTAATGATCATGAGGTGAGGGATCAGCCCAGAACTAAACAGGAGGGGCTTGTTAACCACTTCAGGCCCGCGCTACCGTCGGATGACGGCAACAGCGCGGGCCTGAATATCCAACATGCCGTCATTTGACGACATGTCATTCTGGCGTTCCCAGCGCGCGCTGTAGTGCGCGCTGCGGGGAAGCCCTGTGTTGTCCGTGTCCCTTGGACACGGCCAATCACAGATCGCGGCAAACGGCCAATCAGAGTGGCCGTTTGCGATGCGATCTGTGGGCGAATGAGAGATGATCTCTCATAGATCATCTCTCATTGCCGTTTTAGACAGAGACAGCGTCCTGTCTCTGGAGGGGAGGAGCCCGATCTGTGTTCCTTCCTACATAGGGACACAGATCAGTCACCCTCCCAGTCACCCCCCCTCCCCCCACAGTTAGAACACACCTAGCATACACATTTAACCCCTTCCTCACCCCCTAGTGTTAACCCCTTCAATGCCAGTCACATTTATACTGTAATTAGTGCATATTTATAGCACTGATCGCAGTATAAATGTGAATGGCGCCAAAAATGTGTCAAAAGTGTCCGATGTGTCCGCCATAACGTCGCAGTACCAATAAAAATCGCAGATCGCCGCCATTTCTAGTAAAAAAAAAATAATAAAAAATAATAATTCTCTCCCCTATTTTGTAAGCGCTATAACTTTTGCGCAAACCAGTCGCTTATTGCGATTTTTTTTTTTTTTTTTTTACCAAAAATATGTAGAAGAATACGTATTGCCTTAAGCTGAGGAAAAAAATTTGTTTTTTTTTTAATTGGGATATTTATTATAGCAACAAGTAAAAAATATTGTATTTTTCTTCAAAATTGTCGCACTTTTTTGTTTATAGCGCAAAAAATAAAAATCGCACAGGTGATCAATTACCACCAAAAGAAAGCTCTACTTGTGGGGAAAAAAGGACGTAAATTTTGTTTGGGAGCCACGTCGCACGACCGCGCAATTGTGAGTTAAAGCGACACAGTGCCGGAAGCTGAAATTTTACCTGGGCAGGAGGGGGGTGTAAGTGCCCAGTATGCAAGTGGTTAATGATCTCAAGGCAGTTGGGACCACAGTCACCAAACAAGCCTTTGGTAACATAACACCACCATGGATTGAAATCCTGCAGTGCCCGCAAGGTCCCCCTCCTCAAGAAGGCACATGTACAGGCCCATCTGAAGTTTGCCAATGAACATCTAAATGGCTCAGAGAAGGATTGGGAGAAAGTGCTGTGTTCAGCAAAATTAGCATTTTGGCATTTACTCAACTCGCCGTGTGTGGAGGAAGAAAACATGCTGACTATGACCCCAAGAACACCATCCCTACAGTCAAGCACGGAGGTGGAAACATTATGCTTTGGGCTGTTTCTCTGCTAATAGTACTGGGCGACTTTGCCACTTTGAAGGGCCAGTGGACGGGGCCATGTATTGTAAAATCTTGGATGAGAACCTTTTTCCCTCTAGCTAGGACACTGAAGATGTCCAAAGTCACATGGCAAGTCACAGAAGTGTGAAGGAACCTTAATGTGTTGAATTGGTATATTCTTAACCAAAATGAAAATGCCCTTTATTGAAGTGATTAAGATGCCAGTAATCCGGGAAGTGGTGTTACGACATGGATTACCAGAGCCGCATCGGTTGTTATTACAATAAAGCTGACCATCTGCTATAAATAATGGTACAGTGGTGATGGATGCATATGCATGCTTCACACCGGTACAACCCCTTGAAGCAAGATCGGTAATATCGGTCAGTTTATTTAACGATACCGATACTTCTAAAAAAGTCAATATCGGCCGCCGATAAATCTAAATCGCCCACTTACATGAGCCCTAATAAGAAAAAAATTGCAATGGCTCCATCATCATATGCATGGATTCACATTACATGCGTGTTTGTGCACACACATCACAGGTACATTCCTTTAAATGGGCTGCTATGCCCAGGAGAAATACAAGGAAATAAGTCCCTAAACCTTTAGGCTGGGTTCACACTTGTGCGGATTGAGTGCGGCTTAAACCGCATCTAATACGCAGAACATTTCTAAATACATTGTTTTCAATGAGGCTGGTTCCCCAGGTTTTTGTTGTTATCTGGTTCACATATGTGCGATGCATTCGCACTGCGCATTGCAGAAAAAACATGTGCGGATTTTATGCCTTGCGGTGCGGCTCAGGTGCGAATTCAGGCCCATTATCTTCTATGGGTACGCAGCTGATTCGCAGATGTGTTCAGTTCTCTTCAGGAATTTCTGTCATTCAGCTCAATACACTTCTCCCCCACTCTCCTCTCACCCGAACTTCTCCCAGGTCTCCAAATTCGCAGCTAAAAACGGAGCTAATCTGCTGAACACTTCCCTTATCTTTGCAGAGAGATTACAGAGCTGAAATTTGCACTGCACAAGTGTGAACCCAGCCTCAAGAATTATTGGCAATTAAAGTGTGTTTTGCATGTGGGCGGGAACGCATGCGATTTTGCAAGTGTTCCTGACCAGCACACGTATGAACCTAGGCTCTGGCCGTGTACACACGACCGGTTTCCTCGGCAGAATCCATCAAAAAACTCGGTGGGAGAGCTTTTTTGCCGAGAAAACCGGCCGTGTGTACATTTTTCATCGAGGAAACTGTTGAGGAACTCAACAAGCGAAAAAGAGAGCAAGTCCCCTTTTCCTCGACGGTAGTCCAAATTGGCTCGTCGTGTTCCTCGTCGGGCTGCTTTTCGACGAGAAACTCGAGCGTGTGTATGCTTAGAAACCCGTGCACCCTCGGTAAAAGTAGTATTTGTAACGGAAATAGCACATTTGTCACGCTGTAACAGACTGAAAAGTGCAAATGTCTCTTACCAGACTTTTTCCTAACACGCAGTAACATGAGATTAGCAAAAGCAGCCACTGCCGTTGTATGTGTTGAAGTCACAGAGTTTGAGAACGAGGAGATATGGTCTTTAACGTGTGTACGCAAAGCAAGCTTGTCCTCGACAAGCCTAACAAGGAACTCGACGAGGAAAACGATGTGTTTCGCCCGAGGAGTTCCTCGGTTGTGTGTACAAGGCCTCAGTGTATACATTTTGGCAGCTGCGTTGCTGGCATTTTGTTTGTGGACAAGTATTAGTAGAACTTCCAGGTTGAATTTGATGGTCTTTTTCCAATTTTAAGGTGGTGTGAAAAAGGTGTTATTTATTTATCCG
Organism: Rana kukunoris; assembly: GCA_029574335.1. Lineage (NCBI taxonomy): Eukaryota > Metazoa > Chordata > Amphibia > Anura > Ranidae > Rana > Rana kukunoris. Next base: position 63,377,457 of record CM056049.1, read on the forward strand.
AAATACCATTGGACTAATATTATTCATTCCACGACCTGTTATTTGTCGGTCCTATGCAACTCTTTGATGAGTAGCTGGTGATAAAGTATAAACTTAGACTTTGAGTTGTGCCAAATTAGGAAGGAAACTTGGAGCACACATTCCTTCCTGCAGGCATTCCTCCCTCCAATATGACTTCTAAAATAAAATCCTCAGTTTATACAATTCTCAGGGTGTGTAGATGGAACCACACGTGAAAACACACTTCAGATGAACCTAGAGGAACGCTACGAGGACAGGAGGGACTGACAACTGTATGTGACGTGGAATGAAATTTCCTCGTCATGTTCCTCGTCAGGCTGGTTTTCGACGAGAAACACGTTCGTGTGTATGCTTAGAAACCCGCACATGCAAATATGTCCCTTATCCCAAAACCCAATAGAGATCACACACTTCCCCAAAACTACATGCCAATCTCGGTCATAAATAACAACCTCAAAATATTTAGTAGGCTCCTCGCTAACAGACTTTCTGCAATTATTCCCACTCTTATTTCCCCATTCCAATCTGGCTTTATCCCAGGCAGGCAAATCACTGACAATATCAGACTTGTCACTAATATCATTCAAGACGCCGAGGTAAGATCCAAATCACTTCTGATGCTCAGCCTTGACATCAATAAAGCTTTCGATAGTGTCTACTGGACATTCATGGACACTATACTCCAGAAATTTGGCTTTACTGGAGAATTTTTGCACGCCTTCCACGCTCTCTACCATAACCCATCTACTAGAATACGCATGCCGGGTTGCAACTCAGAGTTTTTCAATGTAGGCAAGGGTACGAGGCAGGGTTGCCCCCTCTCTCCATTACTATTCGCTTTGGCAATAGAGCCACTTTCCACAGCAATCCTTATTAACTCTGACATTAAAGGGTACTCCTCAGGCTCCAATACTTACAAACTGAGCATGTACGCTGATGACATGTTATTATTCTTATCACAACCAGAATCCACCTTACCCAACCTCCTACAAACCCTCAACGCTTTTGCAACCATTTCTGGCTTAACGGTTAATGTTTCCAAATCAATCGGCATGCCTATCAATATCCCCTCCTCCGTTCTAGACTCCTTACGTTCTTCCTTCGACTTTTCCTACTCTTTTGACTCCCTTCCATACTTAGGCATACACCTCACTCCCAATCTCAGTGACCTAGCTAGTAAAAACTATATCCCAATGATACAGAAATTAAGGGCTACGCTTAAAATGTGGAAATCCTTTAATATTTAATTCTTGGGTAGAATAACCGCTATCAAGATGACACTACTCCCTAAAATATTATATCTATTTAGAGCGCTCCCTATTAGAATCAACAAAACACTCATCACCAGATTCCAGTCTGAGATAAACAAATTCATATGGGCAGACTCCCATCCCTGTTCATCTAAACTGGTCCTACATAAGTCCCAGAAGTGTGGAGGCCTCGGCCTCCCGGACCTATGGCTATATTATTTATCGGCCAGATGGACCCAAATTGCACAATGGCATATCACGCAATCCAACACTCCTTGGATCGAGTTTGAGAAAGCCTCTATAGCACCATACACTATCTCAGGCATTCTCTGGGGCAATAAAATCCCTATTCCTGCCCTAAACTCCCGAAATCAAGTAGTCGCTCACTCATATTATCTATGGAAACTCCATAATGAGAAATACAATCTCACCTCCAAATCCCCCCCATATGCCACTTTCCTAGGTGATCCAAAATTTAAACCAATTACCCAAGTCCCAATGGACCTCTCATGGTGGAAAGATAATAACCTCACCTCACTTACTAATTTTATCAAAGGCACAAATTTTATCCCTTTCTCTACACTGAAATCAAAATACCAGATCCCTGGCACAGAACTTGATAATTTCCTCCTCATAAAGCAATTCTTTGACTCTCATTTCCAGACCTCAAACACCCAACCTCCCTCCCATTTTGAAAACCTTTGTCTCAAATCACCCAGGAAAAAAGGATTCATTTCAGACCTATATTCCACCTTAGTTAACAACACAGATCCTCTTAAACTACCTTATATGAATAAATGGGAACAAGACTTAAACTTCACCTACTCCATAGTTACTTGGGATAACTGTATAAACAATCTACACAAATGCACTAACTCCATTTCAATCAGAGAAACAGCCCTTATAGTATTCACAAGATGGTACTACACCCCAACTAAACTCCATTCTATCTTTCCCTCAACTTCCCCCTCTTACTTTAGAGATTGCAATTCATTAGGCTCGTTCCCCCACATTTTCTGGCACTGTGATAGAGTCAGAGGCGTTTGGTCACAACTTGAAAATTTTGCCACCAAAATCTCAGGCAATGTAATTACCTTGACAATACACAATTGCATATTGTTTTCCCCAATTACCGGTCTTTCCACTTGCCAAATGAGACTGATCCATACAATCTGTATCGCTATACTCTGGCTAATAGCATCCCAATGGAAATCTCCATCAATCCCCCTAGCCCCACTCAAACCCAGAATCAACAATATAAATCTGATGGAAAAAATATTCCATACTTTACAAAACACTATGCACATTTTTAATAATAAATGGTCTCCCTGGACTGAGCATTCCCCTCTGTTCTTTAACACAGTCTAGACTTCATAGTTTATCATTTTTCTCCGATATGGTTTGTTTTCATTATACTACATGGCCCACAGTCTTGTAACATCTTTGCCAATTTGGACCATGTTTGTAATCTTTGTACGATATTCTGTTGTATCCACTACTTTTATTTCTTTATGAGCTAACTCTCACTTTGTATAAGCATTGTTCTTATAGTTTTGTACCATCGTCTAATTTTTTTTCAATTAAAGTTTGTAAACAAAAAAGAAACCCGCACATGCTCAGAAGGGTGGCGCCAGTGGAATCAAACTTCCCCTTTATAGTGCCGTCGTACGTGTTTTATGTCACCGCGTTTGAGAACGACGAGATTTTGTCTTGACAGTGTGTATGCAAAGAAAGCTTGTCAAGATTCTCGATAAGCCTAACAAGGAACTCGTCGAGGAAAACGATGTTTCATTAACGGCGAGTTCCTCGGTCGTGTGTACAAGGCCTTTCAGTATATTTTTAATGAGTGCCACTGATCCTCGAGTGAACTAATTTACGTTTTATCACAGAAGAATCTGCACAATAATTTTGGATTGCACGTGGACTCTTGGGGCCAGATTCAGATAGAATTAGATTATCGTAGCGTTTCCCAAATACACTACGCCGCCGTATTTTACCTGGCTCTACGTGGAATCCAGGTAGATTTTGTCCAGTAAACGACGGCGGCGTAGTGTATTTCTCCCGGCGCAATCCATATACGCGATTAGGGGGCGTGAAGCATTTAAAATATGCGCGTTCCCGCGGCGATCGAACTGCGCATGCTCCGTTCCCAAATTTCCCGCCGTGCATTGCGCGAAATCACGTCGTTACGTCATTTTTTCTTGAGTAGCGTCGTTTACGTACATTCCTATTCCCGAACGAGTTAAAAAAAAAAAAATATTTTAAATTCGACGTGGGAACGACGGCCATACTTAACATGAGTTACGCACTGTTAGACCAGCAAAAAGCTGGTCTAACAGTACGTAGAAAAAAATAGACGTAAGCGATTGCGAAGACCGCTCGTATCTTCGTGGATCGCCGTAAAAACTAATTTGCATATCCCGACGCATGAAAACGACGCGAACTCCTCCCAGCGGCCGCAAAAATATCGCAGCGTAGATCCGAAGGCTTACGAAGACGTAAGCCTCTCGGATCGAAGCCCGAAGCCGCCGTATCATGGTTTGAGGATTCAAATTAGTGATACGGCGCGCAAAATTTGAAATTACTCCTGTCTAACACCAGTTAGACAGGCGTATTTGCTTTGTGAATCTGGGCCTTTATATATATATTTTGCACATTTTTTTCAGCATTATTCTTATATTTATTTTTTTCCACATATTTGGTGTCTTTTTTTGTATATGTGGTATCACTTTTCACATAATTGCCATATGTGGTTTTAATTGATTCACTAAGGGTCCTTTCAAACGTGAGGACCGTATGTCCGTATTTCATCCATCCGTTTGCGGATGAAATACGGACATACATGTATCCCTATGGGATAGCGGGTGTCACCCGTCACCTGTAATCGTCCGCCTCCGCAAACATCCGCTTCTGCAGACGGAAGAAAACCCTATTTTTTCTTTCATCTGCAGAGCGGATCCCCATAGGGGAGAGTGGAGAAAAAACAGGGTGGTCTCTGCACAGTGTGCAGAGACCGCCCTGTCATCCGACGGCTCAGCAGGGATTTACGGAGCGATCCTCGCTGAGCTTACAGACACAATACTGATCCGCCCTGTGTGAAAGGGCCCTAGGGATTAGCGCACTATTATTCTTATAACACCTGTTCAATTGCTTGGTAACACAAATTGCTAATCAGCAAATCACATGCTGAAGACAAGCAGACTAAGGACATGGATTACTGGAACCATGTCCTGTGTTCTGATGAGACCAAGATAAACGTATTTGGTTCAGATGGTGTCAAGCGTGTGTGGCGGCAACCAGGTGAGGCAATATTTAAGTTTATTTTGCAAAGCAAATATACAAAAATCAAAAATCGAATACTTTCAACAGGGTACATTCTACTTTGTATTGCGACGCAGCGCATAAATACACTGCATAGCAATACAATCCCAAGCATACAATTAATTTAACCAGGTGAGGAGTACAAAGACAAGTGTATCTTGCCTCAGTCAAGCCTGGTGGTGGGAGTGTCATGGTCTATCTGAGTGCTGCCGACACTGGGGAGCTACAGTTCATTGCGGGAACCATAAATGCCAACATGTGCTGTGATATGAAATGGAAAATATTGCGCTGTCTGATGGTACTGTACAATTAATTGAACTAATAGGCTACTGTGGCTAATACTGTGAGATATACACAATAAATCGATATGGAAGAAGAAATAGCCATTTCTTCTTCCATGTACTGTGACATACTGAAGCAGAGCATGATCCCCTCCCTTTGGAGACTGGGCCGCAGGGCAGTATTCCAACATGATAACGACTCCAAACACACCTCAAAGAAGACCACTGCCTTGCTAGAGAAGCCGAGGGTAAAGATGATGGACCGGCCAAGCATGTCTCCAGATCTAAACTCTATTGAGCATCTGTGGGGCATTCTCAAACAAAAGGTGGAGGAGCACAGGGTCTCAAACATCCACCCACTCCATGATGTCGCCATTGAGGAGTGGAAGAAGACTCCAGGGGCAACCTGTGAAGCTCTGGTGAACTCCATGCCCAAGAGGGTTAAGGCAGTGCTGGAATATAATGGTGACCACACAAAATATTGACACTTTGGGCCCAATTTGTACATTTTCACTTAGGGGTGTACTCACTTTTGTTGCCAGTGGTTTAGACATTAATGGCTGTGTGTTTAGTTATTTTGAGGGGACAGCAAATGTACACTGTTATACAAGCTGTACACTCACTACTTTACATTGGAGCAAAGTGTCATTTCTTTAGTGTTTTCATATGAAAAGATATAATAAAATTTTTTTTTTTAAAATGTGAGGGGTGTACTGACTTTTGTGAGATACTGTGTGTGTGTGTGTATATATATATATAAATACATTTAAAAAAAAGAGAGTTGTGTATATTGTTTTCATTATAAGTACTTTTAATAAAAAAAAATACATAAATAAAATTAGCAGGCAGCGAGTTCCTACTTAAAAACGTGTCTGTACGGCATCTGAACTGATAGGGACATACATCCCGTATGAGCTGAAATTGGCCAACAAGTAGACCATAATGTGTAATCAGTCGCTGGAGCCTGAAAAAGTACCTGGTACTTCCAGGTATGGGACACTGGGGATCCAAAAACCATTGAAGAACCAACCCAGGTGAGGACCGGGCTGGATCCCTGGACAGGAGAGTGCCTGATAATTAAATGTCAGCAGCTTCAGTTTTTTACGTTTACATTTCTTAAAACGGTTGTATACCCCAAAAGTTATTTTTATTTTTTTTAAACCTGCAAGGCAAAGGCATAATGAGCTAGTATGACTAGCATACTAGCTCATCGTCAATTACTTACCTTAGATCGAAGCCCCCCGCAGCGGTCCTCGGACATGTCCTCCGCTGCCAGTGCCACCATGATACCCAGAGTGACTTACGGGTATTGCCGCTCCAGCGCTGTGACTGGTCGAAGCGGCGATGACGTCACTCCCGCACATGCGCGCAGAACGACACGATCCCCGTGCATGCGGACATTCCGGCACTTTCCGGCAGGCTCCTATTCAAGAGCCACCACGCTCAGTGCGCCTGCGCCGCTGTCGTAGGCATCGGTGCCCACTTTTCTGCAATTATCTCCTTAACCATGTAGATTAAGGAGATATTGCAAGCACCTACAGGTAAGCCTTAATGTAGGCTTACCTGTAGGTGCAATTATGACTAGGGGGTAGACAGCCTCTTTAACCCTGGCTGAATCTTCTCTTTAAAAAAGATAAACCATGTTAATGGCAATTTGCATTATAACTTAATACACAGTATAATATGTAATGGTTGACAATATCAAAAAATTTATTTTGTCCAAAAAAGTCCAGTAAACACAACTCAGTAATTTATTGGGAATGTTGTGCTTGTCTACCGTTCACTGTTTTCTACATAAATATAGCCATGGATCCGCCATCCGCAGTGCAGATGTACCAGCAATATATATTCCGTTTATGACAACAGTACTGCATGATGCTGTAAACATTTTGTCGACCTTAGAGGTGATCTCTAGTTTACCTGTGGAATTATTCTATCATATCTTTAACCATAGGTGTGCGCAGCCTGTTGCATTAGGGGGTGCACCTGAAAGCTCAAAAACACGGTATTGATCTCTCACTGTGTTCATTCAGAAAAGGTAGGGGCTGGTAAATGACATTACCCCTTTCCCCCACTCATCCTAAAATATCATCTATATGTGCCCACTGCAGTAGCCAATGGGAGAGGAGGGAAGCCAGCCATGCTGTGGGAGGGGACACCGGGCAGCAGGGGGAATCTACACTGCAGGGAGTGATTAGGGTGTGCCTGGGCACACCTGGCACACCCTGTGCGCACGCCTATGTCTTCAACCAGTTAATACTTAAATTGTTCAAAAAATAAGTCTGCAGCTACAAAACCTGTAGCTGCTGACTTTTAGGCATGATTCAGGCCCCGTACACACGGCAGAGAACCTCGACTGGCGGAACACATCGTTCCGCCCATCGAACCTGTTCTCTATTTGCTCGACGGGTTTCCCGACGGACGGGGCTCGCCGAGAGCGTACACACGGCCGAGGTTCTCGGCAGAATGCGGCTCCCAGCGAGGTTCTCGCTGGTTTCTGCCGAGAACCTCGGCCGTGTGTACGGGGCTTGACACTTGTGCAGTTTGCACATTCCAGAAGTCTATGGAATCAAAAAACAGAAAAAAGTCCCTGTCCCTTTCCATAAATTGCACAGTGAACGTAACCCATAGGAAACCATGGTAGCCACCCTGGCGGTATGATAAATGAAAATTTGGCGTTTTATATTTTAGACCTGTAATTCTTAGTAATAACACACTGAGATCTGTCCAAACAAGAGTCTTGTAAACATCCCGGGTACGATAAAGTTTGGAACACAAAATCATAAATTATAATATAATAAATAACTATAAAAAAAAATATATATATATATATATATATATATATATATATATATATATATATAATATTAATAAAATGAATTTCCCCACAAATCACTATCACTCATTTCTGCAAGTGTTTCTAGCTGGTCTAAAACCACTTTTGACACTTTTTGGTTGCCATGGACAATCTCAAGTTTCCAGGCTGAAAGAACAGTATATATATATATATATATATATATATATATATATATATATATATATATAAAATCAATCATATAAAACTGCATGCAGGGCACTGGACAAAGCACTAGGGACAAAAGGGAGATGAAATTATTTGATACGGAAGTTTACTGTACTTTTGTACTTTTTAAATTTGCCGTCGGGCTCCGCCCCCATGCGTCGCGACGCTCACAGGGAACAGAGAGCCCAGCACACAGAGGCATCGGGTGGAGGACACAGCCAGCAGACACAGCGGTGGGACATCGCAGGATCCTCGGACAAGGTAAGTAACCTGACCAGGATCCTGCAATGCAATACCGAGTGTGGCTCAGGGTTACCGCGAATGGTACTGAAATTTAACCCCGAGCCACACTCGGGAATACTGTCAAGTAGGTTAAATGGACTGTAGTGTGTTTCTGCAAAACTGAAACACACTACAAAATGCATAGGTGTGAACCAGGCCTTAATAATAGGACACTCACCTGTCCCAAGATTCAGAGAGGTGCACAACCGCCGGTTTCTTCACTGGGCTTCGGGCCCTGGTACCAGCATACTAACTGTGGACACCTGTGCAAGCCGTGCTGTGCTATCTGATTGGTCACTGAGGAAGAGCAGAACTTTACTCAAAAGGGGTAGCTCTGCACTTCCTCCTCCTTCCCCCCTCCTGCTTAGGTTTTGGGACAACACTTTTAACAGTATCTAAATCCAAAAACAAAAATGTTATATTTTGCAGCTTACCAATTCTTAGATGTGGAGTCTGCATTCGTTTTTTAAAGAGAAAATATCCTGTGAGCGGCAATTGTGTTAAGAAAAAATGCCTTGTTAAGTTTGGAGGAGAATGGGCAGACTGGTTTGAGATGTTAGAAAGGCAGTAACTCAAATAACCACTCATTAAAACCAAGGTATGGTTGAACCATCTCTGAACGCACAACACGTTGAACCTTGAAGCAGATGGGCTACAACAGCAGAATATCACACCGGATGCCACTCCTGTCAGCTAAGAACAGGAAACTGATTGGAAAAAACATTGCCTGGTCTTTTCTTGGCGCACTTTTATCTGCTGCTCCTGGATGTGCTGGCAGTGTTTTTTTTTTTCCAGCCTGTTTGTGCATGGACACATGGGATAACATGGAGGGGCATTTACCTACAGTAAGCCAGATCTCGATCCGGCTAAGTGCACGAGACCCAAGTAATTGGCTCACGCTGCTGTTAACCACAGCCAGTATGGGAGTGGGAGCCGGAGCAAGGGGGTGGGCGGTTCTCACTGATGCAGAGAGCCAACTCAGGAACGAGCACACACACACGAGTGCCCCCACAGCAAGCAGCTTGCTATGCGGGGCACTTGTCAAAGGGGAGTGGTCCAGAGCACCGGCAAGGGACCCCAAGAAAGGGAGGATCGGAAGCTGCTCTGTGCAAATCACTGCACAGAGCAGGTAAGTATGACAGGTTTTTTTGTTTTTTTTTAATACAAAGTTTTCCTTTACAATAGGGTGACCAGACATCCCCGGTTTCAGGGGACAGTCCCTGGATTGAGCAGACTGTCCCCAGACCAAGTCTGTCCCCGGTTTTCTCACCGGATTGGATTTGAACAGGGGCTGGGACAATTTCAAAGACATTAAGTGCAGAATAAAAAAAAGAAATCTGAATTACACACCTCCACTCCGCCGCTCCTACTAGCTTGGGGGGGGGGGGGGAGGGGTGTGCATTTTTTCCATTATCTGTGCACCTTTCTGATAATCATGTGCTGGTCGGAGAGGAGGGAATATTTTTTCAGTTTCGGGTGCATGCCTATTCCGCTCCACTTCTGTTCTTCTGCCTTGGCTCAAGTCCCGGCCAGCCACATGCCTGCCTATCTCCTTGCCTTCCCTGGCATAGTGATCTTCCTCCGCTCCCCACCCAGTAGTAGCCAGAGCCCGGAGAGTAAGACTTGACAGGCTGTAAGGACGACGGCGACGGGCAGAGAATCGCTGATTGCCGCCATTACTAGTAAAAAAAAAATATGTCCCGGATTTCATTTAAAAAAAACTGGTCACCTTAAAGGGGAGTTCCACCCAAATTTGGAACTTCCGCTTGCATGCCACATTTGGCATGTAATTTTTTTGGGGGGGGAGTGGGGGCTTCAGGAGGAGTGGGACTTCCTGTCCCACTTCCTCCTTCCGCCGAAGGCTGGTAAGGCGATTAAGCTTAATCGCCTTACTGCAGCCCCTCCCCTAGGTGATCGTCTAGGACACGTGACAGGTCCTAGACGATCGCCTGTCGAATCAGCGGCGAGCCGCGCGCACATGCGCAGTGGGAGCCCGGCCGTGAAGCCGAAGGCTATCACGGCGGGTGCCCACAGTAGCAATGAGGATGCCGGCCTGGGAGGGGGGGAGCGGAGCGGAGCCCCGGCCGGCACGTCGCTGGAACGCAGGAGCAGGTAAGTGTGTGTTTATTGAAAGCCAGCAGCTACACTTTTTGTAGCTGCTGACTTTTAATAAACACCAAATTTGGCTGGAACACCCCTTTAATTTACAATCACTTTAAAAACAACCAACAGCAATTTAGAATTCAAGGGAGGAATCAATTCTTGCAGACACAATATCCAGTATGTTTGGACGGTTTATAAATATCCTCCTATGTGTCAGTAAATAGCTTAAAGTTTTACGCTCACCACCCAACTCAGCTCTCCAAAACAACCAATAAAATCATCACTGAAGGCAAACAGCTCAGCATTGAGCCAAGAATGTGCGCTATAAAGACATGACTGTTACAGCAGAGGAAATGCAGTAATGGGTGTGGAATTTACTAAATTTCAACTCATTTGGCAGCAAAGTACCTGCATGTCAATCCACCCATTCATTTAAAGTGACAGCGTCCCACTATTACAGCTCTTGTTTGATCGGGAAAGCTAAACTTACTCTTGGCACATGGATCCTATTCCCTCACCAGTCATAACTATCACCTGAACTGCTCCGTGTCTTTACTAGACATATGTAGTGTTTATTAATCAACAAATCAGGCTGAACTAATACACAGTCGGGGCATTAATGCCCTTCTAATGCAAAATGTGATGGTGGGGGCAGGCAGGGGGCATCTCCATTTGCCCATTACAGTAGTCCGTACAACAAAATGCATAGATTACTGAAACTGCATCAAGTAGAAATCTGACAGTTAAAGCACATCTAAACCCCCCCAAAAATGTCATGTATTGCAGCTTACTAGCTTGTAGATGTAGTAGCTGCATTTATTTTCACTTTTAAAGGGGTTGTAAAGCCTCAAGGTTTTCACCTTAATGCATTTTATGCATAAGTGCTGGTTCACGCCAATAGCGATATCAGACATCGCATGTGATTCACACCGCATAGCTGTCCGGATCACAAGCAATGTTCGATGCAAATTTAGCCATACAATCTAATTCGCATCACATTCGGAACAAATTTGTGCAAGACCCTTTTATTTTGTCCACACCAGAAAGAGGGGGCTGGGGCGTGGCTTACCGTTGCTGTGTGCGTCTGTGGATGCACACAGCCTGGATTGGTCCATCGGTAGCACTTACCCCAGCACCAGCGGCTTCCCAATGTTAGGCAGCGATGGCCTCCCGTTCTCCTGCTCTCCATCACTGGCGGCCTCCTATTCTCCTGCTCCTCACAACGGCGGCTCCCTCTGCTCGGCTTACTTCTGTCTCCTGCTCTCCATCACCAGCAGCCTCCTGTTCTCCCGATCTCCATCACTGGCGGCCTCCCGTTTTCTCCTGCTCTCCATCACTGGCAGCCTCCTGTTCTCCCGCTCTCCATCACTGGCGGCCTCCCGTTTTCTCCTGCTCTCAATCACTGGCGGCCTCCTACTCTCCTGCTCCTCACAACGCCGGCTCCCCCTGCTCAGCGTCCTTCGGTTCTCCTGCTCCTCACAACGGCGGCTCCCTCTGCTCGGCTTACTTCCGTTCTCCTGCTCTCCATCACCAGCAGCCTCCTGTTCTCCCGATCTCTATCACTGGCGGCCTCCCGTTTTCTCCTGCTCTCCATCACTGGCAGCCTCCTGTTCTCCCGCTCTCCATCACTGGCGGCCTCCCGTTTTCTCCCGCTCTCAATCACTGACGGCCTCCTACTCTCCTGCTCCTCACAACACTGGCTCTCCCTGCTCAGCGTCCTTCGGTTCTCCTGCTCTCCACGGCAGCAGCTTTCATTTTCTTCCTCCTCTTTGGTGGCCAATCGGGAGTCTTCTCTTTTCGGACAATTGGAAAGCGGGTCTTACATTTGTTTTTGATTGGCCGGATTGAGGATCATAAATAGGGGGTGGCCGCAGCGCCCATGGACAGATTCATGCTATGCATGAATCTATACATTATGCATATAGGGACGGCGTGGAGAGAGGGGGCCACGTCCAGACGCCCCTAATGAACTGGCACCACCACTGATCAGGAGCGTGCCTGCACAAAGCTTGTTAAAGGGGCACCCAGAGGAAGAAGGAGAGGATTGTTTTGGTGGGGGGACCGCCAAACAGTAAGGCGGTGTACACACTACCGAGGTTCTCGCTGGAAACCAGCGAGAACCTTGCTGGAAGCTGCATTCCAGCGAGGACCTCGGCCGTGTGTACGCTCTCGGCGAGCATCCCGTCGGGAATGCCGTCGAGCAGAAATAGAGAGCATGTTCTCTATTTGCTCGACGGCCCGCCTGGATGAATGGCTGGTTGCCATTCCCGACGGGCGGGTCGCCGATTTCGACGGCCGGCAGAGAACCTCGACGGGCGGAACGATGTGTTCTGCCCGTCGAGGTTCTCTGCCGTGTGTACACGGCCTAAGGGATATTTCTGTGCAATATTATTGCACAGAACAAGTAAGTATGATTCATTTAAAAAAATGTTGCCTTTAATATCACTTCAGGAACATTAGAGAAAATAGATTACCACTATAGGATAGGAATATTTGGCCAGGAAGGGAAATATTAGGAGGCTCTAATAGGCTTCAAAAAAGGGTGGGCTCGGGACGTAGAGAGTGCGCCCTGATCCCACCCAATTGTGAAACCATAGCAAATGAATTTTGACACTACAGTGCCTCCCCGCCAATCAGGAGGCAGGTCATGAGGCCTGTTTCCCAATCGGCCAAAGCAACAGACGATCCAATTGGATGTGGCACTTTGGCAAACGAAGAACGCATGAGGCACTGTGGAGGAATGGAGGAGAGTGGAGACACAAGAGGATCCTCTCCACAGCCCGGTAAGTGCGGGACATGGTGGGGGGGGGGGGTTCATTGCCATCAGTGGTGCGGCTAGCCCCATGCTAGGGGAGGCGTGTGCTGTCAGTACCACACTATCTGTAATGCTGGGCTATATACACACACTATCTGTATTCCTAGGCTATATTCACTATCTGTATTGCTGGACTATATACCCTGTCCTGTGAGGCTGGTCTATATACTCTGTCCTGTGAGGTTGGTTTATATACTCTGTCCTGTGATGCTGGGGCTATATACCCTGTCCTGTGAGGTTGGTTTATATACTCTGTCCTGTTATGCTGGGGCTATATACCCTGTCCTGTGAGGCTGGTCTATATACTCTGTCCTGTGATGCTAGGGCTATATACTCTGTCCTGTGATGCTGGGGCTATATACTCTGTCCTGTGATGCTGGGGCTATATACTCTGTCCTGTGATGCTAGGGCTATATACTCTGTCCTGTGATGCTGAGCTGTATACGCCTGACACTACTGGTGGAATACAGGGGACGTAGTGGGTGGATTCTGTAAGCGGTGGGGCTTCCGAGCAGTGGGAGGGGTCTAAAAGGAAGGGCGGGGTCTGGCACCACCCCATCCTAAAACTTCACCAGCCACCACTGCTATTGGGCTACTGTCTTTTGAAAAATATTTAATAGGGATGAGCTTAGGTTCAGCTCCAGGTTCGGCCTGAACCCATGTGCAACCAAGCCTGGAAGGCAGATGTCAGTGCTGGGACAAATACCTACAGGCGGGTGATTCCCCACCCCCACAGCTTGTGACATCACTGACCTAATATGATCATGTGGTCACATTAGGTAAGTGATACATCTAGGAGGGTAGCCACATAACACATACAGTATAGTTGGACCATGTGTAGCCAGCATAGCCACCCTGAAAAAGGAATGGAGATGAGCAGATTTTTAAGATATACCCAATATTGCCAAAAGTATTGGGACGCCTGCCTTTATTGCCAAAAGTAATAAATGATGTCACAGGCATCATAGGGGAACCTCCCATGTGCAGGTGATTGACTGGCAATGACAGTCAACTTCCAGATTTGGAGCAAAGCCAAGTTCATCGCTGGAATTCTACTTTAATAACCTCCAACAAAGCGAACGTTCATGACATCATCTGAACAGATGTAAGTAGAAGAAGTAGAAGTAGAAGCCGCAATAAATCATTACATGCATAATGGAATTTTTTCTCCCTCTTAAGCAAATCTGAAGTATTTTTTTTTTTAAAACAAGAACAAACAGGATCACAACAGAAAAAACAACTTAGCTGCACAAACAAAATAATGGAAGATGAAAGAAGAGGGATACACCTTAAAACAAAAATATTGCACTGTAATTGCCTATTGTAATGTAATTAAAGGAAGCTAAATGAAAACAAATAATGGCAACAAAGCTTCTCTTTGGTAATTTGTATAATTGCAGCTTCTCCTTCCATTCCATCACTGACAGATTACCCGTGCTTCACATGTCCATAGGGAGGCCGGGATACAGGCTTCTCTGGCTCTTGTAGCATCAAACAGGGAAGGATGAGACGCACACTGTGCTGCAATGCCCATCAGGGAAGGATGAGACGCACACTGTGCTGCAATGCCCATCAGGGAAGGATGAGACGCACACTGTGCTGAAATGCCCATCAGGAAGGATGAGACGCACACTGTGCTGCAATGCCCATCAGGGAAGGATGAGACGCACACTGTGCTGCAAATGCCCATCAGGAAGGATGAGACGCACACTGTGCTGCAATGCCCATCAGGGAAGGATGAGACGCACACTGTGCTGCCCATCAGGGAAGGATGAGACGCACATCTGCAATGCCCATCAGGGAAGGATGAGACGCACACTGTGCTGCAATGCCCATCAGGGAAGGATGAGACGCACACTGTGCTGCAATGCCCATCAGGGAAGGATGAGACGCACACTGTGCTGCAATGCCCATCAGGGAAGGATGAGACGCACACTGTGCTGCAATGCCCATCAGGGAAGGATGAGACGCACACTGTGCTGCAATGCCCATCAGGGAAGGATGAGACGCACACTGTGCTGCAATGCCCATCAGGGAAGGATGAGACGCACACTGCAATGCCCATCAGGGAAGGATGAGATGCACACTGTGCTGCAATGCCCATCAGGGAAGGATGAGACGCACACTGTGCTGCAATGCCCATCAGGGAAGGATGAGACGCACACTGTGCTGAAATGCCCATCAGGGAAGGATGAGACGCACACTGTGCTGCAATGCCGATCAGGGAAGGATGAGACGCACACTGTGCTGCAATGCCGATCAGGGAAGGATGAGATGCACACTGTGCTGCAATGCCCATCAGGGAAGGATGAGACGCACACTGTGCTGCAATGCTCATCAGGGAAGGATGAGACGCACACTGTGCTGCAATGCCCATCAGGGAAGGATGAGATGCACACTGTGCTGCAATGCCCATCAGGGAAGGATGAGACGCACACTGCTGCAATGCCCATCAGGGAAGGATGAGACGCACACTGTGCTGCAATGGGGAAGGATGAGATGCACACTGTGCTGCAATGCCCATCAGGGAAGGATGAGACGCACACTGCTGCAATGCCCATCAGGGAAGGATGAGACGCACACTGCTGCAATGCCCATCAGGGAAGGATGAGACGCACACTGCTGCAATGCCCATCAGGGAAGGATGAGACGCACACTGCTGCAATGCCCATCAGGGAAGGATGAGACGCACACTGTGCTGCAATGCCCATCAGGGAAGGATGAGACGCACACTGCTGCAATGCCCATCAGGGAAGGATGAGATGCACACTGTGCTGCAATGCCCATCAGGGAAGGATGAGACGCACACTGTGCTGCAATGCCCATCAGGGAAGGATGAGACGCACACTGTGCTGCAATGCCCATCAGGGAAGGATGAGACGCACACTGTGCTGCAATGCCCATCAGGGAAGGATGAGACGCACACTGTGCTGCAATGCCCATCAGGGAAGGATGAGACGCACACTGTGCTGCAATGCCCATCAGGGAAGGATGAGACGCACACTGTGCTGCAATGCCCATCAGGGAAGGATGAGACGCACACTGCTGCAATGCCCATCAGGGAAGGATGAGACGCACACTGCTGCAATGCCCATCAGGGAAGGATGAGACGCACACTGTGCTGCAATGCCCATCAGGGAAGGATGAGACGCACACTGTGCTGCAATGCCCATCAGGGAAGTATGAGACGCACACTGTGCTGCAATGCCCATCAGGGAAGGATGAGACACACTGCTGCAATGCCCACTGTGCTGCAATGCCCATCAGGGAAGGATGAGACGCACACTGTGCTGCAATGCCCATCAGGGAAGAATGAGACGCACACTGCTGCAATGCCCATCAGGGAAGGATGAGACGCACACTGCTGCAATGCCCATCAGGGAAGGATGAGACGCACACTGCTGCAATGCCCATCAGGGAAGATGAGACGCACACTGTGGCAATGCCCATCAGGGAAGGATGAGACGCACACTGTGCTGCAATGCCCATCAGGGAAGAATGAGATGCACACTGTGCTGCAATGCCCATCAGGGAAGGATGAGACGCACACTGTGCTGCAATGCTCATCAGGGAAGGATGAGACGCACACTGTGCTGCAATGCCCATCAGGGAAGAGACGCAGAATGGATGAGACGCACACTGCTGCAATGCCCATCAGGGAAGGATGAGACGCACACTGTGCTGCAATGCCCATCAGGAAGGATGAGACGCACACTGTGCTGCAATGCCCATCAGGGAAGGAGATGCACACTGTGCTGCAATGCCCATCAGGGAAGGATGAGACGCTGCAATGCCCATCAGGGAAGGATGAGACGCACACTGTGCTGCAATGCCCATCAGGGAAGGATGAGACGCACACTGTGCTGCAATGCCCATCAGTGAGACGCACACTGCTGCAAATGGGAAGGATGAGACGCACACTGTGCTGCAATGCCCATCAGGGAAGAATGAGATGCACACTGTGCTGCAATGCCCATCAGGGAAGGATGAGACGCACACTGTGCTGCAATGCTCATCAGGGAAGGATGAGACGCACACTGCTGCAATGCCCATCAGTGAGACGCACAAGGGAAAGGATGAGACGCACACTGCTGCAATGCCCATTTGTGCAGAAGTCAATCCAAATGAATGGGCTAAAATACACAAGAACAGGTACATTGTGGAAATGTGTTGGAGAGCCATTTCAAAAAGAATGGCAGAACGATGCGCCATTGGCCTATACATTGGGGTGGATTTACCAAAGCAAAGAGCCTGTGCACATGCACTCATTTTCCCCAGAGCTTCGGAAATGTGGTGAAGCTTCACTTTGTACAGAATACCCAGTCAGATGCAAAGGATGCACCGATACCAGTTTAACCTCCCTGGCGGTATGATTCTTTCAGATTTTAGGTGCTGAAAGCGGTACCATTATTTGCAAGGGAATTTGGCGTTTTATACTGTAGGCTTGTAATTCTTAGGAATAACTCACTTAAATCTGACCAAACAAGAGTCTAATAGGCATCCCGGGTATGAAATTAAAAAAAAAAAAATATATATAAATTATAATATAATAAATAATTATAAATAATTCTAACAAATACTAATATAATTATAATACAAATTATTCAATAATGTAATCAAAACAAAAACACTGAAATTTGCTCAGTTGCAGAATTGTCGCTGTCATTACTTTTATTTTTTTTTATGACGAATTTCCCCACAAATCGCTATGGCTCAATTCTGCAAGTGATTATAATTTATTATCGCTGTTTTCTAGCTGCTCTAAAACCATTTTTGCCATAAAGGGACACTTTTGGTTGCTATGGACAATCTACAGTTTGCAGGGAGAAAGAACAGTTTTTATTATATAAAAGAACATGCAGGACACTGGGCAGACCACAAGGGGGGTGTGTATTTTTTACATACAGTACTGTAATCTATAAGATTACAGTATACTGTATGTAATGTGTTTGTTTACTTTTTTGAATTTGGCGCCGATCTCCGCCCCTGTGCGTCGTAACATCGCAGGGAACGGAGCTCGACGGCACACGGGGACACTGTGTGAATCGAGCGAGCACCCGCTCGCTCACACAGCGCGGATGCATCGCTGGATCCACGGACAAGGTGTGAAAGCTGCGAGGCGAGCCTGAGTCTGACTCGGGGTTACCGATCGCAGCATAAAAATCTAACCCCGAGTCAGACTCGGGAATACCGCCAGGGGGGTTAAGACCGAGTACGAGATACTTTTCCTCAAGTACTCGCTGATACCAATTACCGATACCTATTTTTTTATTTAATTTATGTTTTTAAAACTGTACCTTTAACTTCAACTGGGGTTGCGGGAGCTGCTGGTGCCGCCGGATGGATAGCCGTGCGCAAGGGGTGTGCCAGGTGTGCTTGGGCACACCCTTACACCTGGACATGGCCCCATCAATTGCCATCTACCCATCGATTGTGGGCAGTGGTCCTTCCTTGCTGACCCCCAGAACCTGGGCAGGAGGGGCGGCGGGGGTGTAATTTAGTTAAACCGGTCTACATTTTCTGTAAACTTCTCCTCCTTTCCCTCTGGCTGACATTCAGTTGCCCCAGGAGGAAAATACAGGGGAACGTTACCAATATATGCCACCCGCCACCCCTCCTGTCCCTGTTCCTCTTTTTTCTGCTGCCCAGGTCCCCCTGTGAGCTCCCCTGGTCCCAAACCCCCCCCCCCATTGTTTCAGAATAGAAAGCGGGGAAGAGGCCAGTAAATATAACACATGCATATATGTGTTGGAGCTTTGAGGTGCACACCCTAATGCAAAAGGCTGCGCACACCTATGGCCAAATGTCAGATGAAAGATGCCCCAGGACACCTATCCCTACACGCGGCGATGGAGTCTCCTCTCCAGCCCTTCCTGGTCAGTTAACCCAGTCTCCGCCCCACAGCCCTGAAGGCCGTGCAATGAAATGAATGGGTGTCTGTCATGCAACTTTGCAGTCCCAAGTCGCACAAGTGCAAACCGAGCCTTAAGGGTGCCTACGCATGTATGGGAAACCTCCACACGTCGGTTCCTAAAGGCTGGGCAGAGCACTTCAGTGCATCTGTGCACACCATGGCTCGACAAAATCCGGGCGTCTGGACGCAATTGCGACAAGAAATTGTGACCTGGCTCCCAGGGAAGCTTAGGCCTGCAGAAGGCCGCAAAGCCGCGGCCTCAATAAGCGGCCGGCGCGGGCCTGCCGCGATCGCGCTGCGCCTGCCGGTAATTGAGGCCACGCCCACGGCCTTCTGCAGACCTAAGCTTCCTTCTGTGGTCTGGCGCCATCTTGTGGTGGCCGTTGGCATTACAAGTAGTTACATTACAAGTAGCAAAAACAGCAGTTCTAATGTGCTTTTCACTGTTTTCACTGCCATCTCCTTCCC
This sequence comes from Rana kukunoris, assembly GCA_029574335.1. Classification (NCBI taxonomy): domain Eukaryota; kingdom Metazoa; phylum Chordata; class Amphibia; order Anura; family Ranidae; genus Rana; species Rana kukunoris. The sequence continues at coordinate 63,396,934 of CM056049.1, forward strand.
TCTAATTAGAACCCCCAAACATTATATATATTTTTTATTTTAACACCCTAGAGAATAAAATGGCGGTCGTTGCAATACTTTCTGTCACACCGTATTTACGCAACGTTCTTACAAGAGCACTTTTTTTGGGGGGGGGGGGGAATACACTTTTTTTAATTAAAAAAGAAAACAGTAAAGTTAGCCCTTTTTTTTTTATATTGTGAAAGATAATGTTATAATTATTTATCTTGCTCTATAAATCGCGGCGATACCTCACATGTGTGGTTTGAATACCGTTTACATATGTAGGCGCTACTCACGTATGCGTTTGCTTCTGCGCACAAGCTTGGCGGTACAGGGTGCGTTTTTTGGCTCCTGGCTCCTAGATTCCAAGCAAATTTGTCAAACCCTGGTGCACACGCTGGATTTTTAAAGATTGGCGGTGCTGAAAAGGGGTAAGGGACGATGTAAAATTACAGGAGGACTGAAGTTCCTCTTTAGAACGATCACTTGAGAAGGTTGGGTATTTTCCTGATTGATGTACGAATGAGAAATTTTTGACATAAAGGAGAAAATGGCACAAAACAAATGGGTACATGCAGTTTAATGGGATGTTTTGTTTTTTAACTAGAACCCCAGTTTCTTTAGGCTACAGATCTAGATGTTCCATTATTTATGTGCAAGAAATGTAATAAAATGTAATAAAATAAGAACATAGAAACATGTCCATGTACCATTTGCAGTAGTCATGAAAACAAGGCTGGGAATAAAATAGCTCGTCATTGTTTCCATAAGAAAGCCAACATGGAAAGATTGGTAAAGTGACATCATTTCCATCCACTTTCCTCAGGAGTTTATTCTGTGTGAATATCTGATTTCCACTTTCAGCCCCCTCTATTTACCTACAAAATCCGATGCACCCAGAGCCAGGTATATTGTAAACGTACCTTGTACATAAATATATCTTCCCAACTTATTGTTACTGCGTTACAGTTATTTTATTTTTATTTTTTGTTGTAGTTGCAATTGGAGGTTGTTCTCCAGCCTGTATGTCTTTATTCTTTAATCCAATAAAAACCAATTTGAAAACAAAATAAATATATCTTCCCGTATTTTCACATCCTCAGAGCTGGTCAGAAGCTCCTGGTGAAAATTGCCGGTCGGAGGTGACGTGGTTGGTGTCATCGGGAATGTATGTATAAGGCACTTTTAATGTTACTTTAATATACTAAATAAAGTACACAGAGTTCTCATTCTACATATCTCTAATACAAGTCTAAAACAGTGCAATCCGCCCCGACCTGCCATGACGTTTGAATTACAAAGCCGGACTCCAAATAATTCGATCCCACAAACACTTTGGAGAAAATGAGAATGTGCCGAGACGTCATCTGTCTTCAGAACCATTAGTGTCCCCTATTCTGGCAGTTATAAACTACGGCAACAAACATATTACACTGCGGTCATCACCTGCACCGTACTGGCTCCCAGAATGTTGAGTATGCAGTATTTATATACAAAATTATATTATTATTAAAGGCATCAGCCAAATCCTATTTGCTGCTTCATTGTACAGCATATTTAATATGATACAGGAGGCTTCACTGGTACCCTATTGGCTCCCTCACTGTACAGTACACCATATAAAGACCTCACATGATTCTTTTTGTACAATGTACAGTACAAGCATTACGGACTCCTTTTTTGCTCTTTAATTGTACAGTATACAGTACAAGTAGGGTTGTCCCAATACCACTTTTTTTAGGACCGAGTACAAGTACGGATACTTTTTTTCATGTACTCGCCGATACCGAATACCGATACTTTTTCTTAAATGTGTCCCCCCACATATGCAGCCATGTCCCCCCATAAATGCAGCCATGTCCCCCCATAAATGCAGCCATGTCCCCCCACATATGCAGCCATGTCCCCCCATAAATGCAGCCATGTCCCCCACATATCCAGCCATGTCCCCCACATATCCAGTCATGTCCCCCACATATCCAGCCATGTCCCCAAACATATCCAGCCATGTCCCCAAACATATCCAGCCATGTCCCCAAACATATGCAACCATGTCCCCCAAACATATGCAGCCATGTCCCCAAACATATGCAGCCATGTCCCCAAACATATGCAGCCATGTCCCCAAACATATTGCAGCCATGTCCCCAAACATATTGCAGCCATGTCCCCAAATATATGCAGCCATGTCCCCAAACATATTGCAGCCATGTCCCCAAACATATGCAGCCATGTCCCCAAATATATGCAGCATGTCCCCAAACATATTGCAGCCATGTCCCCAAATATATGCAGCCATGTCCCCCATGCAGCCATGTCCAAACATGCAGCCATCCCCAAACATATTGCAGCCATGTCCCCAAACATATTGCAGCCATGTCCCCAAATATATGCAGCCATGTCCCCAAACATATTGCAGCCATGTCCCCAAACATATTGCAGCCATGTCCCCCCACATATTGCAGCCATGTCCCCCCACATATTGCAACCATGTCCCCCATATACGCAGCTATGTCCCCCACATATGCAGCCATGTCCCCCACATATGCAGCCATGTCCCCCCACATATATCCAGCCATGTCCCCAAACATATTGCAGCCATGTCCCCACATATGCAGCCATGTCCCCCCACATATATCCAGCCATGTCCCCAAACATATGCAGCCATGTCCCCAAACATATTGCAGCCATGTCCCCCATATACGCAGCCATGTCCCCCATATACGCAGCCATGTCCCCCATATACGCAGCCATGTCCCCCATATACGCAGCCATGTCCCCCACATATATCCAGCCATGTCCCCAAACATATTGCAGCCATGTCCCCCGTACCTAAATGATGCCGCCGCCGCGTTAATCACCGTGTGGGGAACATTACAGTCAGCTTTCGTTTGAATAGCTGTTTTCCCTGCCGTGCCGTGTATAGAGACACTCCCCCTTGCTCGGGATTGGACAGATCCGTCCAATCCCGAGCAAGGGGGAGTGACGCGGCGCGGCGGGGAAAACAGCTATTCAAACGAAAGCTGACTGTAATGTTCCCCGCACGGTGATTAACGCGGCAGCGGCGGCTTTGCGATACACGGCGGCGGCAGGTTTGCGATATACGGCGGCGGCGGCGGGGGGGGGGGGGGAGTATTCTATTCAGGCATCGGGGGTATTTGCGGGAGTACAAGTACTCCCGCAAATACTCGGTATCGTTCACGATACCGACACTGGTATCGGTATCGGGACAACCCTAAGTACAAGCATTACTGACTCCCTCTTTGCTCCTTCATTGTACAGTATACATTACAAGCATTACTGGCTTCTCATCTGCTCCCCATTGTGGAGCATACAGTACAAATCTTAATGATCTTTCATTGGCTCGCTCATTTCAGTATATACAGTACACAAGCCACCAATTCCCATTGCTTCCTCATTGCCGTATATATGCAGACATCACATGTTTCCCATTGGTTCATTCATTGTACAATGTACAGTACAGACATCACCTGTTCCCCATTGGCTTTCTTGTTGCACAGTACAAAGTACAGATACCTGTATAAAGTACAAGCATTCCCTGCACTGCACTGGCTTCTCCATTGCATTGTATACAGTACAGGCATTACCTGCTCCCCACTGACTTCCTCATTGTATGGTATATGGTACAGAAATTACCTACACCAGGGACGTGCATTCAGGGGAGGCAGAGCCACAAACATTAAAAACAAAACATTGAGCTTCGAGGGTCGTAGCTCGGCGACCTGGGGTCACAGAGACCCCAAGTGGTATACGTAGCTGAAGTCCTACCCAACCACTGGTCAAAATTTGGGGCTCCTGCGACCTATGGTTCCAGAGATAGGGGGCTCCTTGCACAGCCTGTCAGAAGCTACATACAGAGTGGCTAGTTTAAATAAAAGCTGGCACACTTTGTTTGCCACAGACTAAAGTCCTGTACACACGCTCGGTTTTCTCGAAGGTAAAAAGTCCTCCGAGAAAACGAGGGGAAAGCCGAGAACACGGCAGGAAAACTGCCATGGAGCTTTGGCCTGGAATCCCGGCCATGTGTATGCTCCATCGGCACTGCCTCACAGTCTTTCCCATAGGTAAGTAGTAGATCTGGCGGAAAAAAGCAGGTTCTCTCATTTTCCGAAGGGATTTCCAGCTGTTTTCCTGATAGGACACACGTCCGGTTTTCCCAGCCAAAAGCTCTCCTGGCAGTTTTCCTGCGGGGAAAAAAACGGTCGTGTGTACGAGATTTAAGAGGATGAGCTCACAGTGCCTCTCACTTCTTGGCAGAAGCACTGAGCTCAATGGACAGCTTGGAGTCTTGGCCCAATGGTAAAGTACCATTGGGCCAAGCTGTCCAACAAAAATGCTGCTGTGGAGTTTCTTTCTGAGGCTCACACGACCGAGGTACACACGACCAGCGAGAACCTTCTCGCTGGAAACCAGCGAGAACCTGCATGGAAGCTGCAAGCGAGGACCTCGGCCGTGTGTACACTCTCGGCGAGCTTCCCGTCGGGAAGCCCGTCGAGCAGAAATAGAGAGCACGCTCTCTATTTGCTCGACGGCCCGCCTGGAAGAATGGCTGGTTGCCATTCCCGACGGGCGGTTCACCGATTTCGACGGCCGGCAGGGAACCTCGACGGGCGGAACGATGTGTTCTGCCCGTCGAGGTTCCCTGCCGTGTGTACGCGGCCTGACTGCAGTGTCAAATTCACTGCTTCATGAATAAAAAAATAAAAAAATAAACACTAAAGTTAGCCCAATATTTTTGTATAACCTGAAAGATACTGCTGCGCAAAGTAAATAGATAACTAACATTGCGCACACTTGTAGAATGGCGCCAAACTTTAGTACTTAAAGTGGTTGTAAACCCACTTTTTTTACTTTTACCTACAGGTAAGGCTTACCTGTAGGTATAAAGAATATCTCCTAAACCTGTACGGTTTAGGAGATATTCCCCTCGCAATGCGATTGCAGCGGCGCATGCGCAGGGGATATCCACGGAGAAAGGACCGGCAGCCGCGACCCATTGCCGATTAGAAATCTCCCGCGTGCACGCGCGGGAGTGACGTCATCGCCGCTCCAGCCAATCACAGCGCTGGAGCGGCGATACCCGGAAGACACGCCGGAGCAAGATGACATCTCGCTCGTGGACCAGGTAAGTGTTCTTCACCTCGTTCTGAGGTAAGTATTTCATAATCAGCTAGTATGCGATGCATACTAGCTGATTATGCCTTTTGCCTTACAGGTTTCCAAAAAAAAAAAAATTGTATATGCGGTTTACAACCGCTTTAAAAATCGTCAAAGGCGACGCTGTAAAAATCTTTACAGGTTACATGTTTTGAGTTACAAAGGTCTAATGCTATAATTATTAGCGGCGTATGTAACCTGTGTGTATCTGGCCCTGATACTAGCCAGTTCCAGTGCCTCACCAGCCACTGACCTCACCGCACATCCCTGGTGCACAGTGTCCTGTGGCTCAAGAGGATATAGAGAACTGAGAAGGATAAATGTGAGAAGATGGGGAGCTATGGCAGGTTAGGATTTTGGGTGTGTAACCCCCATCACTGGGGAAGAAGAGGCAAGAAGGGCTCCAGATTTTAGTTTAGTCAATGCCTTGGAAATGGGAGTCGCCAAACGGATCCGTTCATTTCAGCTCAGCAGATGGTTATTAATTAGGACATTTTCAACTGCAGTTTGAAATGATCTGTTTGGTTTCCAAGGGCAACACATAGAAGCTAAGACAGACACTTTGATAAATGCGGCCCAATAAGATTTTTAATAGATTTTATTTTGATGGCGCTACAATTGTTTAATTGGCTTGTTAAAACAGAAGGTGGCCAGGGGCTTTCATTTTGAGGTGACACAACATATGTCACTTTAATGTCTTTACAATAAAAAATTGATATTGCCATTAGCTTCTGCTTTAAAAGCCTTAGCCATTAGCCCTCAGCCACGAGAAATTATTTCTTCTTATATACAGTATATGTGGCCTTTTCAGTAAAATCATAGATGGTCATCTGATCACCAATGTAATTGGGGCCTTTATCCCACTGATGTGTAAAGGGGACCCTTCTTTCACTGGCTATCTACGTAAGTGGCCCTTCTTCACCTACCTCCAATGTAAGTGGGTAAGTGGGCACTATAGTTTTCACTGTCTTTGTTTCTTTTCTTGCCATTAATATCGCTGAAAATAATTGTGTCACATATAGCAGCTCTGGGAGACAAATATACAAAGTATGCCACCTCTCTTATTCTTTAAAATGTCTTATTTTTAGTTGTCCATTATTCGGCATCGGTTCGGGACCGATACCAAGTTTTGCGGGAGTACTTGTACTCGCCCAAATGCTCCCGAACCTAAATAGAATACTTTTTTTGTATTTAACATGTTCTGTGAAAATTCTTTGAGTTTTTTACTTGCGTGACAAGCAAATAAAACTTTTTACTTTTTATTCTTTTATAATGTCTTAAGTTAGAGTTCTTCAATTTCTAAAGAATTCCTTAGCTGTATTGTGGTTTGAAAACTGTCACATGACATTTAAAAAAAAGTATCGGTATTCGGTATCCCAGACTGAAAAAAAAGTCGGTACTTGTACTCAGTCTAAAAAAGGGTATCGGGACAACCCTAATTATTAGTATTATTATTTTTTGCTTTAAAAAACAAACATGTTATATACTTATCTACTCGAAGCAATGAATTGCACAGAGTGGCCCCAGACTTCCTCTTCTGGGGTCTCCCGCCGGCATTTTGTCTCCTCCTTTTCAGTGTCTGCCCCCATAGCAAGCCGCTTGCTATGGGGAGAGACCTGTGGGCTCCCTCCTAAGCCGGGCTGTGTGCACCCATAGACACACACAGCCTGGCTCAGCCCTGCCCCTGTTCTCTGCTTTAAGGATTTGAATGCCAGCAACAGGAGCCAATGGCTCCCTCTGCTGCCGGTCTGTCATGTTAATGCAGGGAGAGAGAAGAAAGGCAGTAGAGACAAATACAGCGTTGGATCGAGTAAGGACTCAGGTAAGTATTTAGGGGGTGAGAGAGAAATACTGCTGATGGCACATTTTTTACCGTAATGCCGTGGTCATCAACCCTATCTTCAGGACCCACTAACAGGCCAGATGTTATGTATTACCTTGGGGAGATGCAGATTAAAGTACTGCAATCACTGAGCAGCAAATGATATCACCTGTGATGTATTTCTGTTATCTTGCAAACCTGGCCTGTTAGTGGGCCATGGGGACAGGGTAGGTGACCACTGCCCTAATGCATAGAATGCATTAAGATAAAATGTCTTGGCATTAAAACCACTTTAATTTATTCTTTTATCTCCAACTTACTGTTCACACTTATGTACCTTGAGGTGTAGATATGCTAATTATATGCTAAGTGTACCCCCCCCCCCCCGGGTCTACTGGGAGCAAGGAGGTACCTCCAGAGATAGGGGGCAAGCTTACATTCACCCCATGGTTAGGGTTAGGGGAGGTTTCAGATACCATGTACAGATCACTTACAGACTCCTTGAATCCAAAGGTAAGACGGCTTTCTCTTTTAGAAGATCTTTACTACCTGGATAGGCCTCTCACACAGACCTAGCAGCTGGTAGAACTCCTGGACAAGCCTCTCTCACAGACTTGGCAGCTAGGAGCCAATTACCACGGTTTAGATTGTAGACTAGAATTCAGCGTCACAGTGTCAGAACCTTAAAGCCACCCGGCGACACTGCAAGAGTAATTTAGATATAAGTGTGTCCTCCAAACGAGTCACCAGGCCCTCCTGAGAGACCGGCCTTCAGTCTGGCTCTCTCCAGCAAGGGTCCTCCCCTGGATCTCCTCAGCTTGGCTCGGCTTCTTCCACATAGGCAAGACATCCTAAGGACCACCATAGGATTAGTAGGCCCCAGACAAGGGTTCTGGGCCTACTTGCAGAACTCAGAGCAACACATCCTCAAGCCAGGAGGGCCCCGAGGTAAGAGAATGAGAGCACATGGCTCTGCCCAATAAATACCCCCTTCCCAGAATGCACAGTGGCCAGGAACCTCCTTCTGGGCTGTTCTGGTAAAAGAATATTAATTACATAGCTTAACCTAGTTGTAATTCTCATATTGGCCTGTGGTACCAGTGACACCTACTGGCAATAGTGAGAAATACACAAATCAGTTAAAGGGGTTGTAAAGGTTTGTTTTTTATTTTCTTAAGCTAGAGCATTGTTGGTTCACTTACATCTTCCTTCCATTTCCCTTCTAAATTTTTTTTTTTCTTTGTCTGAATTTCTCACTTCCTGTTTCTCCTCAGTAAGCTTGCCCCCATCATCCGAGCTGTTCTGGCTGGGGGATAGTTAGTGTGCTCGCCTCCTACCTTGGGACTACATCCTTGCGGGGAGACGCAGAACGGCTCGCACAGCGTCTCCCCGCCAGTGTTGTCAGTAACGGCGATAAAGTAAACGCCGTTACTTAACGCAGTTACTTTTGAGGGAAACGAGTAATCTAACTGATTACTCTTCCCCTCATGGTAAAGCCGTTCCCATTACTTGGGCGGCGTTACCGCAATTACATCTACCGCCACTAGATGGCAGAGTAATTGCTTCTGCATCACGGGGGTACCACCCAGGCCCCTCAGCGGATGAACTGCCCTCAGTAGAGCCCCCCGTGTACACGAAGCAGGAGGTCTCCTCCACCGTAGGCCCTTCCCCCCTCACAGTACCGACCAAACCCCTTCTTCTCCTTCCCTGCCTTCTCCCGTCACACCGACAGCCAGCTCTATGGCCCTGCGAGGAACAACACAGGACTTCTCCTACATCGGTGCGGGCGGGGACCGCACACTAACTATCCAGCTAGGTAGCCGTACGGCGCGCGGTGCTTCGCTGCCTCTGCTGGTGAATCCTATGGTTGGCGGAGGTTCCTTGATGTACAAAACTCATCCACAGACTACCAGAACATCAGTATCTGTGACAAAGGAGCTTACAGTCTATTCCCCCCACCATACATAATTATTATGAGGCAATAAAGAAGAAAAAAAGCCTTGTAGACAGTAAGGCTGCAGTAACACCTGCGCAACACAATGTGTCACTTTTTTGTGTTGTCTTCTGCACATTCATTGCGCAACAGTATATGACAGTCAGGTTTTTTTTTTAGCGGTGAGCCTCGCGCATATTTGTAAAGTGTCTTATGGCGCCTTTTTTCACACATGTCCAAGAACATAGAGGCGTGAATGGATCTCCAGTGATGAGAACGTAGAACGTAATTGCATTGTAGAATATTTTAAAAAAAAGTCACAATTACTTTGCTAAATAACTAATTACCTTTTCAATGTAGTAACTGAGTCACTAACGCAATTACTTTTTCGGAGAAGTAATTTGTACCTGTAACTAATTACTTTTTTAAAGTAAGATGAGCAACACTGCTCCTCGCAGGCATGTAGTCCCAAGGGAGGGGGCGAGCATGCTGACTAACCCCTAGCCAGAACAGCTCAGATGATGGGGGCAAGCTTACTGAGGAGAAACCAGAAGTGAGAAATTCAGACAAAGAAAAAAAAAACATTTAGAAGGGAAATCGAAGGAAAACGTAAGTAAACCATGCACTGCACTAGCTTAAAGAAACCTATTTAGAAAATAAAAACGAACCTTTACAACCCCTTTAAGTTTAGAGCAGAACCAAATGAACTATACAATCAAATCTGAGCTGTTAACAGCTCAGCCAAAAACTAAATTTACACTATAGCCCCAATTTTAGGAACAAGGGGCTACACAATGGTTCTCTGAGACCTGAAAGGTACTTCAAGGGTTCCTCCATGATAAAACAGTTGAGAAAAGCTAGTCAGTCTATGTGTTTCATAAAGCTCTATGGGATTAGTCATAATGATAAAATAAGAAATAATACATTATACAAAAATGGAAACGTATGCCTCGTTTTGTAACCATTGTGAATAGGATCACCAAGAGGTAGAGGACTTGATGTCTCAGTAGACCTACCAGAACAAATGCACTTTGGCAATCAGGAAATTTCGTTTTTCTTCTATTTATCCAATATTAAGTGTGTCAGTTGCAGAATATTCCATCAGCATCTTGACAACCTGCAGAAGCACATCATTTAGTTCTGGTAGAGATGCAGGAACACAAATCATACAGACGGGACTGATGTGCTGACTTCCTATTATGACAGCTGAGAGCACTCAGTTAGGAATCTGCTTATATGAATTACAATATGAATCACACAACGCATGTGAAAAAATGCAGGAAATGTCTGATACAACGAGGAGCAGATCGCAGTGTAAATTAGGGGTTACAAATACAAAATAATGTATAAAACATAAGAGTGGCGTTTCATATAAACAGGGCAGGACTTAGGGTGGTGGGGGCCCCTGGGGGGCGCATTCATTAATGCAGGGGGGGGGCGAATTGAAGTTGTTGAGCGGGGGTGCGCATTAAAGTTGTTGAGCGGGGGGGGGGGGGGCGAATTGAAGTTGTTGTTGACCGGGGGGGCATTAAAGTTGTTGAGCGGGGGGGTGCACCTTAAAGTTGTTGGACGGGGGTGACTCTCATCTGTGCACGGAATAAAAATTCTGGGCCCTTTAATAAAAAAATAAAAAAAATAAACATTTATAAAAAATATTAAGAAAATGTAAATATTTTTATTAAAAAAAGGGGGGTTGCCATCCAGGGGCCCTGGAGACCTCTGGGGCCTTTAATAATAATAATAATAATAAATATATATATATATATATTAGAGCTGCACGATTAATCGTCAATAATCGTTATCGCGATCTTTTTTCCGTTGCGATACTTGATACAGGGTTTCAGGATCTTTCACATGAATATAATTTTCTCTCTGCACTTTGGTATGCAAAGAATTTCCTGTCTGCTCTCAGCCAAAAGTCAGTCTGGGCAATCTGCCAAGTTTTGGAAACATTCTTTATCAGTGGAAAGTTAAGTCTAAACATTGTATCTGTTCAAAGGAATTAACTTCTTCTGTATGTAAATTAGGAATTTTTAACCACTTAAACACCAAACCTTTTTCTGACAGCTCTTTTCAAGTTAAAATCATTATTTTTTTTTGCTAGAAAATTACTTAGAACCCCCAAAGATTATATCATTTTTTAGTAAAGACCTTGGCCTAGAGAATAAAATGGCGGTTGTTGCAATATTTTATGTTGCACTGTATTTGCGCAGCAGTCTTTTTAAATGCATTTTTTTGGAAAAAAAATTATTTAATGAATTAAAAAAAAATAGGCAATAAAGTTAGACCATTTTTATTTTTTATATATATATATATATAAACATATTTTTTTTATTAAAAAAAAAAAAAGTGGGGTTGCTGTCCGGGGCCCTGGGGCCCAGGGCCCCTGGGGGTCTTCAGACCCTAAAAAAATAAAAAAAATAAACATTTATAAAAAAATACATAAAAAAGGGAGGTTGCCATTCGGGGGGTCTGGGGACCTCTGGGCCTTTTAATAAAAAATAAAAAAATATAAACAAAAATAAATTGTTTTATAAAAAAAGGGGGGGGGGTGCCATCCAGGGGCCCTGGAGACCTCTGGGCCCTTTAATAATAATATATATATATATTATTTATAAAAATACATTAAAAAAAGGAAGTTTTTTTTTAGAGGGGCCCCCTATTGGGCGGGGCATATGGGCTTTAGCCCAGTCAAGCCCAATGGTAAGTCCGGCCCTGCATATAAATGTTTGTTTTCATGTGAATAATAAAAAAAAAAGACCCATTAAATTCATTTTATTTCAGTACTTTCCATAGGCGTGCGCACATAGGGTGTAAGGTGTGCCTGGGCACACCCTAATCACCCTGTACTGTGCAGATTCCCCCCAGTGCCTGGCTGCAGAGAAAGGGACTGGGGAATCCCTGTCCTCAGTCCCTTTCTCTGTCTCAAAAGTTAGACATCAGGGGTTCAGACCACTGATATTTCACCAAAGCCCCCCAACAGGGCTCCTAATATATATATATATATATATATATATATATATATATATCAAATAATAAATATAAAATGGTAAAAAAATAATAATAATACAAATAAAGACACTGACACCAATCTCTGCCCTGCTGACAAAGCCCTACTGACTTGCCCACGGCCATATACGGTATATTACACACGCATGTGTGTTTGAGCTTTGGTATGCACACCCTAATGCCATAGGCTGTGCACACCTATGGTACTTTCAATGATGCAGGCTCAATATCACACGTGGGTGTTACCTACGGCGGTCTGTAAGTAAATACAGTCTGAACACTGACTCCTCTGGACGGACATCCACCCATTTTAATATTTGCTACTCCCAAGACCCAGCCCACTGCTTGCGTCAGGGGTAGGGGTGTAAGCAGGGGCAGACTGATCATTGGGGCACTTAGGCACTGCCCGGGGGCCCCATGCCACTAGGGGGCCCCATCAGGGCTGTGTTTTTTGACATCTGTCCCTGATATGTCCAATACCGTCATCCTTTTCATGTGAAAACCCAGAGAATTTAACTGCCCCGCCTCCTGGCATGGTGGCCACCTGTAAGCCCGAGGGCCCCATAATCTTCAATTGCCCGAGGGCCCCATGAGTTGTCAGTCCACCCCTGAGTGTAAGGTAAAATATAAGCAGGTTAAAGTGGTTGTAAACACTCTCTTTGAAGTTATACCTACAGGTAAGCCTAAATTAAGGCTTACCTGTAGGTGTTTGCAATATCTCCTAAACCTTCACGGTTTAGGAGATATTTGCCAAAAGGAATACACCGTTGTCTACGGCGCATGCGAGCTGTAGATAATGGCGCAGGCGCACTTGTGAATGGCTAATGCCGGCTTTGACGGCTCCCGGTCGCATGTGCGGAGTGACGTCATCGCCGCTGCGGCCAATCACAGCGTGGGAGTAACCTTCTGGGGAGATGTCTGCGGCCGGAGGGGGAGACGAGGACGGCTTCGGGGGCTTCGATCTAAGGTAAGTAATTCATAATGAGCTAGTATGCTAGTCATACTAGCAGGGCTGTCTTAATGAGAGGACACACCTGGTCACTGCCCAGGGGCCCCAGCTGCATGGGGGGGCCCTGCCCTTTCCCCAAAGCAGCTGATCCTTGATCCTGGGCTGCCGCTCTGCATCCCAGATACACCCCTCTACACCCTAGATATCCCCTACCTCCTACCTACTTGATTTCCGTTTACCTGCACTGTCTCCATTGTAGGGGCCCCAGAGCATTACTTTGTCCAGGGGCCCATGATGCTATTAAGACAGCCCTGCATACTAGCCCATTATGGCTTTGTCTTGCAGCTTTTTATTTTTTGTAAACATTTTTTCTGGGTTTACAACCGCTTTAAACTTTAAAGAGGGGGTTCGCCCTTAAAACAACTCTGTGTCATCCCATCCAGCATACTGGCGTCAGCGCCAGTATGCTGTTTTTTTTATTTTTTTTTAATCTCTGTACTTACTGTTTAATTGATCATGTTACTTTGTCCCTACCGCGGGGAATGGCGTGGCTATGGAGCGTCACGGCTTCCGAAAATAGCCGACTAGCACTCGGGTCTTCCCGGCGCTATACGGCGCCTGCGCACAGACCTAGGAGCTGACTGCGCAGGCGCCGTATATATCCGAGTCCAATGGCTATGGCGCTTCACGCCCTCCGAAAAAAGCCGAAATAGGACTCGGATATATACGGCGCCTGCGCAGTCAGCTCCTAGGTCTGTGCGCAGGCGCCGTATAGTGCCGGGAAGACCCGAGTGCTAGTCGGCTATTTTCGGAAGCCGTGACGCTCCACAGCTGCGCCATTCCCCGCGGTAGGGACAAAATAACATGATCAATTAAACAGTAAGTACAGAGATAAAAAAAAAAAACAGCATACTGGCGCTGACGCCAGTATGCTGGATGGGATGACACAGAGTTGTTTTAAGGGTGAACCCCCGCTTTAAGATCTCTTCTACATGGGTGCACGCTCTTTAGGGTTTGGTCACATGGAACTTGAGAATTTTTCTCAATTAGGACCCAGGACTTTATGGTAGACTAAAGGCGGCCAAAGATACTACAGTATATGCTGCAGCTCCATAGTGGCTCGTAAGGAATCGTGCCCATAAATAATATTCATCAAACTACTAAAACATGCCAATAATAAAAATAATAATAAAAAAAAAAATAATCTATATATTTGAAATTCAAATGTTGTGTTATTTCACTCAGAAGTAACATTAGTACCTTCAGTTCTTCTAGGTCACGTGTCAATTTAGCTCATAAAAAAGAATAAAACAGCTCATAGGGCTCACTGGAGAGTGTTATTAAAATATAAAGAAGATTTGCACTTACAGCTGCAATAAAAACACAAACGTGCTTCAGATAAACAGAGGTGGGGTAAGAGCGGTGCAATCATGCTGTTCAGCTGTCAATGTGAATGTGGTGATGTCACATGCCACGCCCACTTACACATCCTGCTGCCTCTCTACCGGATTCACATACCTCGGCGCATATATATGCCGGCGTAGCGTATCTTCTTTACGCTACGCCGGCGCAACGCAGAAAGGGAAGCATGGAATTTACAAAGCAAATGCTCCCAATGTTGCCCCAGCGTAGTGTATAATTGTAGGCGTAAGTGGAAGTGGGCTGGAAGTGGGCGCGATACATTTTAACCACTTAAGACCCGGACCAATACGCTGGTAAATGACCCAAGGTGTTTTTGCGATTCGGCACTGCTTCGCTTTAACAGACAATTGCGCGGTCGTGCGACGTGGCTCCCAAACAAAATTTGCGTCCTTTTCTTCCCACAAATAGAGCTTTCTTTTGGTGGTATTTGATCACCTCTGCGATTTTTATTTTTTGCGCTATATACAAAAATAGAGTGACATTTTTGAAAAAAAAACACTATTTTTTACTTTTTGTTAAAAAAAAATCAAATAAACTAAATTTTAGTCAAACATTTAGGCCAAAATTTATTTAGCCACATGTCTTTAGTAAAAAAAAAAATCGCAATAAAAAAAAATAGCTACCTAGCGGGAACAGCGACACTAATACAGCGATCAGAAAAATGATCGCTTAGTGACGCTGGCAATAGGGAGTGAAAGGGTTAACTAGGGCGGTGATCAGGGGGTTAAAAACTTTATTAGGGGGGGTGGGGAGGCTACCCTGAACCTAACACTAACTGTTTTTTACACTGTCTGTCACACTGACACTAAATGCAGTGATTAGATCACTGCATTCAGTGACACTGTGACAGGGGGGTGGGGGGGGGGCGATCACAAGGGGTTAATATGCCTATGTGAGTGTGTGTCAGTGTTGTGTTGGTGCACACTTACTTGTGATGTCTTCTCTCATCAGCAGCGCTGGGAAACAGCGCTGCGATGAGAGATTACATCATTTCCTCCTTCCTGTGTAAACACAGGAGGAGGAACTGACAGGATGGGAGCGCGCTCCCATTGGCTGGGAGCGATCGCGGGGGGGCGGGTATTCGCCGACATCCGCCCGCTGATCCCGGATCGCTCCCGGAGCCAGGAGGACCCCCGCACGCCGCGGAGGGGGTCCCGATGGGACCCCCGAACCGCACTTAGGCGGGGACGTAAATTTACGCCCTTGTGCCTGTACGTGCCATTCTGTGGCCGTATATGTGCGTGCGGGGGTCCTTAAGTGGTTAATGAAGCGTGACCCCATGCAAATGATGGGCTGAGCTTCAGACAAATACTTAAAACGAACGGCGCATGCGTCGTACCTTGGACGTATCCCAGTGCGCATGCTCACAATCACGTCGAAACAACTGGCTAAGATACATTGAATCACTGCCTACGACATGATCGTAACCTACGCCCAGCCCTATTGACGTACTATGTAAACTACGTAAAATTCGATGGCGTCCGTTCCCTGGTCCATACCTTTGCATAAGTTGTGCCTCCAATATGGGGAATAACTTTACGCCGGACGTAAACCTTACGCAAATCGTTTAAAACATGCACCGGGCGCAAGTACGTTCGTGAATCGGCGTATCTCGGCGTATGGGAGTGCCAAATGCGTCCAGCGTAACTATGCGCCCACTATATGCCGGCGTAGGCAAGTTACGTCGATCGGATGAAGCCTATTTTTCGACATATCTAGCTTTGTGGGCCGGTGCATAGATACGACGGCGCACATTTGTACTTACACTGGCGTATCTGGAGATACGTGGGCATAAGTGCTTTGTGAATCCGAGCCTATGTGTCCAGTGAGGAGAGAGAGAGCAGAAAGAGCCGCTGCTCTTGTACACATCGCTGGATCACACTGATACGTTTTTCCTGCATTTTTACCTTGCAAGAAAATTATTTCCCTTTAAATCCTGCACCAAAATCACAGCTTGCCATTGAAATGAATAGATATCGTGGTAAAAACGCACGCGCGATTTGTGTTTTTTGGTGCGTTTTTGGACACAGGAAATGCAGCAAAATCCTGGTAAAAATGCATATGCATTTATTACAGCGGTTTTGCTACAGAGCAGTAAGGAAGGGCCTTAAGAGGGGGCTGGGGGGGGGGGGGCTGCACACAAAAGTTTTTTTTACCTTAATGTAGAGAATGCATTAAAGTAAACAATCTTCTACCACTTTAAATTGCTGTATAATTCAATAAATCTGTGGGCCTGCCCTTCCGACAAAGTAGCTTTGTATTGTAGTTATTTTTGGCAAGGGCTCATCTATAGAATGGGGAATTGGATCTAAACTTGGGCAGCACAAAGCCCTAAGCTGAGTATACATTAGTTATTAGTAGAATTTTGTTCAACATTTTTTGTTCTAAGAACATTTGTTAGTTTTTTAAATGATGACGTTCATTTTCGACCGCAATGACAAGAAAATTTAAATGAGCGGGATGAAGATTTTTGATGGAGATGTACGAATATTTAACAGTGTATGTGGTTTTCGTTTGGGAAAGTCGGTTCATTCCAAAATCAAATGTTAACCACTTCATACCCACGCTATAGCCGAATGATGGGCTGACTTTGCTGGGAGGCCGCCATATGACGTCTTCCCGTGGTGTGCTCCTTCAGACTCAGCTAATGACAGATCAAGGTAAAGGGCCAATCACAGAGGCCCATTACCACGTGATCATCTGTGTCCAATGACAGCTGATCACAAAAGTAGTGAGTGTGTTTTGCGTTTCCTTAGGGGTGTACTGAATTTTCTTGCCAGCGATTTGGACATTAATGGCTGTGTGTTGAGTTATTATGAGGGGACAACAAATGTACACTGTTATACAAGCTGTACACTCACTACTTTACATTGTAGCAAAGTGTAATTTCTTCAGTGTTGTCACATGAAAAGGTATAATAAAATATTTACAAAAATGTGAGGGGTGTACTGACTTTTGTGAGATACTGTGTGTGTGCCTCTGATATAGGGAACTTTAGATTGTAAGCTTCTTGAGGTCAGGGACGGATGTGACTGTAAAGTGCTGAGTACATTTTTATGGCTGTAGAAATCCCTGTAATAGATAAATAAACATTGCCTCTATGTGTGTAGTGAATCTGCAGTATTACAATGATGTGAAGTAATGCGATTGGATTACTCCATAGTGAAATATGACCCCCCCACCAAAATGGAGCAATTAAGGTGGTCACTGCGAAGACAAGAGGATGCCAGATTAGCGCTCTCTCATCGGTCAGTTTAGTGTCCCCTGCAGTTCATGGGACTGTCACTTGCTGCATAACCTCTCCGCACAATGTCACAATTGTATTGGATAGAGGCATTAGAGCCGTGTATCTGTCATCGTGTGGCCAATTCACATTGCCCCAGGCGGTGTATGTGATTACAGACTGAGCATTACATAGTGATTGCAGGATTCTCCACAAGACTCATTCTGCAATGTTTAAACTGTGTGTCTGCGAGTCTTCCCTGAGCAAAGAGGGATCAGTACCAGGATTAGTACAGGGATCCGTACCGGGATCAGTACCGAGATCAGTACAGGGATCAGTACAGGGATCCGTACCGGGATCAGTACCGGGATCAGTACCTGGTCCAGTAGAGGGATCAGTACCAGGATCAGTACAGGGATCTGTACCGAGATCAGTACAGGGATCAGTACAGGGATCAGTACAGGGATCAGTACCTGGTCCAGTAGAGGGATCAGTACAGGGTCAGTACCGGGATCAGTACCGGGATCAGTACAGGGATCAGTACAGTGATCAGCACCCGGGATCAGTACCTGGTCCAATAGAGGGATCAGTACAGGGTCAGTACCCGGGATCAGTACAGGGATCAGTACCTGGTCCAGTAGAGGGATCAGTACGGGGATCAGTACCGGGATCATTACAAGGATCAGTACCGGGATCATTACAGGGATCAGTACCAGGATCAGTACCTGGTCCAGTAGAGGGATCAGTACAGGGTTAGTACAGGGATCAGTACAGGGATCAGTACAGGGAACAGTACCTGGGATCAGTACTGGGATCAGTCCTGGGATCAGTACCTGGTACAGTAGAGAGATCAGTACCGGGATCAGTACCTGGTCCAGTAGAGGGATCAGTACCGGGATCAGTACAGGGATCAGTACAGGGATCAGTACCTGGGATCAGTACAGGGATCAGTACAGGGATCAGTACCGGGATCAGTACAGGGATCAGTACCAGGATGTGTAAAGAGCTCCTGGTGGTCTGGGCCCCGGTCATTACATATCTACTATATAAACATTTGATCCTGTGCCTGTCCCTCCCTTCTATATTGTAAGCTCTAGCAAGCAGGACCCTCTGATTCCTCCTTATTGTATTGTAAGGCCCCTTTCACACATGCTGTCCGTTTGTCCATTTTTCATCCATTCGCTGACAGATAAAAAACGATTATCAATGAATCTCTATGGAAAAACGGATGTAAATGGATGAGCACCCTTTACATGCGCACCCGTCATCTGTTTTTTTAAACTGATCAAAGCTCTATTTTTTTTTTCTGTTAAAAAAAAGGATTCATCCATTTTTGTATTGGTAGTGGATGTATAAAGAAAACTGATGAAAAACTGATGAACACGTGACGTGACTAAACTGATGAAATGAACAGTCCGCATGTGTAAAAGGGGCCTTAGGGCTCTTTCACACGGGCGGCCCGTTCAGATCCGCCTGCCAGTTTTTTAGGCGGACCTGAACGGACGCTCCATGCACCTCTATGGAGCCACGGATATCAGCGGTGACATGCCGCTGACATCCGACCCACTCCGATCCGCCAAAGTGTGACGGAGTAAAAACCTACTTTTCCATCCGTCTGGCGGATCGGATCGGGTGAACACGGACAGACGGTCCGTGTTCATCCGATCCACCCATAGGGGAGAGCGGAGAAAAGACAGGGCGGTCCTTGCACAGTGTGCGGGGACCGCCCTGTCATCTGCCGGCTCAGAGGGGATCAACGGAGCGATCCCCGCTGAACAAGCGGAGGTTTACATGTGAAAGAGCCCGTACTGTGCTATTTGCCAGTGGTGGCCGGAGCTCAATTATCTTGGAGGGTCAGGCCCACAGCCCCCACCAGCGAGACAACCACCCCCCCCCCTCCGTCGCTTGATCGATCGCCGCTTACCCCCCGTCACTCGATCAGCGTTTCCCCCCCACCTGCTTCGTTCATCTGCCAGGCCCCCTGCCAGCCCCACACTTACCCCATCCAGGTCGCGGCTCCACCCCTCCCCCCCCCCCCCCACCAAATCATGATCAGCCTAACTGCTTTCAACAAATCAAATGCAAGCTTTTATTCTCATCTCTGAATTTGATTGGACTGTACAGAGTAGTTCTACCAACACACAGATGTATGAATTTATCTTCCAAAATATGCTGCCAGAATCTCATTCTATTAGATAGAATATTCATTTATTTATTCGAATAAATTTGCGTGCATATGCGTGCGTTTAGGCCTGTAAACTACATTTATAAAATTCCTCTCCAAATGCAACCTTGGGGTTTTTTTTCTTTTTTTTAAACTCTTCTCTTATAATATGGATCCAAGTGCCTAATATGCATGGCCACATAGGGGTTGATTTACTAAAGGCACTTTGTACTCTGCAAGGGCAATAAATAAGCAGAAGCTCTGCTGACTTCCATCATCCAATCACATGAAAGCAAAAATGCTGTATTTTCCTTGCACGTGATTGGGTATTCTTTGAAGTATTACCTCATTTACTAAACTCTGGAGCAACGGCACTTTCGCAAAGTACACAGTCTATTTGCACTTAATAAATTAACCCCAAAGGCTAAAGCCAAACCGTATCAAAATTCATCCTGTTCCTGCTGAACCAGACACATTTCCATCCAACGTGGATATCTGGAAAAAATATCTAAAAAAGTTTTCGATTCAACAGCCTCCTCCAGATCTCCACATTTTTTTTATTATATTTTTTCTACTGTGATGTGACTTCTTGATACAGAGTGACTACGGCGTTCTCCATGGTCTCACTGAATGCAGAACGTAGCCACCCTCCTGAGTCGGACTATGGACTATGGGATTTGTAGCATGTGTACAGCAGTGCACAAGACAACAGCTAATGTGCACTGCTTGCACCAAACAAGAGGAAATGGGTTGGGGGGGGGGGGGGGGGGCGTTACAAGAAGGCAGAAAAACTATTTCATGGAAAATAGATTACAGGTCCAATCAGTAGTGGATGTGTATGGATTATTTTTGGAGAATAAGGAGATAATTTAATGTATAATGGCCGGGCGGGACCAGTGCTGCCCATCAGTGCCAACCTGTGTCCATCAGAGCTGCCAATCAGCTCCCATTAGGGCCGCCTATTAGTACCTATCAGTGCCCATCAGTTCTGCCTGTCAGTGTGGCCACCTATCAGCGTCCATTAGTGCTGCATATCAGTGTCTCGTCATCAGTGCCACATATCAGTGTCTCATTATCAGTGCAGCCTATCAGTGCTATCCATTAGTGCCGCCTTAATCAGTGCCCATTAGTGCTGCATATCAGTGTCTCATCATCAGTTCTACCTATTCGTGCCGCCTCATCAGTGCCCATTAATGCCGCATGTCAGTGTCTCGTCATCAGTGTCCAATAAGTGCCGCATATCAGTGTCTCCTCATCATTGCCACCTATCAGTGCCCATCAGTGCCGCATATCGGTGTCTCATCATCAGTACAGACTATCAGTGCTATCCATTAGTGCCGCCTCATCAGTGTCCATTAGTGCCGCATATCAGTGCCTCGTCATCAGTGCCACATATCAGTGCCGCATATCAGTGCCTCGTCATCAGTGCCACCTATCAGTGCCCATTAGTGCCGCATATCAGTGTCTCATCATCAGTGCAGCCTATCAGTGCTATCCATTAGTTCCGTCTCATCAGTGCCCATTAGTGCCACATATCAGTGTCTCATCATCAGTGCAGCCTATCAGTGCTATCCATTAGTTCCGTCTCATCAGTGCCCATTAGTGCCACATATCAGTGTCTCATCATCAGTGCCGCCTATCAGTGCTATCCACTAGTGCCGCCTCCTTAGTGCCCAATAGTGCCTCATTATCAGTGTCACCTATCAGTGCTGCATATCAGTGTCTCGTCATCAGTGCCACCTATCAGTGCTGCATATCAGTGTCTCATCATCAGTGCAGCCTATCAGTACTACCTATTGGTGCCACCTCATCAGTGCCCATTAATGCTGCCTATCAGTGCCAAATTTCATATGAGTACAGTGTTGTTGTCATTCCAACTGCAACAAAGCTGGAAATTGGGCTGGGCAGGAAGGGGGTCAAAGTGCCCAGTAGGCAAGTGGTCAATTACCGCCAGTATCCTAATATGCTGACCATAGCATGACTGTCAAATAGGGACCAGCAGCTGTGTCCATGCAGCCTCTACATCCCATTAGACATGAATGGGACTACCTGCATGTGGATGCATGGAACACCCATGTGGGCAAAGACGGCCCTTCACACCTGAGTATTTTATTTTAATGTACCTGAAATCTATGTGGCTGATTTACACTGAACGCTCTATTAGGCTTTAATTGTTCAGCAGCCTGTAGTCTCTGTTATCAGAGGCCTGGGAATCACCAACACAGGTCTATGATATACACTCTCTATTAAGCCTGGAGCATATGTAAATCCATTCAGTTCACATATTACAAAGCATCTTCTTAATTAAAAGTCTCACAAGCCGTATGTCATTATGAAATCTTATCCTCATATATTTTATATATACACATGATGTATATTTTTTAATAAAGCGCAGGACCGTAAACCAATTTTATTGTTTGCATAGATGTATATTATTATTCCCACTATAAACTCCACAGTGGAAAAATAAAAGTACGTCAGTTAAATCCGGAGGACACTCGTGTCTTCACAGATCATGGGAAGATGATCATTGCTTAAAATAACAAGAAATACATTCCGCTGCCCACAGGTGAAAAGAATCCTCAACAGGTCTGAGGAAGGCAATGGCATTTCTAACCTTATGCCGCGTACACGCGACCGTTTTTCATGTCATGGAAAAAAACAACGTTTTTCTCAACGTGATGCCTGCCTTGCATACACATGATCGTGATAAAAAATGCTCTAGCAAAGCGCGGTGACGTACAACACGTACAACTGCACTATAAAGGGGAAGTTCCATTCGAATGGCGCCACCCTTTGGGCTGATTATGCTAATTTCCCGTCTCATAACTTGCTTCTGAGCATGTGCGTTTTTTCCCCCGTCGTTAAAGTGTACGCATGGCAATTTTTCACAACCAAAAATATGACGACGTGAAAAACGATAGTGCAGGTACTAAATTTTTAATGCCCATTTTTCACATCATGAAAAATGTTCTGGAGCCTACACACAATCGTTTTTAACGACCAATTTAAAAAATTGAATTTTTCTTGTCATGAAAACCGTCGTGTGTGTACGCAGCATTAGAATTGTACTACAACCGACTAAATGATATTCATCTCATATTGTTTTATTAAAAGGTGAAGTCAAGTTTAAGCGGTAGCACAATTTTTTTTTCTAAACCCTGCAAGGTAAAGGCATAATGTGCTAGTGAGCATCTCATACTAACACATGATGATGTACTTACCTTAGAACGAAGCTCTCCAATAGCACGGTGTCATCGCTGAGAAGGCTTTCATCTTCATCCGGTCTTCCTTCCGGATTTGTGTGCTCAGGTTATCTATCTGATTGGCCACGACTCGATGACATCACTCCCATGCATGCGCATGGGTGTCACAGACCGCGGCACACGGCTCTCAAGGGACAGCAAGGGTATGTAATTTCTTCAGAGTGCATGTTCCGGTGACATCACTGGCTGCATGCAGTGTGAATATCTCCTAAACAGTTTCCCAGAGCAGCTATACACCTTCCCGCCTTCACCAGACACTCTTTAGTGAATTCTCCTGCCTAGATTCCTTGATGAAACAGCTGAGTTTGCTCCAAAGGTAATAAGAAATAGACCCTCCAATTCTGCTGTAGCCGGGACCTCAATAAACATCAGTAGTCTCCAGCAGAACTGCCTCAAAGGGGCAGCAACCCCTGAGGCTGGAACTTCTCTAGCTGTACAAGAACTAGGGCTGTTCCAGACCACAGACTATTTATGTTCCTCCCTACCATCTACTGGGCACACGTCCCCAGGGACTGGCTGCAGCACAATAAAGATCTAAGTTGTCTATTTGACTCTCACAGCTCTCAATGTTCTGGAAGCCTCCAGATAGAATGTAGGTGAAAGCAACAGTCCAGAGAAATCAATAGCTGTATAATGATTATAGAGGAGCCACAAAGAACCATATATCATCCTAACAACCTACCTAGAAGGATGCTACATTCACAATGCCAAATATTTAACATAGATATTGTGAACATAACCACACCCACATTTTCTGCTGAAGAATAGAAAATTCAGACCTTGGGTAAAAAATATGACCCAACTTGAGCGCTCACAATTGGCAAATGAGCTTCACCAAAGAGAATTACAGTCCTTTGTTTGACAGGCGTTCGGTTGTCAGTCAATTATTGACCAGCCGGCAGAGAATGGTGCACAAATCAATGGCTTGCTCCTTTCTAATGTGTCCTATAATTAAAGAAAACCTGTCAATAGTCACCTAGCTGTTGTGCTGATGCCCTGACTTCAATACTTGGCACACGCATAGACATAAGTATTTCTGACATTTCGCTGACACTCATTTGCTGTGTGCTTGCTTTGGATGTGTGACTCTGAGGAACTTAAAGTCAAACTAAAGTAGTTATAAAGTAAAAAAAAAAATCATGTAGTCAGAGTATGCCATGTTGCTATGTCTCTCTTGCAATAATAATAAAAATTTAATAAAAAAATAAAATAAACGTAACTGCCTGATCGTAGGGTTGGGCACTGAGGGAAGTATGCCTCTTACATTGGTGGTCAGTGGGAAGAATGTCCCTTACATTGGTGGTCACTAGGAGGAATGTACTCTTATATTGGAGGTCAGCAGGCAGAATGCCCCTTACATTGATTGCCAGTGGGTGGAATGCCCCTTAAAATTGGTAACCGATGGGGAGAATGCTCCTTACATTGGTGGTCAATGGGAAGAATGCCCTAACAATAATGGTCACTGGGAAGAATGCCCTTACAGTGGTGCCTCACAGACAGTTGAAAAGGTCATTAGCCTTATGCTGTTGGCTCTGCTAAGTGGCATTGGCACTGGAACTATGCAGGTTCTGTCAGATGGGAGGTCAATCAGCCACAGCTCAAGGAACCCCTAGCAACATCTGGATGTTGCTATTGCATCTTGCATAGGCAATCAGTGGGCAGAATGCTCCTTACAGTGGTGGTCAATGGGAAGAATGTCCCTTTCATTGGTGATCAGTGGAAAGAATGCCCCTTACACTGGTGATCAGTGCGAACAATATCCCCTTGCATTGGTGGTCGGTGGGAAGATTGCTCTTACAGTGGTGCCTTACAGACAGTTAAAACGGGCAGTAGTCTTATGCTGTTGGCTCTGCCAAGTGGCACTGACACTAAAACCATGCAGATTCTGTCACATGGGAAGTCAATCAGCCACAGTTCAAGGAACCCCTAGCAACCTCTGGATGTTGCTATTGCGTTTTGCCTCAGTGGTTAGTGGGAAGAATGCACCTTGCATTGGTGGTCGTCTGTGGGAGGAATGGTCACTACAGTGGTGGTCAGTGGGAGAAAGGCTCCCTACAGTGGTGGTCAGAGGGAGAAAGGCTCCCTACAGTGTTGGTCAGTGGGAGGAATACTCCCTACAGTGGTGGTCAGTGGGAGAAATATTCCCTACAGTTGTGTTCAGTGGGAGAAATATTCCCTACAGTTGTGTTCAGTGAGAAGAATGCTTCTTACTCAACAAAACTCTGGTCTGGCTCCACCTGGAGTATGCTGTCCAGTTCTGTGCTACAGTCCTCATGAAGGATGTGCTGGAACTCGAGAGGGTTCAGAGAGGGGCAACAAAGATAGGGGGACTGGAGGACCTTAGGTATAAGGAAAGAATACGAGCACTGAACTTCTTTCTGAAGAAGAGTCACTTGAGAGGGGATATGATTTAAATGTACAAATACCATACTGGTGACCACACAATAGGGAGAAAACTTTTCCGCAAGGGAACAAAAAAAGACACGTGGCCATTTACTAAAATTAGAAGGAAAGCGTAGAGGGTTCTTTATTGTAAGAGTGGTAGGAACGTGGAATTCTCTTCCACAAGCAGTGGTATTAGCGGGGAGCATCGAAAAAATTTCAAAAAAATATTAGATAGGCACCTAAATGACCACAGCATACAGGGATATACAATGTAATACTGATATATAATCACACCCATAGGTTGGACTTGATAGACTTGTGTCTTTTTTTAACCTCACCTACTATGTAACTATGTAAGATCGGTTATCATTGGTAAGAAAATCCCTTGCATTGGTGATCAGTAGGAAGAAAGCTCCTTAAGTGGAGGTCAGTGAAAAGAATGCCCCCTTACACTGGTGATCAGTGGAAAAAATGCCCCCTTACACCGGTGATCAGTGGAAAGAATGCCCCCTTACACTGGTGATCAGTGGAAAGAATGCCCCCTTACACTGGTGATCAGTGGAAAGATTGCCCCTTTACACTGGTGATCAGTGAAAAGAATACCCCCTTACACTGGTGATCAGTGGAAAGAATGCCCCCGTTACACTGGTGATCAGTGGAAAGAATGCCCCCATTACACTGGTGATCAGTGAAAAGAATGCCCCCTTACACTGGTGGTCAGTGAAAAGAATGCCCCATTACACTGGTGATCAGTGAAAAGAATGCCCCCTTACACTGGTGATCAGTGGAAAGAATACCCCCTTACACCGGTGATCAGTGGAAAGAATGCCCCCTTACACTGGTGATCAGTGGAAAGAATGCCCCCTTACACCGGTGATCAGTGGAAAGAATGCCCCCTTACACCGGTGATCAGTGGAAAGAATGCCCCCTTACACCGGTGATCAGTGGAAAGAATGCCCCCTTACACTGGTGATCAGTGGAAAGAATGCCCCCTTACACTGGTGATCAGTGGAAAGAATGCCCCCTTACACCGGTGATCAGTGGAAAGAATGCCCCCTTACACCGGTGATCAGTGGAAAGAATGCCCCCTTACACCGGTGATCAGTGGAAAGAATGCCCCCTTACACCGGTGATCAGTGGAAAGAATACCCCCTTACACTGGTGATCAGTGGAAAGAATACCCCCTTACACTGGTGATCAGTGGAAAGAATACCCCCTTACACTGGTGATCAGTGGAAAGAATGCCCCCTTACACCGGTGATCAGTGGAAAGAATGCCCCCTTACACCGGTGATCAGTGGAAAGAATGCCCCCTTACACCGGTGATCAGTGGAAAGAATGCCCCCTTACACCGGTGATCAGTGGAAAGAATACCCCCTTACACTGGTGATCAGTGAAAAGAATGCCCCCTTACACTGGTGGTCAGTGGAAAGAATGCCCCCTTACACCGGTGATCAGTGGAAAGAATGCCCCCTTACACTGGTGATCAGTGAAAAGAATACCCCCTTACACTGGTGATCAGTGGAAAGAATACCCCCTTACACTTGTGATCAGTGGAAAGAATGCCCCCTTAAACTGGTGATCAGTGGAAAGAATGCCCCCTTACACTGGTGATCAGTGGAAAGAATGCCCCCTTACACTGGTGATCAGTGGAAAGAATGCCCCCTTACACTGGTGATCAGTGGAAAGATTGCCCCTTTACACTGGTGATCAGTGAAAAGAATACCCCCTTACACTGGTGATCAGTGGAAAGAATGCCCCCGTTACACTGGTGATCAGTGAAAAGAATGCCCCCTTACACTGGTGGTCAGTGGAAAGAATACCCCTTACTTACAGTGGAAAGAATGCCCCCTTACACTGGTGATCAGTGGAAAGAATACCCCTTTACACCGGTGATCAGTGGAAAGAATGCCCCTTACACTGGTGATCAGTGGAAAGAATGCCCCCTTACCCGGTGATCAGTGGAAAGAATGCCCCCTTACACGGGTGATCGGGAAAGAATGCCCCCTTACACTGGTGATCAGTGGAAAGAATGCCCCCTTACACTGGTGATCAGTGGAAAGAATGCCCCCTTACACCGGTGATCAGTGGAAAGAATGCCCCCTTACACGGGTGATCAGTGGAAAGAATGCCCCCTTACACTGGTGATCAGTGGAAAGAATGCCCCCTTACACTGGTGATCAGTGGAAAGAATGCCCCCTTACACCGGTGATCAGTGGAAAGAATGCCCCCTTACACCGGTGATCAGTGGAAAGAATGCCCCCTTACACTGGTGATCAGTGGAAAGAATACCCCCTTACACTTGTGATCATTGGAAAGAATGCCCCCTTAAACTGGTGATCAGTGGAAAGAATGCCCCCTTACACTGGTGATCAGTGGAAAGAATGCCCCGTTACACTGGTGATCAGTGGAAAGAATACCCCCTTACACTGGTGATCAGTGGAAAGAATGCCCCCTTACACTGGTGATCAGTGGAAAGAATGCCCCCTTACACTGGTGATCAGTGGAAAGAATGCCCCCTTACACTGGTGATCAGTGGAAAGAATACCCCCTTACACTGGTGATTAGTGGAAAGAATGCCCCCTTACACTGGTGATCAGTGGAAAGAATGCCCCCTTACACTGGTGATCAGTGGAAATATTGCTCTTACAGTGGTGCCTTACAGACAGTTAAAAAGGTCATTAGTCTTATGCTGTTGGCTCTGCCAAGTGGCATTGGCACTGGAACTATGCAGCCTCTGTCAGATGGGAGGTCAATCAGCCACAGCTCAAGGAACCCTTAACAACCTCTGGATTTTGCTCCATTGAAAACAACTGGAGAAAACCTCAGAAGTTAGGCACTAGCTGTGATTTGTAAGGAGCATTGGCGACCTGGGATTTATCCAGCCCTAATCCAAGCCTTGCAGTGTGGGGAAGGTGGGGGCCGTCTTCCTGCAAGGGAGAAATATTCCTTTCCCCAGAGTTCAAGCTTTAACAATGTGCAACCAAATACAATCACAATAAATACCAGATCTTATTATGCCAAGAGCTTAGCACATTTTTTTAATATGAATAGTCCACTCCCAAAATAGCGTGCATGGTTGGAGCCAGACCCCCGTATCCCCCTTCACAGGAGCATACCGTCAGCACTGCCATTCTTGTATATCAATACACTGCTGCCATAGAGGAGCACACAGCCATCTCACTCTAACCCCCATATACATGATATGACATTATAATAACAATCCTACAATGATCAACAGCGACAATCCCAACCATTCCATCCAATCAAAGCTCAGGGCCAATCTGACAAAGGAATGATCTGCTGTGTGACAAACGTGTGTTTTGGAAATAATGCATTGAATATCTTTTCAGCTTTGAGGAGGAAACAAAGGCAGCCGGACTGCAGCATGGACCTTGGATGGCAATGGTGACAAATACTGGAAATATGAATGATACAGGACAGATCACCAACTACATCCAACAGTCTGCATAACACAATCACACAATCAAGACCACCCCCCCCTCCTCCCAGAGCCAGGACCTGGAATGCACCGACGGATGGATTAGTATAGGGGAGGAAAAAGGGGCTTTGTGTGAACACTGGAAGGAGGGATTATTATGGAAGCAATAAAGTGAGAACTGCAGCAGCCGAGACCTGGATGGGCTGAATATGATGAATATGATGAGGAGTGTGCGCGTTGTGGCACATTTACTTTGACGTCATTAGAATGCAAATGATGGAGAATTGTGAGATAAAAAGAAAAAAAGGTTTCCCCTTCCTATTGACTGTACATACAATAAAATTATATTCATTATTTTTTACGTTTACTTGTCCCCTTTGGAGGTCCTGTTTGTATTTATTTTAACATCTTAAAGGCGATTTTTGACCCATTTAAAATGCTTTGTAACCGTAATTTCTCCCTTTATTTCTTAAGTCTTGCACAAACTGTTACCATTATATAAAGCCTGTATAATAATATTTATAATAATAATATCCTGTATAATAATATTTATATTTATAATAATAATAATAATATCCTGTATAATAATATTTATATGTATAATAATAATATCCTGTATAATAATATTTATAATAATAATAATAATATCCTGTATAATAATATTTATATGTATAATAATATCCTGTATAATAATAATAATATCCTGTATAATAATATGTATATTTATAATAATAATAATAATATCCTGTATAATAATATTTATATTTATAATAATAATATCCTGTATAATAATATTTATATTTATTATAATAATAATATCCTGTATAATAATATTTATATTTATAGTAATAATATCCTGTATAATAATATTTATATTTATTATACTAATAATATCCTGTATAATAATATTTATATTTATAATAATAATAATATCCTGTATAATAATAATAATATCCTGTATAATAATATTTATATTTATAATAATAATACCCTGTATAATAATATTTATATTTATTATAATAATATCCTGTATAATAATATTTATATTTATAATAATAATATCCTGTATAATAATATTTATATTTATTATAATAATAATATCATCCTGTATAATAATATTAATATTTATAATAATAATAATATTTATATTTATAATAATAATAATATAAAATAATAATAATAATATCATCCTGTATAATAATATTTATAATGCAATAATATCCTGTATAATAATATTTAAATTTATAATAATAATACTAATAATAATAATAATATCCTGTATAATAATATTTATATTTAAAATATAATAATATCCTGTATAATAATATTCAAATGTATAATAATAATATTTCCTGTATAATAATATTTATTTTTATAATAATAATAATATCCTGTATAATAATATTTATATTTATAATAATAATAATAATAATATTCTGTATAATAATATTTATATTATAATAATATCTTGTATGACAATATTTATATTTATAATAATAATAATAATACTATCCTGTATAATAATATTTATAATAATAATAATAATAATAATAAGTCTGGCCTATTACTATACACCTATATCCCTACAGGGTCCGTCCAGAACTAAGTTGGGTTGGGTATAATAGGAAATATGTACAATTTGAAATGCCATTAAGATGGTTCTAAAGCAGGGGTCTCAAACTGGCAGCCCTCCAGCTGTTACGGAACTACAAGTCCCATCGTGCCTCTGCCTGTGGGAGTCATGCTTGTAACTGTCAGCCCTGCAATGCCTCATGGGACTTGTAGTTTCGCAACAGCTGGAGGACCACCAGGTTGAGACCCCTGCTCAAAAGGCTCAAGGTTTTTCATACTACTGTATTTAATTAAAATACCTTCTGGGTGCATTTCCCCCATATACATTTCTGAGCCCCCATCTTGATCCAGGGATGTGCATAAGAGCAGGGGCTCTCTAGGGTCTCTCTCTCCTCATTGGCCCACACAACAGCAGAAACCATTGGCTTCTGCTTCTGTAAATCACAGCCAGTGAGCCAATGAGAAGAGCGCAGGGGGTGAGGTGAAGCAGCACTCTGTGTGTGAATAGTCATTAAAGAGGAAGTAAACTCCGATGGGTTTTACTTCCTCTTTTTTTCCCTGCAAAGGTAAAGCATAATGGGCTATGCATCGCATAGTAGCCCATTATATATATATAAATAACTGGAGGAAGAGAAACAGCAGAACATTGAGCTTCCCAGTGAATGGCTGTGCAGTAGGGGCGTGTCAGGGCAAGTCTGATAATTGGAGGGGAGCTGGCTGAATTCCCAGCAAAGCTAGAGAACTGACCACGCTGTGTTTTCCTGCTTAGTGTGGTCAGTTTTTTTTAATAGGAAAGCAGAGGGACTGATAGGGACACCAGGGATTTCACATAAAGTAAGCAACACAAAGAACAGGAGACTTTCTCGTACAAGTACATGGTACGGCAGGCACATATCAGGAATATGAAGTGTTTGGGGTAACAAACGCTTTAACAGGAGAGTAGCTCGGGGGGGGTGCCCCCATAGCAAGAGGCTTACTATTGGGGGCGCTCAGCAGTGGGGAGGCGCCAGGACCATCGACATGCCAGGAAGAAAAGGATCGGGGGTGCTCTGTGAAAAACCATTACACAGAGCAGGCAAGTATAACATGTTTGTTATTTTTGTAAATTACAAATCTTGCCATTAGAAATACTTTAAGCTTTATTTTAAAGCAGTTGTAAATTTGTGATTTTTACCCACAGGGAAGCTTATAATACGGCTTAAAGGTAGGTAAAATTAACATCTTCTAAATGTACACCGTCTAGGACAGTGCTGCGCCATCTTTTTGGTGGTTTATCTTTACGCCGGAAAAACACCTTACGTAAACGGCGTAGATTACTGCGTCGGGCGTACGTACGTTCGTGAATCGGGGTATCTTGCTCATCTGCATATTTTTAGAGGGAACGTCGAATGCGTCCAGTGTAACTATGCGCCCACGATACGCCGGTGAGTTGTCATATTTGGCTCCCTATCGTAAAATGCTCCGGAAGTCACGTGGCGGCCAACTGCGCTGTGCGATGTGTTCCAATGGATTTACGACAGTACACAATCGGTCGGCATCCAGGCTCATTCCTTAACATCCCCGTGGATTGGAGGATGTTAAAAAAAGAGCCAGGAGGCCGAGCGAGCAGAGCAAGCCGTCCGTTGGACGTGAGGCCGACTGGCCACTTTCCTCGTCGCCCTGAATGCTGGGTTCGCTGGTGTGTACTGACGTAAATCCATTGGAACGCATCGCAATTGCGTTTGGAACGTATCGCGCATGCGCAGTTGGCCGCCACGTGACTTCCGGAGCATTGTACGATAGGGAGCAGAATATAGCAACACACCGGCGTAGGCAAGTTACGTCGGACGACTGAAGCCATGTTTTTCGGCGTATCTTGCTTTGTGAATCAGCGCAAGGATGCGATGACGCACATTTGTACTTACGTCGGCGTATGTCGAGATACGCCGGTGTAAACCTTTCTGAATCTGGCCCATAGTGTCCCATCGTTGGTGTCAGTGGGAGGAATAGTGCCTCATATCAGTGGAAGGAATTGTGTCCCAAGGGCCAGATTAAGGCTAGCAAAGGGCCCCTGGTTTAGAGTAATTGGGTTGAATAATGCTGGCCATCAGATTGCAAACAACTAGTGGCAGAGAAATGGTACTGCGGGGAAAATCTCTGGATTGAAGGTGAATATTATTTTACCTTCTGATGGGCTGTTTATTAGAATCTTGCTGTTTTCGAATATCTGCTTTAAACATGTTCTTTTTTTCTTTTCTTTGTTTTTCTGATAGTAGAACATTGTTTAGAGTTAAGAAAAATATTTTGCCAAAGGTGTTTTTTTTACAATTAAGGGACCTGCCCTTGAAACGGAAATGCAGTGATGAGATTCCATTGCTTCTGGTGAGTGTCAGTCGCTGCCCCATAGACATGCAGATGGTTGAAGCTCACAAGGAGTGACTAGCTATGGAAGTGTTGGAATTACAGCAATTTTCCTGTACAGGTCAGTAGACATTCAACAGCAATAGACATGTGCAGAGGAAATGAGAGCGAGAATTCTAAATCGGTCACAGAAACAGTCCACCATTCACACGCTTGTTATTTCTACAGCAGCACTAGATTGCCGGTGTCGTCAGGCCGTGATTGGACAACTCATTCTAAGCTATTGTGCCAAGAGAGAAGATCCATGAGCCCTGCAGTCTCCAGATAGTGTGGCTTTCAAGTCATTAGAAAGGAATAAACATACTCATGGGCCCATCTGCCTATCTTCCCAAGACTCCCTTTATGTATATATTATATCTAATCAAACCTGGGCAACCCCAAATCATCGGACACACTAATGATGGCCACAAACCTCAGTGTAGAATTAGCTTTCCTCAACTTTTTACCCCAAAGAAATCCTTATAAGATCAGGGTCTTGGGGATCCCTCTTGTAAACCAATTCATCAATGTCCCTACATCAGAGGTCAGTGGAAAGAGCGCCCTTTACATTGGAGGTCAGTGGGAAGAGCGTCCATTACATTGGAGGTCAGTGGGAAGAATGCTCCTTACATTGGAGGTCAGTGGGAAGAATGCTCCTTACATTGGAGGTCAGTGGGAAGAATGCTCCTTACATTGGAGGTCAGTGGGAAGAATGCTCCTTACATTGGAGGTCAGTGGGAAGAATGTTCCTTACATTGGGGGTCAGTGGGAAGAAAGCTCCTTACATTGGAGGTCAGTGGGAAGAATGCTCCTTACATTGGAGGTCTGTGGGAAGAATGCTCCTTACATTGGAGGTCAGTGGGAAGAATGCTCCTTACATTGGAGGTCAGTGGGAAGAATGTCCCTTACATTGGAGGTCAGTGGGAAGAATACCCCTTACATTGGAGGTCAGTGGGAAGAATGTCCCCTACATTGGTGGTCAGTGGGAAGAACCCCCCCCCCCCTACATTGGAGGTCAGTGTAAAGAATGTCCCTTACATCAGAGGTCAGTGGAAAGAGCGCCCTTTACAATGGAGGTCAGTGGGAAGAATGCTCCTTACATTTGAGGTCAGTGGGAAGAATGCTCCTTACATTGGAGGTCAGTGGGAAGAATGCTCCTTACATTGGAGGTCAGTGGGAAGAATGTCCCTTACATCGGTGGTCAGTGTAAAGAATGTCCCCTACATTGGAGGTCAGTGAGGAAGAATTCTCCTTACATTGGAGGTCAGTGGGAAGAATGTCCCTTACATTGGAGGTCAGTGAGAAGAATGCCCCTTACATTGGAGGTCAGTGGGAAGAATGTCCCTTACATTGGAGGTCAGTGGGAAGAATGCCCCCTACATTGGCGATCAGTGGGAAGAATGCCCCTTACAACAGTGGTCAGTGGGAAGAATGCTCCTTACATTGGGGGTCAGTGGGAAGAATGTCCCTTACATTGGGGGTCAGTGGGAAGAATGTTCCTTACATTGGGGGTCAGTGGGAAGAATGCTCCTTACATTGGAGGTCAGTGGGAAGAATGCTCCTTACATTGGAGGTCAGTGGGAATAATGTTCCTTACATTGGGGGTCAGTGGGAAGAATGTTCCTTACATTGGGGGTCAGTGGGAAGAATGCTCCTTACATTGGAGGTCAGTGGGAAGAAAGCTCCTTACATTGGAGGTCAGTGGGAAGAATGTTCCTTACATTGGAGGTCAGTGGGAAGAATGTTCCTTACATTGGGGGTCAGTGGGAAGAATTCTCCTTACATTGGAGGTCAGTGAGAAGAATGCCCCCTACATTGGAGATCAGTGGGAAGAATGCTCCCTACATTGGAGGTCAGTGGGAAGAATGCCCCCTACATTGGAGATCAGTGGGAAGAATGCTCCTTACATTGGAGGTCAGTGGGAAGAATGCCCCCTACATTGGAGATCAGTGGGAAGAATGCTCCTTACATTGGAGATCAGTGGGAAGAATGCCCCCTACATTGGAGATCAGTGGGAAGAATGCCCCCTACATTGGAGATCAGTGGGAAGAATGCCCCCTACAACAGTGGTCAGTGGTTAGAACACTTTCTTACAGAGGTGGTCAGAAGAAATACCCTTACAGTGGTGCCTTACAGATGGTTAAAAAGGTCATTGGGATCATGCTGTTAGCTCTGCCAAGCGGCATTGGCCCTGAAACTATGCAGACCCCATCAGGTGGGAGGTCAATCAGCCACGGCTCAGGGAACCCCTAGCCACCTCTGGAGGAATGCTAGAGTTCCATGGAACCCAGGTTGAGAATGGCTGTTACAAGGGTTGCTGGGGTTTATACAGATTTACACTCCTATATTATCAAAGCAATCATCACAAAAGTCTTCCAGGATGCTGGACAATTTCTAATGCTCAAGATCTACTTGGACATCCAGGGTCAGGTCAAGTTGTATCCATCCACAAAACGCCATTTCTTTTCAAGCAGCCAATCACAGTCATCCTTTTTTTTTTTTTTCTAAAATCTTCTATTTACAACTTTTAAACAAAGAAGCAATGACATGAAATGCTGAAGTCATGGCAGACTCACCAAGCAAATAATCGCAATGTTCGCATTGAAACGGAACTGATATATTTCATACAGAAAATTTGATTTGGTGCGATAAAATGCTAATTAGTTACCAAATAAAGGTCGGTGTTCACAAATCTCCCTCCCCTGGTGGATTATTTCTGTACATTTCATGTAGATGGGGGGGGATTGATATTTGTTGCTATATGCGATTGCTGATCTCGCAAAGGGCGCCCACCGGATGTTGTTTATTTTTTCCCCCCATTTTTTCAGTTTATTTTTCCAATCTGCAGCTTGCTTTTTAGGTGCCAATAGACATGAGTGTCACACAATCCATGACCAAAGCGGGGGGCTTCTGTGCTCTAACGTGAGCCTCCAAATTCCTGGCTGACCCCATGAGAGCACCGACATGCCATACCATGGTGCCAATGTGTATGTATGACTGCCAGGTGGTCAGATCTAGTGACCACCATCCCATCCCTATGGTCACCTTGGGTCCTCCTGCTGCAAGCATCCATCCGCAACGTCCTGCAACCAGGACATGGTGGGCTGGGGTCCTGATAGAAGGGGAGGATTGGGGTCCTGATAGAAGGGGAGGATTGGGGTCCTGATAGAAGGGGAGGATTGGGGTCCTGATAGAAGGGGAGGATTGGGGTCCTGATAGAAGGGGGGATTGGGGGTCCTGATAGAAGGGGAGGGATTGGGGGTCCCCTGATAGAAGGGGAGGATTGGGGGTCCTGATAGAAGGGGGGGATTGGGGGTCCTGATAGAAGGGGGGATTGGGGTCCTGATAGAAGGGGAGGATTGGGGTCCTGATAGAAGGGGAGGATTGGGGGTCCTGATAGAAGGGGAGGATTGGGGGTCCTGATAGAAGGGGGGGATTGGGGTCCTGATAGAAGGGAACAAATGGGGTCCTGATAGAAGGGGACAAATGGGGTCCTGATAGAAGGGGAGAATCGGGGTCCCGATAGAAGGGGAGAATTGGGGTCCTGATAGAAGGGGACAATTGTGGTCCTGATAGAAGGGGACAAATGGGGTCCCGATAGAAGGGGACAAATGGGGTCCTGATAGAAGGGGAGAATCGGGGTCCCGATAGAAGGGGAGAATTGGGGTCCTGATAGAAGGGGAGGATTGGGGTCCTGATAGAAGGGGAGGATTGGGGTCCTGATAAAAGGGGAGGATTGGGGTCCTGATAGAAGATGAGGATTGGGGTCCTGATAGAAGGGGACAAATGGGGTCCTGATAGAAGGGGAGAATTGGGGTCCCGATAGAAGAGGCGAATTTGGGTCCCGAGAGAAGGGGAGAATTGGGGTCCTGATAGAAGGGGAGAATTGGGGTCCCGATAGAAGGTGAGGATTGGAGTCCAGATAGGAGGGAACAATTGGGGTCCAGATAGGAGGGGACAATTGGGGTCCAGATAGAAGATGAGTATTGGGGTCCTGATAGGAGGGGACAAATGGGGTCCTGATAGAAGGGGAGGATTTGGGTCCTGATAGAAGGGGATGGTTGGGGTCCAGATAGGAGGGGACAGTCGGGGTCCAGGTAGGAGGGGACAATTGGGGTCCTGATAGAAGGGGATGGTTGGGGTCCAGATAGGAGGGGACAATTGGGATCCTGATAGAAGGGGACAATTGGGGTCCTGATATGAGGGGACAATTGGGATCCTGATAGAAGGGGACAATTGGGATCCTGATAGAAGGGGAGGATTGGGATCCTGATAGAAGGGGAGGATTGGGGTCCTGATAGAAGGGGGCAATTGGGATCCTGATAGAAGGGGGCAATTGGGGTCCTGATAGAAGGGGATGGTTGGGGTCCAGATAGGAGGGGACAAATGGGGTCCTGATAGAAGGGGATGGTTGGGATCCTGATAGAAGGGGACAATTGGGGTCCCGATATGAGGGGACAATTGGAATCCTGATAGAAGGGGGCAATTGGGGTCCTGATAGAAGGGGAGGATTGGGGTCCTGATAGAAGGGGACAATTGGGATCCTGATAGAAGGGGACAATTGGGGTCCCGATAGAAGGGGACAATTGGGGTCCCGATAGAAGGGGACAATTGGGGTCCCGATAGAAGGGGATGGTTGGGGTCCTGATAGAAGGGGACAATTCGGGTCCTGATAGAAGGGGATGGTTGGGGTCCAGATAGGAGGGGACAATTGGGGTCCCGATATGAGGGGACAATTGGGGTCCCGGTAGAAGGGATGGTTGGGATCCAGAAAGTAGGGGACAATTGGGGTCCTGATAGAAGGGGATGGTTGGGGTACAGATAGGAGGGGACAATTGGGGTCCCGATATGAGGGGACAATTGGGGTCCTGATAGAAGGGGAGGATTGGGGTCCTGATAGAAGGGGATGGTTGGCGGTCCAGATAGGAGGGGACAATTGGGGTCCTGATAGAAGGGGACAATTGGGGTCCTGATATGAGGGGACAATTGGGATCCTGATATGAGGGGACAATTGGGATCCTGATAGAAGGGAATGGTTGGGGTCCAGATAGGAGGGGACAATTGGGGTCCTGATAGAAGGGGACAATTGGGGTCCTGATAGAAGGGGATGGTTGGGGTCCTGATATGAGGGGACAATTGGGATCCTGATATGAGGGGACAATTGGGGTCCTGATAGAAGGGGATGGTTGGGGTCCTGATATGAGGGGACAATTGGGATCCTGATATGAGGGGACAATTGGGATCCTGATAGAAGGGGATGGTTGGGGTCCAGATAGGAGGGGACAATTGGGGTCCTGATAGAAGGGGACACTTGGGATCCTGATAGAAGGGGACAATTGGGGTCCTGATAGAAGGGGATGGTTGGGGTCCTGATAGAAGGGGACAATTGGGGTCCTGATAGAAGAGGAGGATTGTACTCACCAGTTGGCTGGAGGAGCTGCAGAGAAGTGTGGAGCTGTCAGTGGTGTGCAGGCTTCCTCTGCGTCCTCCTCCTTCTCCTGCTTAGACCAGCTGAGCTCAGCCACTCACAGCTCCTTGGATACTGTATGCTTCTAATCAGATGCTGGCAGCCAACTAAGCCAGGAATGTGCTATGATGTTACTGCTCTGAGCCCGGCTACTCCCCCCCGGTGAACGTGTCCGCTCCCCTCCAATGTTAACTATTCATAGACAGCAGGAGCAGCAGTGCGGCCACAGCTCAGCCCATCCTATGTGCGGACAGCCACCCGAGCTGCATCCAGCCACGCCCCTCCTCTCATTACCACGCCTCCCAGCTTGTTACATTGTATCCCCCCATCCCCTATGTACAGAGCATCCCGCCCTCTCCTCTCATTACCACGCCTCCCAGCTTGTTACATTGTATCCCCCCATCCCCTATGTACAGAGCATCCAGCCCCGCCCTCTTCTCTCATCGCTGACGTCCCGACTTGTTACATTGTATCCCCTCCCCTGTGTGTACATTCCAATGATACTCAGCACAGCAGCCTGTCACCCACCGACCGACCGACCGAGCGACTCACAACTGTCACTGGCTACTATACATGCAGGACGATGGCTACAATACATGCAGATCTTTTTATTTTTTTGAGCATTAAATAGATTTATATAAAATATTTTTGTGCTCAGATCAATGGAAAAACGATACAATGTACAGATCTGAGCGCAGCATTTGTGAACCTCAGTCTGCTTGAACCCTTATGCTGTGTTATGTATGCAAATGGCAACATCAGGTGTCCCCATCAGTGTCCCCCTACATCAGGTGTCCCCATCACAGTGTCCCCTTACATCAGGTGTCCCCATCACAGTGTCCCCTTACATCAGGTGTCCCCATCACAGTGTCCCCTTACATCAGGTGTCCCCATCACAGTGTCCCCTTACATCAGGTGTCCCCATCAGTGTCCCCCTACATCAGGTGTCCCCTTACATCCAGTGTCCCCATCACAGTGTCCCCTTACATCAGGTGTCCCCATCACAGTGTCCCCTTACATCAGGTGTCCCCATTACAGTGTCCCCTTACATCAGGTGTCCCCATTACAGTGTCCCCTTACATCAGGTGTCCCCATCACAGTGTCCCCTTACATCAGGTGTCCCCATCACAGTGTCCCCTTACATCAGGTGTCCCCATCACAGTGTCCACCTACATCAGGTGTCCTCTTACATCAGGTGTCCCCTTACATCCAGTGTCCCCATCACAGTGCCCCCTTACATCAGGTGTCCCCATCACAGTGTCCCCTTACATCAGGTGTCCCCATCAGTGTCCCCTTACATTAGGTGTCCCCATCACAGTGTCCCCTTACATCAGGTGTCCCCATCAGTGTCCCCTTACATCAGGTGTCCCCATCACAGTGTCCCCTTACATCAGGTGTCCCTATCAGTGTCCCCTTACATCAGGTGTCCCCATCACAGTGTCCCCTTACATCAGGTGTCCCTATCAGTGTCCCCTTACATTAGGTGTCCCCATCACAGTGTCCCCTTACATCAGGTGTCCCCATCAGTGTCCCCTTACATCAGGTGTCCCCATCACAGTGTCCCCTTACATCAGGTGTCCCCATCAGTGTCCCCTTACATCAGGTGTCCCCATCACAGTGTCCCCTTACAGCAGGTGTCCCCATCACAGTGTCCCCTTACATCAGGTGTCCCCATCACAGTGTCTCTTTACATTAGGTGTCCCCATCACAGTGTCCCCTTACATGAGATGTCCCCATCACAGTGTCCCCTTACATCAGGTGTCCCCATCACAGTGTCCCCTTACATCAGGTGTCCTCATCACAGTGCCCCCTTACATGAGATGTCCCCATCACAGGGCCCCTTTACATCAGGTGTCCCCATCGCTGTGCCCTCTTACATCAGGTATCCCCATCGCTGTGCCCTCTTACATAAGGCATACCTATCACATTATCCCCATCAGGGATGTACCTTTTAGCACCAGGCAGGCAGAGGGCAGGAGCTGGGTGGCGAAGCAGGCTGCAGCCGGTCTGAACAGAGAAAGCTATGGTTTTGTCCTCCTGTGATGGTGGGGACAGGGTATCCTTGTGACATCATTGGTTGTTAGGATGCTGGCAGTCCTTGCAACCAAATAATGCACAGGGGAGGGGAACCTGCACTGGGCACTGGCTGGCAGTCAGGATAAAACATTAAACAAAGGTCACACTTAGCAGCCTGTGCAATCCAGCAATCTTCCTGTCCAGAGTTCTTCTACGTCATCCTGCTTCTGCACCACCATCTGGATTGCAAACTTGCACATGTGCAGATATATGGTGGGTCTCCGCCAGGTCTATGGGTACTAGCAAAGACCTGTGGTAGTATAAAAAAACATGGGGGAGTTTATGCATGCCCTGATACACCACCAGACTGCGCATGCACAACATTTCCCACTGAAACACCAAAACACTGCACACTAGGATGTGACATAGACATCTAAGGAGGCAGCTGTGGTGGCTGGACACGCATCTTTACCTAGGCGAGGATCGGGGAAGTGTGCCCATGTCAAAAAAAAGAAAAGGTATTAACAATAGTTGGAAACCTTAGAGATTAAATATGAACAAAACATATCCCTCTCAAGTGTGTAATTGTTTCAGTTACTTTTGTCTGCTGCTTCATTCCTCTCTTATCATGAATCAGTTCTGACAAGTTTTCCTGACACCAAGAGAAAAAAGGTGACAGGGGAGGGAGCTCCAGCTGATTGGCAGCCTTAGCTTTGTTCCTGTGTGCTGTGTACAGGGCCGCCATCAGGGGGGTACAGGCAGTACACCTGTAAGGGACCCGGGGGTCCCCAGGGGCCCGGATGGGAACCCCCCCTTTTTTTTTCTAAAAAAATATATTTTTTTAAAATATTTTTATATTTTTTTATTAAAGGGCCATTTTTTATTTTTTTAAAGGTCCGGAGGTCCCCAGGGCCCTGGATGGCAACCCCCCCTTTTTATTTATTTATTTTTTATAACAAATATATATTTTTAAATATTTTTATTAATTTTTTTTATTAAAGGGCCATTTTTTTTTAGAGGTCTGGAGATCCCCAGGGCCCCAGATAAGAACCCCCTTTTTTAATATTAAAAAAAAAAATACGTTTTACATTTTTTTTATATTATAGATATATTTTTATTAAAGGGCCCAAAGGTCCAGGGCCCCATGTGTCAAACCCCCTTTTTTTTATATATTTTTCTTTATTCTTGTTTATATTTATTTTTTATTAAAGGGCCCGGAGGTCCTCAGGGCCCCAGATGGCTACACCCTTTTTTATATATATTTTTCCTAATTCTTTTTGTAAAGGCCCCCCCTCTTTTAATTTTAATTTTCAGGAGGCAGAACCCCCCCCCCCCCCGGTTCTCTGCTCCAGGGGGCCTATGCCTGAAGCTGTGTAAGGGGCCCCAAAATTCATGATGGCAGCCCTGGCAGTGTAAGGGGGGGGGGGGTTGTTACTTCCCTCCAATTGACTCTTAGGCGCCGTACACACGGCCGAGGTTCTCGCTGAAAACCAGAGAGAACCTCGCTGGAATGCACATTCCAGCGAGGACCTCGGCCGTGTGTACGGTCTCGGCGAGCTTCCCGTCGGGAAGCCCGTCGAGCCGAAATAGAGAGCACGCTCTCTATTTCCTCGACGGCCCGCCTGGAAGAATGGCTGGTTGCCATTCCCGACGGGCGGGTCGCCGAATTCGACGGCCGGGAGAGAACCTCGACGGGCGGAACAATGTGTTCTGCCCGTCGAGGTTCTCTGCCGCGTGTATGGCGCCTGAGATCTCTCCTCACTGAGATCTGCAAAGTGCAACTTCAGCTCTCCGCTCCCTTGTTCTGAACTTTCAGACAAGTTTTAAAATTCAGCACTTTACATGGATTTACGTAGATAAGAGTGTGGAGCAGATAAACAGGTACAACTTATGCAGGAGGATTTGTTTTATCTCTATGTATCGCCCGAGGCCAGTTGCTTCACTGGATAGACTGTATGTAAGGGTGTATAACCACTTTAATGTACACAAAAAATGATGCAGTGTGTAAGAGGCAGAGCTAGAGGGGGTGGGAGGAAGAGGCAGAATAGAGGAAATGACATTATGTATACTTTTACCATCCAATATGTATGAATGAATTTTATATGACCTCATTCCCAAGTGCAAGTGGTAAGCACTTCTGCCTTGCAGTATTGGGTCTTTGCTTTGAATCATATCCAGGGTGCTATCTGGATATTCTCCCTGTGCTTGTGTGTGTTTCCTCTGGGTGCTTTGTTTGCATAGGTATGCACAGGGGGTGTGCCAGGAGTGCCTGGGCACACCCTAATCGCCCCTGTGCGGTGTAGATTCCCTCTGCTGCTCAGGTCTGTGCCATTTACCAGCCACTTCCTTTTCTGAATGAGCACAGTGAGTGATCGATACAGATAACTCACTGTGTTCATTCATAAGTGAAACATAGTAAACTGTGTATAGTAGGCTTCTTTTTGTGAATGAACAGGAACCTGCTCAGTACAGAGCTTTTCCCGTTCATTCACTGTCCAGTGCAGCTGAGGCTGCAGAGAAAGGGACTGGGGACTGGGAAAGGGACTGGTCCTCAGCCCCTTTCTTTGTTGCAAATGTGAGACATCAGGGGTCTGTTTAGACCCCTGATATTTCACCAACGTCCCCAGTGGGGCTCCTAAAAGAATTCTAAATAAGAAATAATAAAAATAAAAGCTACTG
Organism: Rana kukunoris; assembly: GCA_029574335.1. Taxonomy (NCBI): domain Eukaryota; kingdom Metazoa; phylum Chordata; class Amphibia; order Anura; family Ranidae; genus Rana; species Rana kukunoris. Next base: position 63,439,842 of record CM056049.1, read on the forward strand.
GGACTTCCCAACTGATACCAAAAATGTAAACAAAGTGTGTGTCTGTTTATACAGTATATACAGTATATAGCCTCTTCCTTACTGGGCACTTGAACCCTCCCTCCTGCCCAGACCAATTTTCAGCTTTCAGCGCTGACGCACTTTGAATGACAATTGCGCGGTCATACAACACTGTACTCAAATAATTTTTCTCAGTTTAGGCTGATATGTATTCTTCTACATCTACAAAAAAATCGCAATTAGCGTATATTGATTGGTTTGCGCAAAAGTTATAGCACCTACAAAATAGGGAATAGAATTATGGCATTTTTTTTTTTACTAGTAATGGCGGCTTATCTGCGGTTATTTTTTTCAGGACTGTGATATTGCGGCGGACAGATCGGACACTTTTGACACTATTTTGAGACCATTCGCATTTATACAGCGAACAGTGCTATAGAAAAACACTGAATACTTTGTAAATGTGACTGGCAGGGAAGGAGTTAGCGCTAGGGGGCGATTAAGGGGTTAAATGTGTTCCCTGGGAGTGACTCTTACTGTGGGGGGAGGGGAGTGACTGGGGGAGGTGACTGATGGTTGTCCTCATGTACAAGGGACACACATCAGTCTCCTCTCCCTGACAGGAAGTGGATCTGTGTGTTTACACACACACAGATCCACGTCCCTGGCTCTATGACTGCCGATCGCGGGTACTTGGCAGACATCGTGGCTGACAGGCACGCGCATTAGGGTTGCCACCTTTTCTTCAACTAAACCCAAACACTTTTGCGGCACAGGGCAATTATTTTTTGCAGTAAACACTGTAGGATTATAAAAGACTTGGCACACATTTGGGTGCCCCAAGGAGAGTAGTAATGTAGCACACAGAGCGTGCCAGTGGGTGTGGCCAAATTGGTCTTGCTGACATCATCACCCCACCCTTCAGTGATGTTAAACCTGCCCCCAAACAGCCGCTCGCAGCGGCAACAGACTATCTCAGTTACTTGAGGAACCACAGCCTGGTCTAAGGCCTCGTACACACGATCAAATCTGTCTGCTGGAAACGGTCTGCTAGACAATTTCAGCAGACTGATTCGATCGTGTGTACGGGCAAACAGACGGATTTAGCCACCCGACAGATTTCAAAGCATGCTTTGAAATCTGTCGGCTGGGAACCCGTCCGCCCGACATGTCTGCTGGTTAGTATGCTAACCAGCAGACATGTCTTCTCGCACACGCGCCGAATGATTTCGACGTATGCGCGGAAGTGTTTTACTTCCTGGTGCGGTGACGTGGCGGTGACGTGGTTTGCTTGTGTGTACACGCGAGCAAACCAAAATGCCAGCAGACAGATTTGTTCAAATCGGTCGGACAGACCGTTTTGAACAAATGGATTTACGCGTGTGTACGAGGCCTAAATGTGTCCGGTTTTAGGTAGACTGAAACCCAGACACATTCAAAACCCAAACTGTCCGGGTGAATCCTGGACAGGTGGCAACCCTAACGCGCATTGGCACCCACGTGACATGGCGGGCACAGCTCTTCCTCGATGCATCCAGGGACGGCCTCCCGGCAATTGAGCGCTGCGCTGTATACGTCTATCGTCTATAGCGCAGGCGCCAACAGGATAGACACACACAGACACGCATGTGTGTTTGAGCTTTAGGGTGCACTTCCTAATGCAATAGTCTGCGCACAACTATGTTTGGTTGCCTCTCACGCTCCAAAGACATGCTGGAAGGTTAATTGGCTCCTGTCCATATTTGCTCTAGCGTGATAGGGACCCTGAATTGGAAGCTTGTTGAGGGCAGAAACTGATGTGAAAATTGTCAATGCTATATATTGTATGTAATAAATGAAATAATGTTAGCTTAAAACTCAGCCAGGAGCTTTTTTCTCCCCCTAGGAGAAATTCTAAAAATATTCCCTGCAGTACCTATTCTTTGACACAAGATGTCCTCAGTCTTCAGGGTTGAATGAGGCCCAACTGAGGACTAAAGACATCCTATGAGTGTGGGGTGTCGTGGACACACCCCCGAGGAGGGCATCCCCACTCTCGATACAGAGAGTGGCTTTGATTTGCACAGAACTAGATAATATTGCTGAAGATTATAAAGAGAAGGAGGACCTAACCCATCACATGACCAGCTTGAGGACTTCTGGAAAAGGTAAGAATAAAAAAAAAGGAAACAAAATCTCCAAATGAGGGGCTTCCAGGACAAAGAGCTGCTGTCTCCATTGTATTTTGACAGCCTGCCCCACCAGCTGTCAAAATATCCCTAAATGATGCAATCAAGGGAGGTCAGGGGACAGGCAACTGATAGGGCCCCCCACTGAGCATGAAGTTTGTCTGGTTCATCAGAAATTAGCCAAAATTTGTACAGTGTATGTCCAGCTTAATTCTTGTCATAGGTGGTACAATTCCACCCCCTCGATCCAACCTTTAATGGAAGATTAGGTTAAGAATCAGACAATTAATTAAGGACATGCTCATGTATATGTACGTCCTTTTTTAAAGATGGATATCTCGGTAACGGCAGCAGCTGCTGCCACAACCAAGATATCCATCTTTAGCATGAGCAGTCCTGTAAACGATAACGGCGGTCTCCGCGGTGGATCCTGTTGCCTGCTGTGTGGGGATGAGAGTGAGGGCAAGATGGCCCCCACCCGTCCCCATAGCACTGCAGGGCGGAAATGACGTCAAAACGTCAGTCCCGCCCATGCGTCTTAGGGCGCGTACACAAGATCAAATCTGTCTGCTGGAAACGGTCTGCCAGACCGTTTCAGCAGATAGATTCGATCGTGTGTACGGGCAAACAGACGGATTTGGCCACCCGACAGATTTGAAAGCATGCTTTCAAATCTGTCGGCTGGGAACCCGTCCGCCCGACATGTCTGCTGGTTAGTATGCTAACCAGCAGACATATCTGCTCGCACACGCGTCAAATGGTTTCGACGCATGCGCGGAAGTGTTTAAATTCCTGGTGCGGTGACGTGGCCGGCGGAGATTTTGGTTTGATCGCGTGTACAGGATCAAACCAATACATCCCAGCAGACAGATTTGTTCAAACTTTATTTTTTTTTAATGACAAAATTTCCATTTTGTTTTCTTTTTTGCATTTAAGTCTAGATATGAGATGTGAGGTCTTTTTGACCCCAGATCTCATATTTAGGAGGACCTGTCATGCTTTTTTTCTATTACAAGGGATGTTTACATTCCTTGTAATAGGAATAAAAGTGATCAAATGTTTTTTTGTTTTTTTTCAGTGTAAAAAATAATATAATAAATAAAAATAAATAAGGAAACAAAAAAAAATGTTTTTTAAAGCGTCCCGTCCCGACGAGCTCGCGCGCAGAAGCGAACGCATACGTGAGTAGCGCCCGCATATGAAAACGGTGTTCAAACTACACAACTGAGATATCACCGCGATCGTTAGAGCGAGAGCAATAATTCTAGCCTTAGACCTCCTCTGTAGCTCAAAAGATGCAACCTATAGATTTAGAGCGTTAGAGCGAGAGCAATAATTCTAGCCCTAGACCTCCTCTGTAGCTCAAAAGATGCAACCTATAGATTTTTTTAAACGTCGCCTATAGAGATTTTTAAGGGTAAAAGTTTGACGCCATGCCAAGAGCGGGCGAAATTTTTAAGCGTGACATGTTGGGTATCATTTTACTCCTTATCTTTCACGATATAGAAAAAAAATTGGGCCAAATTTTTTGTTGTCTTATTTTTTAATTCAAAAAAGGGAATTTTTTCTAAAAAAAGTGCGCTTGTAAAACCGCTATGCAAATACGGTGTGACAAAAAGTATTGCAATGACCGCCATTTTATTCTCTAGGGTGTTAGAAAAAATATATAATGTTTGGGGGTTTTAAGTAATTTTCTAGCAAAAAAAACTGTTTTAGTCTTGCAAACACCAAATCTGAAAGGTCCTTAAGTGGTTAAGGTGAAAATAAGTGCCATAGATAAAGGTGATTACTTTCATTGGCAGATGTTTCCCAGCCTGTTGCAACATTTTTAAATGACTTGAGTGACTCCTCTCTCTGATGTACTAAGCCAGGCTTATTATATACATGTGGTGTTTCAGGTAAAGGTCCCAGTGTGATTAATACGGGGAAGATGTCTCTCCATCTGGCATTCTTAAGGAAACATCCCCCCCCCCCCCATCCTTGGTCAGTATTAACTAAAAGGGCCAAGACCACCCTGGCAGCCCTCTTGTGAACCAGTCCTTTGTCCATGCAAGCTGGGCCGGACTTACCATTGGGCTTAACGGTGCTAAAGACCATGGGCCCCGCCCAATAGGGGGCCCTGCCCGTTTACGTTGATTTTTTTTTCAAAAATATGCTAGTCATTTAATTTTTCATTTAAAGTGTGTTGATTGGTCTAGAATTTTTACCTGTTCTCCGTCCAAGTAGACAAACTGTCTTTCTATTATTATTACCCTTGTGAAGCAATTTTTGCAATATTTTGCCCGGTGTCTGTCCTTTTGCTGGATGCGGCACTCTGACTTGTGCCAGTGCTTTTTTGTGCCCATGCTTGCTATGTTTACTATTAAGTAAATTATGTAGATTATGTAGATTATAAATGGGGGACTTTATGAGCCATGAACCCTCTACTAAAATACTGTGAAACACACCCTTGACCTTGTAAGGGCCCTTTCAAACCGGAGGGTTTCGTTGCTTGATTCCCAAAGCATGACAATGCCTAAAGCAGAGCTCCACCTAGAAATGGAACTTCCACTTTAAGGCCTCGTACACACGAGACAATCTATTTGTTCAAATCGGTCGGACCGACCGATTTGAACAGATCTGTCTGCTGGCATTTTGGTTTGCTCGCGTGTACACACGAGCAAACCAAAATCCCCGCCAGCAGACAGCGCGCTGACGTGTCGGTGACGTGGTGGTGACGTTGACGCCACCACGTCACCGCACCAGGAAGTAAAACACTTCTGCGCATGCGTCGAAATCATTCGGCGCGTGTGCGAGAAGACATGTTTGCTGGTTAGCGTACTAACCAGCAGACATGTCAGGCGGACGGGTTCCCAGCCGACAGATTGGTAAGCATGCTTTCAAATCTGTCGGCTGGCCAAAACCGTCGGCTCGCCCGTACACACGGTCGAATCTGTTTGCTGGGACGGTCTAGCAGACCGTTTCCAGCAGACAGATTTGATCGTGTATACGAGGCCTAAGTGATGGTGACCCCTGACATGCCACATACATTTTTTTGGGGGGAGGGGAACCCTCTTTTTAGAGTCATTCAGCTCCCACTTTCTCCCGGGGCTCCGAGGCCCTCAAAGGAAGTTTACCTCTCCCCCCCCCCTCCCTCCCTGTAATTGCCCAGTCATTCACAGTGTGCAGTGCGGCTCGCATATGCGCAGTGCGTAACTGGCTGTGAAGCCACAGCTGGGTGCCCACAGTAAGATTGCCCGCGCTGTGGAGAGGAAGGAGAGGAAGGGGAGAGAGGCAAGGCTCACTGGACTGTTGGACAGGTGAGTGTCTGATTATTAAAAGACAGCAGCTACACATTTATCTTTAGGCGGAATCCACTTTAAAGTGTTTTTAACCACACGCACTTGACAGAATGGCACGGCTGGGCAAATGGACGTGTATATATACACACACGTCTCTTTTAATTTGCTGGCCGTGCTCTCACGAGCTCCGTGACCGTGCCCGCAGGACCCGTGGACTCGATGTCCCGCGTAGGGTGACCATATTTTCAAACTACAATTCAGGGACACCCCCTCTTCCCAAAAATCAGCTTGTGCTGTAACGAATCACAGCACAGTGATAGGACACAAGAGGCGGGATTCATGATGTCTCCAATCACAAGCAGGGGGCGGGATTGTGCTCCTCCAGGCATTCCCGGCCAGGACAAGTACTGTCAGTGAGTAAAGCGGAGATGTGGCGGCCTTTTTTGGGGGCATCGGATTGGCCCGGGGGGTGGCTGTGTCAGTTTCATTCCGGGACACTGTATTGTCCTGGAATGAAGGTGCCCGGGACAGACCTGCAAAATGCGGGACTGTCCCGGGCAATCTGGGACACGTGGTCACCCTAGTCCCGCGATCGGGTAACAGAGCTGAAGAACGATGACAGAGAACAGACGATCAGTAACATGTCACTAGGCAGAACGGGGAGATGTTGTGTTTACACTAACATCTCTCCGTTCTGCCTAGTGACATGTTACTGATCGTCTGTTCTCTGTCATCGGGAACAGTAATCAGTGACGTATCATGGCAAGCCACGCCCCTAACAGTTAGAAGCACTCCCTAGGTCACATTTAACCACTTTCAGTGCCCTCTACAGGTTAACCCCTTTACTGTCAGTGCATTTTTATAGCAATGATCACTGTAAAAATGACAATGGTCCCAAAATGGTGTCAAAAGTGTCCAATGTGTTCGCCATAATGTCGCAGTCATGATAAAAATCGTTGAAAAAAAAAAATATTAATAAAGATTCCATAAAATTATCCCCTATTTTGTAGACACTATAACTTTTGCGCAAACCAATCAATAAACGCTTATTGCAATTTTTTAGAAGAATACGTATCGGCCTAAACTGAGGAAAAAAAAAATGTTATATTTTTTTGGGGGGATATTTATTATAGCAAAAAGTAAAGAATATTGATTTTTTTTTTAAATTGTCACTCTATTTTTGTTTATAGCACAAAAAATAAAAAACGCAGAGGTGATCAAATACCACCAAAAGAAAGCTCTATTTGTGGGAAAAAAAGGTCTTCAATTTTGTTTGGGAGCAACGTTGCACGACCGCGCAATTGTCAGTTAAAGCGACAGAGTGCCGAATCATAAAAAGTGGCCTGGTCTTTGGCCAGCGAAATGGTCCAGGGCTTAAGTGGTTAAAGGGACATTGTGACTTTGCTGGTATCCTCTCTGGTTTATACAGTTATGTGTGTTTTTTGAAAATGACAATGCTAAGTACCATTACTCACACCGCAGGTGTGCGGTCATGTGATCCCCCTTTGCTGTCCTTTCCTGATATAAGAAAAGCAGTGGGAGGGGATGAGATTCCCCTCTGATGTCAGCCAGCCAGCAGAGGGGTTTACAGGCCCACACGTAACGTGCGAGAAAAGGTATTTAGCCTTGTCATAAAAAACAAAACACACAAACTGTAGCTAATAACTGTATGGGGACACAGGAACAGGAAGAATCAACCAGATATATTACATAGAAAGGAACAAATTACACGGCACAAGCACTGTGCTATAGATCATGCCTTAACTACTTCCCACCCGGCCACTGCACATATACAGCCGGGTGGGTGCACTCTCCTTTTGAGTGGACGTTCCCGCACAGCCGCGCAAACCCAATGCACTCGTGTCACCCGGACACGGTGCATCTCAGATCAGCAGGAGGGCTCTGTGATTGGCCCTCCTGATCACATGACAGCTGTGACGGCACGAGTCGTGAATAAATACCACCAAAAGAAAGCTCTATTTGTGTACACAAAATGACAAAAATTGTGTCCTGTGTCCCCCCCAGAAGACAAGCTGACCATCTATAAAGCGACTTGCGCTTGGGCAGTAGAAAACGAGCGTTAGTTAGAATGGCAGATCGGCTTTGGGAGGCCGACATCATGGGCTCCCTGAACAGGTATGTGTTCTTATTAAAAGTCAGCAGCTACAGTGTTTGTAGCTGCTGACTTTAACCCCTTGACAACTGAGGACGGCATATGATGTTCTCGACTTTGTGCGATGATATCTGAATGATGCCTGTAGCTACAGGCATCATTTAGATATCACTGTCTTTTGCCGGCAATTTTGTGCACAATAAGAACAATCAAAGCGGCAGCAGGAGGGGACATCCCCCCCTCCCGCCGCCATCCGGTGCTTCTTCAGGGTCCCGAATAGCGAGTCGGCCGGCGCCGGCTCACGACGATTGAGATGACTGGTGACCAGATGGTGACCAGTCATCTCTATGACCGTCGGAGGCCTGGGCGCGACGTTGTGACGATACGCCCGGGTACCCGGAAGTAAACAAAGCCGCAATTGCGGCTGTCGACATGAGATCGGTGAATTTTTTTTCACAATCTCATGCTTGTAAGCCTGAAGGAGAGATGTGGGGTCTTATTGACCCCACATCTCTCAATAAAGAAGACCTGTCACAGTGATTCCTATGTTTACATTCCTTGTAATAGGAATAAAGGTGATCAAAATGAAAAAGTGTAAAAATAACAATGCAACAATTCTAGCACTAGACCTTCTCTGTAACTCGAAAATAGTAACCTGTAAGAAAATTAAAAGCATTGCCTATGGAGATTTTTAAGTACCGAAGTTTGGCGCCATTCCATGCGTGTGCGCAATTTTAACCACTTAAGATCTGGACCAATACGCTGGCAAATGACCCAAGGGGTTTTTGCGATTCAGCACTGCTTCGCTTTAACAGACAATTGCGCGGTCATGCGACGTGGCTCCCAAACAAAATTTGCGTCCTTTTTTCCCACAAATAGAGCTTTCTTTTGGTGGTATTTGATCGCCTCTGCGATTTTTATTTTTTGCGCTATATACAAAAATAGAGTGACAATTTTGAAAAAAAAAATATTTTTTACTTTTTGTTATAATAAAAAACCAATAAACTAAATTTTAGTCAAACATTTAGGCCAAAATTTATTTAGCCACATGTCTTTAGTAAAAAAAAAATCGCATACATTTTTTTTTAGCTACCTAGCGGGAACAGCGACACTAATACAGCGATCAGAAAAATGATCGCTTAGTGATGCTGGCAATAGGGAGTGAAAGGGTTAACTAGGGCGGTGATCAAGGGGTTAAAACTTTATTGGGGGGGGGGGGTGGGGGGCTATCCTGACACTAACACTAACTGACTGTCACACTGTCTGTCACACTGACACTAAATACAGTAATCATACATGTATGATTACTGCATTCAGTGACACTGTGACAGGGGGGAGGGGGGCGATCGCGGGGGTTAAATGTGTTTGTGACTGTGTGTAAGTGTGCTGTTGGTGCAGACTTACTTGTTGTGTTGTGATCTCTCCTCAGCGGCGCTTGAAACAAACATCGAGGGAGAGATCAGATAGCTTCCTCCTTCCTGTGTTTACACAGGAGGAGGAAGTGACAGGGCGGGCGGCCGCGCGCATTGGCTGGGAGCGATACGGAGGGGGCGGGTGAAAACGGATAGCCGCCCCCTCTTGTCGGATCGCTCCTGCAGCTGCGCGGACCGCCGCATGTACGGGGGGGGGGGTCCGATCGGACCCCCGATCCCCCCCAAGGCACCAACGTATATATACGTTGATGTGCCTGTCGGTGCCATTCTGCCGACGTAAATGTACATGCGGCGGTCCTTAAGTGGTTACTATTGTGTGCATGGGTCCTAAAATCCAATACACATTCACATTAAGAAGGTAAGAATGAAAAAAGAAATAAACTTTAGCTGGTTCTAGGCCATTGCAGACTAGACAGTAATTATGTTTACTGTCATGTGACCAGGGCCAAGGTATTGGTGATATTATTTCTGCCAATGGGAGGATCAGTGTTCAGGCATAGCTCCAATTAGCCAGCTATGCTGAATGTTATTTCTCTTATATTCCTTTAGCAGAGACTACATTAGATTTTCCATGGCACTACTCTCTGCAGAAAAGGTCCTATAACATTTTCACAATGCCTTGCTATTTATAGTTTTAGAAAAGATATCTGTGCTTCTAACACACTATAGAACTTATTATAGATCCAGAGGTACGAAAAAAATGAAAAGTATATATGCTGTAACCTCTGGCAACCAATCACAATCGCTGCCTGATCTGATACAGTAAACTGATTTGAGTCTCTAGATGCTATTTATTGTTTCAGAGCAGGTGGAGAGCGAAAATGGGGGGGGGGGGGGGGTGTGCACAAGAATTTTTGTTGCCCAGGATCCAATCAATATTAAGATGGCCCTGCCACAGTGAGTAATGATCTGCATAATTTACATGCAATATCCTCCTGGCAGTCCTCCATAGCTGCCTTTCCTACCTCAGGGCAGCCTATACTTACCACAATGAAGGACATGCTCATGTCATTAGAATCCTCTTTTATGACTAATCTATCCTCCCTGATTCACACATTCTCTACAGATATCAGTGTCACGTACCTTACCAGAGGCCAAAGTGCCGAGAGGGCTTCCCTTGCGACTCGAGTGCAGAACGCCCCCTGGAGGTGAGACAGGGGATGCTATGCCCAGGGGTGCAGGAGTTGCCGGATGAGACTTGCTGGAGTGATGCCAGGGAACAGATGTGCACCAGGATATGTAGTCCGGCAGGTGTTCCACGGAAGTACCAGTAGGTTGGCAGGAAACCCAGGGGCGGAGTCAGGAGCCGAGCCGAGGTCATACACAGTAATCAGGAAGTAACTGGAACAGTTCAGAGGACAAGCCAAGGTCATACACGGGAAGCAGGAAGTGACTGGAACAGGTCAGAAGGCAAGCCGAGGTCATACACAGGAATCAGGAACAAGGAATCAGTATCAGGTCAAGGACTGAAGATCATGCAGCAGTTTGGTAACTGCTGCAACCAGGTTTAAATAGGCACTGACGCCTGGAGTCCGGCCCGTATTGCGTGCGTAACGGTGCGCGCGTGTGCACAGTAAAGAACAGCGTATTCACTGTGTTGTTGCCCGTATGCGCGCGCATGCGCCTGGTGCTCGTATTTGCGGGCATTATGCTCGTATTTGCGCGCATGCGCCTTGTGCTCGTATTTGCGGGCAATGTGCTCGTATTTGCGGGCAATGTGCCCGTATTAGCGCGCATGCGCCTTGTGCCCGTATTTGCGGGCATTGTGCTCGTATGTGCGCGCATGACAGGTCTGCCAGTTCTTTCACGGCCAATTCTCTGACAATCAGGCTTATGGGAGATAGAGTGCAGTACATGGAAAATAAAATTGAGGAATGCACTGACGCAGTGAATGACCTGGTGGATGTATATATGGTACAAAAAGATGACAAAAAGTTTGACACTATGTGGATCAAGGCCAAGTTGGCGGATCTCGAGGACCACTCTCGCCGCAATAACAATAAAATATGTGGCATACCTGAATCCAACACCCTCACAGAGATACACAAATATGCTAGCACTATGTTCTCCATGCTGCTACCTTAGCTGTCCCCTATTAAGCTTACAATTGACCGCATACACAGGATTACAAAACCATGCCGCCTAGAAGAAGCTATCCCCAGAGATGTACTCTGCGGATCCACTTCTACCTGGCCAGGGAATATATCTTATCCAGAGCAAGAGCAATAACCACACTGCCAGCACCATATGCAGATATCCAGCTATTTGCTGATCTCTCACAATTTACCTTGCAAATGAGAAGGCAATTTAAAACACGGACGAAAGCCCTCATCAATCATAAGCTAACCTAAAAATGGCATCACCCAGCCAATATCATGGTCACTCACAATGGAGTACCTCACACTCTATCTACAATCGAAGGAGGAATGAAGCTCCTCCATTCATGGGGCATTATTCCAGAATTTCCACATAATACGCCTGACGCCACAACTAAACCCAACTCCTCTCAACAGGGGAATAACCGTTGGAACCACAAATCAAAATTCAAGTGAGCGTCCTTGCCCTTTACATAATATGCTATAACACAAAGTCTTTCCGCTCAACCAAGTACAGATTTTGAACTTTCCCTCCAAGGTTAGTCAACACCTCGCTATAGTTACATTTTGCTGACTTGTTTGTTTGTCTGTTTTATTTTACTTTTCTCCTTTTTATCTGTTGAGCTTTCGTGATACTCAGATTCCAATAAGCCTCAGAACTAAAAAGCTACTGTAAGAGAACTGTGACCTTCCATTCAAGGCAAGCTTTGGCGCATGCGCGCGCACATGGGCGCCCTGAAATGTTTGGTGCGCCAACGTGCATGCGCGCGTGCAACGGATGGCGTGCACGCAACAGACGGTGTGCGTGCGCAGGTATGCGCCCCTAGCGCCAATTGGCGCCAGACTGCCTACTTAAGGAAGTGCCCCGACACCAGACCCTTGCTGACTGGTCTTCAGCTAGTACCCTAACACTCAGAATCCTGCTGTTATCCTGCCTACTTCCTGTTGCTGAACCTGACTTGCCCTGACCCTGTTCCTGAACTCTGCTATTCTCTGACTACCAGTTTCTGATCTTGGCTACACACTTGACGCTGCTACCACCTGCTGCTTGGTACCTCGCTGCCCCCCTACCACTTGACTCGGCTTCCGTATGACCAGCTACTGCTGTCTGAACCTTCACCTGCAAGCACTCCTGTTCCTCCTGTCCCTCAGTATCCTCTGTTCCATCTCCAGCGGTACCAGGGCTGGAGATACAAGTGAGGCCGACCCCATCATCTCAGTCTCCCATCAGGTATGTGACAGCTATACATCTACAATTCAATACTTCACGTGCCAATCATCGTGTTATAGACGTCTTGACAACCTTCTCTGTCACACTCAGAGCCTCCGAGAGAAGAATTCTGCCTGTGGTAGTCAGCAACTTCCCAAGGAACCTTTGAACTACTCCTTCCAACCGTAAGTCACTTCTTCCCAGACAAGGCACCAACATACACCAACATGTCCTTCGCTATACTTTCCCTGAATGCAAAAGGCCTGAACCACCCGGCAAAGCGTACTTCCATGTGGAAAACAGCTTTATCGCTAAATTGTGTCAACATAAACATTTTCCCCACATATTCAAGTCATGCTATTCACGGAAACAAAGGGAAGTGCGAATTGCCAAACGAAACACTGTTTTCTTCCAACTTCAAAAGTGCATAAATGATTCTGAAGGTCGCTATGTTATCTTGCTCCACGCACTAAGTACATTTTGGTGTCTCTCTATGGTCTGAATCAGCATTAGGTGTTTATCCAACTTGGGGCCAGTGCAAAAAAAAAAGAGGACACAACTGTTAGATGAACTTACAGCTGACATTGAAACTACTGAATCCCAAAAACAAAACCACCCCTTCCCCTCTACTCCAATCAAAAACTTTTCACTACACCACTAATTACGATCACTACTCCTAGAGTCAATCGAAAATGCGTATAGCAAAGTCAGGGCAAATACCTATACTACAGGTAAAAAGCAGATAAATTGATGGCATTACGCATTAAAGGACATAGAGCTAAATCCAAAATTCCATACCAATGAGAAACTACTCAAACCTAACGACATCGCCCATGCCTTTAGTGCATATTACAAAGATCTTTATAATCTCAGAGATAAAGTCGCCTTTCAAACCTCCCAGGAGGAAATCTTAGATTTTCTCGCACAAGTCAAACTTCCTTCCATCTCGCCAACACAACTATCATCCCTCAATACCCCCTTCACCATCCCTGAAATTATACAAGCAATTATCAATCTTCTAAACTCTAAATTCCCAGGTCCAGATGGGTTCACTGGAGAATATTATAAAATGCTCCAACAATTCTTAGCCCCCATGCCGTGCAAGATCTACAATGATGCTTCCTCCTCTTCATCTTTTCCTTTCAAAATGTTAAACGCACTAGTAGTGACCCTCACGAAACTGAGTAAAGAACCAACCCCACCCAAAAACTTCCGACCCATATCTCTGCTCAACATAGACCTGAAATTATATGCAAAACTAATAGCCAATAGACTCATTTATTTATTCTCCACCCTCATCCATAAAGACACCACACGAAGGGTAATGGATATTATCCAACATGTGGAAAATTCCATTATCCCCTCTGTGCTCATATCTCTAGATGCTGAAAAGGCATTTGAAAGGGTACATTGGGGCTATCTCTCATCAGTACTAACCATAATTGCCCTGTATTCTGCCCCTTAAGCTCAAGTGTACTCAGCAGACACCCTATCGTTACCATTCCAAATCTCTAATGGGACAAAACAGGGGTGCCCTCTCTCCCCCCTAATTTTCAACCTCATAATGAAACTGCTTGCACTGCACATCCGCAAAATCAGCTTATTCGCTGTTGATATAATACTCATGATCATCGACCCAATCACCTCCCTCCCAGAAATTCAGAAGATGCTAGCCTGGTTTAGCAAAATCTCTTACTACAAAGTCAATAACACTAAATCCTACATCCTGAACCTAGGTGTTGATGCCACAAATACCATCCTTCTTCAACAGTGGTTCTTCTATACCTGGGCAGAACAAAGTATAACCTACCTTTGCGTCCAGTTAACCAAAACCACTAAAACGCTATTCCATCTCCCCCAAATCCTTTACCTCTTCAGGACACTCCCAATTAACATTCCAACTAGTTACTTTAAATCACTACAAACTATGCTTTCTAGTTTTACATGGCAAAGTAAAAAAGCCAGATGCGCACATACCAAACTGATTAAACATTGCACAGCCGGTGGTACTGTGGACTTTCAGGATTACTACATAGCTTCAGTGCTTACACAACTAGAAGAGTGGTTTCTACTCTCCCCATCCACACTTTGGGGCCAAATGGAAGCCTCCACTATTCCAGGTAAACTATCTACCTGGTTATTCTCTATGTCACATAAAACTAAAATCCCCTCCCATATTTAAAGAGGAGCTCCAGCCACGGTAAAAAATTTTTTTAAAGTCAGCAGCTACTAACAGTGTAGTGCTGACTTTAAATAAAGGACACTTACCTGTCCTAGGCGCCCGCGCTGATGGGCCCCCCCGATGCCGGTCCCCGATCGCTCCGGGTCCCGCGCAGCCATTCACAATATGGGAAACAGGCAGTGAAGCCGTACGGCTTCACTGCCGTTTCCTACTGCGCCTGCGCGAGTCTCACGCTGGCTTGTGAATGGGCGCGCTGCTCTCTGAGAAACACACACAGTTCCCAGGAAGCAGCCGCGCCCATTCACAAGAAGCAGAAGAAGAAGAAAAACACACGCGGATCAGGAAGAGGCAGATTACGGACTTCCGCATAGCAACAGCTATTTCGGGTGAGTATTTTTTTTTTATTTTTTTTCAGGTTTTTTTTTTTTTTTTTTTTCAAACAACATTGTTAAATGTTGTTATGCTGGGTGGAGCTCCGCTTTAAGCAGCAGACAGCATGGATTCATGAAGGACAGAAGTTGTCAGACAAACCTGATTTCCTTTTATGAAGAGGTAAGTAAAACCCTGGACAGAGGCGTGGCAGTGGACGTGGTATACTTGGATTTTGCAAAAGCGTTCGATACAGTTCCCCACACACGGCTCATGTGTAAGGTAAGGTCTACAGGATTAGATATATCAGTTTGTAAATGGATAGAAAACTGGCTGAAAGACAGAATTCAGAGAGTTGTGGTTAATGATTCTTACTCTGAATGGTCCAAGGTTATCAGCGGTGTACCCCAAGGTTCAGTGTTGGGTCCCTTACTTTTCAATATATTTATAAATGATATTGGGTCTGAGATCAAAAGTAACATTTCTGTTTTTGCAGATGACACCAAGCTATGCATGGAATAATGTCCTTGCAGGATGTCTCCAATTTACAAGCCGACCTCAATGCTCTGTTAATTGGGCGACTAAGTGGCAGATGAGGTTTAATGTTGATAAATGTAAAGTTATGCACTTGGGGGCTAAGAATATTCATGCATCATACATGCTAGGGGGGGGAGTACAACTGGGGGGATCTGTAGTGGAGAAGGATCTGGGGGGTTTTAGTTGATCAATAAGCTCAATAATGGCATGCAATGCCAAGCTGCGGTTTCCAAAGCGAGCAAAGTCCTTTCTTGTATTAAGAGAGGTATGGACTCCAGAGAGAGAGATATCATTTTGCCCCCCCCCTGTACAAATCATTAGTACGACCTCATCTGGAATATGCAGTCCAGTTTTGGGCACCAGTTCTCAAAAAGGATATCGGGAGAACTGGAGAAAGTGCAGAGAAGGGCAACCAAACTGATAAGAGGCATGGAGGAGCTCAGCTATGAGGAAAGATTAGAGGAACTGAATTTATTCACTCTTGAGAAGAGGAGAATAAGGGGGGATATGATCAACATGTACAAATACATAGAGGTCCATATAGTGAACTTGGTGTTGAGTTATTCACTTTAAGGTCAACACTGAGGACAAGGGGGCACTCTTTAGTCTGGAGGAAAAGAGATTTCACCTCCAAATACGGAAAGGTTTCTTCACAGTAAGAGCTGTGAAAATGTGGAACGACTCCCTCCAGAGGTGGTTCTGGCCAGCTCAGTAGATTGCTTTAAGAGAGGCCTGGATTCTTTCCTAAATGCACATAATATAACTGAGTACTAATGTTTGTAGGTAAAGTTGATCCGGGGTAAATCCGATTGCCTTTCGGGGGGATCAGGAAGGAATTTTTTTCCTCCCGGTAGCAAATTGGATCATCGCTCTGCTGGGGTTTTTTGCCTTCCTCTGGATCAACTGTGGGTATGGAGTTGGGTGTATGGGAGGATGTACTGTGTTTTACTTTGTTTTATTTTTATTTATTTTTTTATGGTTGAACTGGATGGACTTGTGTCTTTTTTCAACCTGACTAACTATGTAACTATGTAACTATGTAACTATGTCCCCCCTACAATGTCTTCAACAGTTAAAGTTTGGAATACATTTGTACAGCTCAAATTACCCTATCAAGTCCACCCTGAAAATCCCCATATCAGCCCTGCAAAACAAAATGGACTTATGGCGGCAGATTCACAGAGCAATTACGCCTGTCTAACTGGTGTTAGACAGGAGTAATTTCAAATTTCGCGCGCCGTATCACTAGTTTGAAACTATGATACGGCGGCTTCGGGCTTCGATCCGAGAGGCTTATGTCTTCGTAAGCCTTCGGATCTACGCTGCGATATGTTTGCGGCCGCTGGGAGGAGTTTGCGTCGTTTTCACGCGTCGGGGTATGCAAATTAGTTTTTACGGCGATCCACGAAGGTACGAGTGTCCCTCGCAATCGCCTACGTCATTTTTTGGCTACGTAATGTTAGAGGAGCTTTTTGCTGGTCTAACAGTGCGTAACCCATGTAAAGTATGGCCGTCGTTCCGCGGTCGATTTGAAAATATATATTTTTTTTTAACGTAACTCGTCGGTAATAGGAATGTAGGTAAACGACGCTACTACGACGTGACGACGTGTTTTTCGCGCATGCGCGGCGGGAAATTTGGTGAACGGAGCATGCGCAGTTCGATCGCCGCTGGGGAACGTGCCTATTTTAATGCTTCACGCCCCCCTACTCGCACAGATGGATTGCGACGGGAGAAATACACTACGCCGCCGTCGTTTACTGGACAAAATCTACCTGAATTCCACGTTAGAGCCCGGTAAAAAACGGCGGCGTAGTGTATTTCTGATACTCTACGAGAATCTAATTCTCTGTGAATCTGCCCCTTGATCTTTTGTGAAGTGGCAAGCGAAAGGCATTATGTACATCAATGATCTCTTTAACAATTAAATGCTCAAATCATCTCCCACCCTATAAAAGGAATACCAACTACCCAACTCAGACCTTAATGCTTATATACGCATGAAACACTATCTAACTACATCTCCACCATGGACCTGTAACATTCTCCAACCTGCTTGGTTCCCGGCGAACGGCCAATCAGAGTGGCCATTTGCTATGCGATCTCCGCGGCCAATGAGAGATGATCTCATATGTAAACATATGAGATCATCTCTCATTGCCGTTTTACACAGAGACAGCGTCCTGTCTCTGGAGAGGAGGAGACCGATCTGTTTTCCTTGTACATAGGGACACAGATCGGTCACCTCCCCAGTCACCCCCCTTCCCCCACAGTTAGAACACACCTAGGATACACACTTAACCCCTTCCTCACCCCTTAGTGTTAACCCCTTCAATGCCATTCACATTTATACAGTAATTAGTGCATATTTATAGCACTGATCGCAGTATAAATGTGAATGGCGCCAAAAATGTGTCAAAAGTGTCCGATGTGTCCACCATAATGTCGCAGTCCCAATAAAAATCGCAGATCGCCAGTCCCAATAAAAATCGCAGATCGCCGCCATTTCTAGTAAAAAATAAATAAATAATAATAATTCTGTCCCCTATTTTGTAGGCGCTATAACTTTTGCGCAAACCAGTCGCTTATTGCGATTTTTTTTTTACCAAAAATATGTAGAAGAATACTATTCGGCCTAAACTTTTTAAATTGTGCTATTTATTATAGCAACAAGTAAAAAATATTGTACTTTTTTCAAAATATTTCGCTCGTTTTTGTTTATAGCGCAAAAAATAAAAACCGCACAGGCGATCAAATACCACCAAAAGAAAGCTCTACTTGTGGGGGAAAAAGAACGTCAATTTTGTTTGGGAGCCACGTCGCATGACCACGCAATTGTCAGTTAAAGCGACGCTGAAATTTCACCTGGGCAGGAGGGGGGTATATGTGCCCAGTAAGCAAGTGGTTAAACACAACGCTGGTACCTGACCCCCGATACAGTGTCCAGATTCCATAAAGACCTGGACGATAGCTGCCCCAACTGATAATTCCTCGCCTAGCACTTCTATCTTTCGAATTTGAACAAAGGCGAAACAGAGGCGATTCAGTTCGCATGCGTTGCGCTATACAAGTCATTCATTCATTCATACCCAAAACACCTTAGACATACAATGACTCATATATTATTGTCAGCCAGACTTAATACCACCCGAAAATAGAAAGACCCTCACCCACCCACAATGTGGGATGTGGTACAAACGACCCAGCTACATTTTACCTATGAACAGACCTTAGCACTAATGCCAAGTACACACCGTCCGAATTTCCGACAACAAATGTACGAGGTAAGCTTGTTGTCGTAAAATCCGACCGTGTGTATGCTCCATCGGACATTTGCTGTCGGAATTTCCGATAACAAAAATTTGAGAGCTGGGTCTTGTCGGAAATTCCGAACGTCTGTATGCAATTCCTACGCATGCTCGGAATCAATTTGACACATGTTCAGAATCATTGAACTTCATTTTTCTCGGCTCGCGTTCTTGGTGATCGGAATTTCCGACAACATTTGTGTGACCGTGTGTATGCAAGACAAGTTTAAGCTAACATTCCGTCGGAACAAAATCTACAGTTTTCTTGTCGGCATGTCCGATCGTGTACACGTGACATAAGACACAAAAATAGGGATCGTATCTCCCAAATGTAGCAAATGTGGCACCCATGGTTGGTTTGGAACAAAGACAAATCTTTGAATCCCTTTTTTTAGACCTACTTTCCAATCTAACCAAGCCTCAGCAAATATTAATGTACTGTATAACAAACTGAACGATTGGATGGAATAACCTAAAGGAGAATGGGGTTGTCTGCAGCTCTAAACACAATCTTAAACCCGACAGGGTGTCCAGGACGGTAGTCAACCCATACCTCCCAGTATAAGAAGTATTAGGAAGCTTATATAACAATAACCTTACCCAACTTTGATATAACTCTGTTACCTTATTTGTACTCATTACACGACGTTGTTCCCTTGCAACAAACAACAGTTTTTGATTACTTCTGTTATATGTGAAAATCATCAATAAAAACTATTGAATGAAAATTGCACATGCTCGTGGAATGGCGACAAACTTTGGTACCTAAAAATCTCCATACGTGACTCTTTAAAAATGTCTACAGTTTACAGTTTAGAGCTACAGAAGAGATCTTGGGATAGAATTACATATGTGGCCGTGTGTGTGTTCGCTTCTGCACACAAGCTTGGCGGGACGTCGAGCTTTAAATGTTTTTTTTTTATTTCAATAAAAGACCTCAGATCTCACATTTACACTTAAACTAAAAAAAAAGGCCCTTTAAAGTGTTACTAAACCCACTCAGTTTAGTGTATATTGCTAGCGTATTTTTTTTCTTGGGAGGGTGTATATGATCAGCACAGGGCCAATCAGCATTGTCCAGTCAGAGGGTCAGGGGTCATGTAGCCTCATAGGACAGTCAGAGGAGAATGAAAACTCCTCTTACAAGCTTTAACCAGACACTGATAGAAGTCACAAGACCGCTATGTACTGCTGATAAGAAAAGGTATTTAACCATTTATATTTACTAAAATAATGGCATTTCCATGTTCTGTGTACTGTAAGAGACCACACACATATAGTGAATGCAGAGTCCTGGGTTTAGTAGCACTTTAAGGCCAGAGGGCGGAATTGGCGCTTCATGTCGCTCCCGTCCACCAAGGCCATAGAGTCGAATGAGGGCTATCTTTATACCATGTTTAATCACTTGAGTTCCAGAAGATTTTACCTCCTTCGTGACAAGGCGATTTTTTGCTATTCAGCACTGCTCTAATTTAACTGTGCCAAGCGGAATTTATATTATTTATTTTTACCACACAAATAGGGCTTTCTTGGGGAGGGGGCATTTGATCTAAGGATTGTATAAATACAGGTCCTCTTTAGTGTGATAACATTTCCCTAATGGCACCCAGCGACATACAAATTGATTGTACATGTTATTAGTTATCTCATTTATTTTTTGTAACCTTTTAATTTTTGGTGTAGTGGTCCTTGAAATAAGCCCATTACTTCTACTCTCTTCTGCTATTTGCTTAGAATGAATGGAGCATTTGGCAGGTTGCAGATGAAATCATTTTAAACGTTTGTACTAATATCTGTTACTGAATAGTTGTACCCATTCCAAATTGGGCAGAAAGACATATGGTGGAAGGTGGACTGCAGAACAGATGGTGCCCGTAGAAGCTTGTCCAAGGTTCCACAATGCCCACACAGTCTTCTAACCAGACCACCCGGCATCTGACTCAGAGGACCAGGATGTTGGACTGACACTGCACATAAACAGCTCGGCATCCAACAATATGAAATGTTAGCATTTTTGATTCTATATATGGCCGCTTCTTTAATTACCCTTATATTTACCTTCCATTTCGTTGCTGGATATCTGTTTATAGTGAAATGATAAGAAGGCTAGCTCAGCATAAAAAAGAGAATAGGCTCTACAGAGAAATGCTGCACTGATGACATAATACAACATTGGTAGCATTTCCATTTACTATGACAAAGTATGTTATAAGGGACTGGACAATAGAACATTTTATTATTATTATCTGCAGCTCCGGAAAACAAGTTGTGTGGCTCTGCATTTCCTGAATTTCTCCCTACACCATGCGATTATCTCCAACCGCAATTCCAAAAATGTGGACGCTGTGTAAAATCTACATAAAAACAAAATCTCATAAAATCTAAAAAAAAACATATTTTATTCACAATAGAAAATAGAAAACACATAAAATAAAAATAAATGATATAAAAAAAAAAAAAAAATAGAAAACATGTCGAAAGGTTTAAAAGCTAATAAAATATACAAAATTAAGAAAAAATAAATATAAGGTAGATTTGAAATTGATGGCAGCAACACATCTCACAAAAAAGTTGGGGACAGAGCAACACAGAAGGGGCAAAGTAAAGGCTTGCACACACGATCAGATTTTCGGATGATCTTTTGTCTGTTTTTTGTTGCATGCTAAGCTCATGTCGAAAGTGAAGAGGTTACTCACCATATGAAAATTCTTGTATGACAGAATACAACTTCAGAAGTGACTTAATGAGGGTTATTTATGAAAGAAAAATCCACTTTGCACTACAAGTGCAAACTCTGCTGATTTTATTATCCAATCATATGCAAGCTAAAATGCTGCTTTTTCATTTCCTTGCATGTCCCCCTCGGCTCTACAGCGACTTCACTTTCAAGTGCAATTTCAGTTGTAGTTTGCACTTATAGTGCAAAGTGGATTTGCCTTTAGTAAATAAGCTTTTTTGTAGATCTTTTTCTGACTTATACTCCTGAAGAAGGGGGTAACCCCAAAACATGTTGAGTGTACAACGGGAAGATTAATATCCGTACATCCAGTGCGGAATGACCATCTATATCTAATGTCCCTTCTATGTCAGATAAATGGATGTTTCACACATAGCAGCATCCAATGTCTAAGATCTATGGGCTAGATTCAGATAGAATCGCGTAACTTTCCGTCGGCGTAGCATATCTCATTTACACTACTCCGCCGTAACTTTGAGAGGCAGGAGTCGTATTCACAGAGAACTTGCGCCCAAAGTTACGGTGGCATAGTGTAAATGTGCAGGTGTAAGCCCGCGTAATTCAAAGTAGGCTGGTAGTGGGCGTGTTGTATGTAAAGTAATCGTGACCCCACGTAACGTAAATATTGACGTGAACGTAACTTACGCCCAGCCCCATTCCCGAACGGCTTACGCAAACGACGCAAACGACGTAAACGACGTACAATTCGACGCTGTTCCGACGTCCATACCTAACATGGGCTGCGCCTCATATAGCAGGGGTAACTTTACGCCAGTTGAACGCCTACGTGAACGACGTATATCAATTTAATGGGCGCAACTACGTTCGTGAATCGGCGTATCCACCTAATTTGCATATTCGACGTGTAAATCTACGTAAGCGCCACCTAGCGGCCAGCGTAAATATGCATTTAAGATCCGACGGCGTAAGAGACTTACGTCGGTCGGATCTTGCCTAAATTCCGGCGTATCTGATTCTTTGAATCAGGCGCCGAGATACGACGGCACTCATTCGGACTTATGGCGGCGTATCTGGAGATACGCCGTCATAAGTCCTTTCTGAATCTGGCCCTATGTATTTAAGGCTGATTTTATTATGTATGATTTTGTAAAATAAATGTATATATTTTTGTAAATTGACTTTGTAATTCATACCATACCACGAAAGTCCATATTGCCTCCACAATATCCCATTTTTCTTTAGTAAATAACCCCCAATGGGTTGACTAGTTTTGTATGTATTCTTTCCTTTCTGAGCATGCGTATCTTTTTTTTGGACGAAAACAGCACTATTTAAACGAAAATTGGACTTTGAGTTCATGTACAACAAAAATTTTATAGTCTGCACATCAAACTTTTGTCAGGCGAAAAATCTGAATCTAAAGCACCGTACTAACGATCCGAAAATCGGCAGATTGTTTGTTGAATGTAATTTTACTTTCAATTTACTTCCGATTTTCGTATCGTGTTTTTTCGCCTTAAAGCGGAGCTCCACCCTAAAGTGGAACTTCTGCTCATCGGAACCCTCCCCCTTTGGTGTCACATTTGACACCTTTCAGGGGGAGGGGGGGGGTGTCACTTCCTGATTCCCTCACCGAGGAATGGTGGTGGGGGCAGCAGATAGACTAGCGATTGCTCGTCTTCTGCTGCAGACGTCGCTGGACTCCAGGACAGGTAAGTGTCCATATATTAAAAGTCAGCAGCTGCAGTATTTGTAGCTGCTGGCTTTTAATATTTTTTTTACAGCGGAGCTCCGCTTTAAGTGGTACTAACAAATAAGGCTCCTTACACACGGAGCGGTCTGTTTTTCGGTCCGCTCCGTGTGTCCGTCAGCTCAGCAGGGGGGTCTCCGTGAGCTGTCGGGCGGACAGGGCGGTCCCCGCACATATTGTG